>BLSH010501184.1:60148-79232 GCA_018402905.1 Glandirana rugosa | reverse complement strand
AACACTTCTTAGTTGTTCACCCTGTGTTAGTACTTCACCTTGCTTTAAATAACCTATAAAGTTTGAAAAAATTGTTTATTTTTTGCCTTTTTAACCCGCACGTTTTAATAAGTCGGGGAAATGAAAGTCCCGTCGTTTGAGTAAACTTCTCCACAACAGTATCTCGGACCTGCCTGGTGTGTTCCTTGTTCTTCATGATGCTCTCTGCGCTTTAAACGGACCTCTGAGACTATCACAGTGCAGGTGCATTTATACGGAGACTTGATTACACACAGGTGGATTCTATTTATCATCATTAGTCATTGAGGTCAACATTGGATCATTCAGAGATCCTCACTGAACTTCTGGAGAGAGTTTGCTGCCCTGAAAGTAAAGGGGCTGAATAATTTTGCACGCCCAATTTTTCCGTTTTTTATTTGTTAAAAAAGTTTGAAATATCCAATAAATTTCGTTCCACTTCATGATTGTGTCCCACTTGTTGATTCTTCACAAAAAATTACAGTTTTATATCTTTATGTTTGAAGCCTGAAATGTGGCAAAAGGTCGCAAAGTTCAAAGGGGGCCGAATACTTTCGCAAGGCACTGTAGTTCCCCAACTGCATTGCAATCGGATTCAGAGGCTTTCCAAGTTTTGAGCGCTTGAATGGAGGAGACTTAGTTGTTTCACAAAACAGTTACATTGAAATAATGCTGCGCATGGTAATTGTCACAGTTGCTTGTCAAGCCATTTACAGTGTTACTAAACCCACAACAGTAAAATCAGTCTGTATATGCAGTAAAGCATGCTTGTTATACTCACTGTGGAACCTAAGGGGTTAATCCTCTGCATTGTGTAAAAAGGCTGTTTGATCCTGTCTTCTCTCATCCTCCCCTTTTTTTACTGTCCCCAATCCATCTGCTGATAGATAGAGCCTTGGAGTCACTCAGCACATGCTCAGAATGGTGTGTATTGCTAGAAAGTTTGTTTTTTACCTTGAGAGAGTGCATGTGATCAGTACTTTCCAGACAAAGGGTCAGGGGTCATGCAGGAGAATGAAAACTCCTCCTACAAGCTTTAACCAGACACTGATAGAAGTCACAAGACTGCTATATACTGCTGATGAGAAAAGGTATTTAGCAGTTTATATTTACTAAAGTAATTGCATTTCCATGTTCTGTGTAGTGTGGGAGATCAGATATAGCAAATGCATCCTCCTGGGTTTAGTAACACTTTAATGGCTGGTGTGATAGCAGCACAACTTGCAACTCCCAGGTCCGCATTATATAAATCACAACTTTACACAAAACTTGTCTGTTACATTGTTTTGGGTAGAGCAGCCAAGGATAAGAGCCCCTGATGGGTTTTTACTACCATTTTCGACCCAACTGGAGTAGGACAAGAAGTGACGAGAAATCTCTCCAACAGCGGCACAGACAAAAATGTTTTTTACATGGGGAAGGCACTGAGCTTCTGCAAAATGTTCTTAGTGTTGTGTGTGTCTTCCTGTCCCAAGTGACAACCACACTCCCCTTTCCTTGCATGGGTGTCACTGTGCCAGGAAGTTAGGAAAAATCTCCCCAGTGGGGTCACAGACCGAAATAGAACGTTGACAGAAATTGTAACTCTTCTCCACTCTAAAAGTGAGAAAAAAAAATATTTGGCTAGCATTAGAAATTACAGGAGCCCCAGGGGCGTATGTACTGAGGTCGCCATTGCGACCCGGCCCCATGCTCCAGGGAGCCCGTGTGGCCCCTCTGTACCCTTGGATAGGAAGGCAGCGGCATGTAGAGGAACCGATCCCTCCATGTAGCCGCTGAATGCCAGCTTCTCCTCCTCTCCCTCCCACACCACAGACATTAAGCAGCTGCAAGAGGGAAACTGAGGGCATTGGTTCCTCCACATGCCACCTCCCTATACCTGTCCTGCTGCCCCGGGCCCCTGTGCGTTTCCCTTCCCAACCCCCCCCCCCCTGCCGGGTTTCCCCCTCCCCCCTGCCAGGTTTCCCTCTCCCCCCTGCCGGGTTTCCCCCTCCTGCCTCACACCGGCTGCTGCAGGGGATCTGTCAGGATGGAGATCGGGGAAGGAGCCGGTAAATGTGTCATTTACTGGCACCTTCCTTGTCTTAATGAATAGAGTCAGTGATCGGTAGCAATCACTGACTTTTATTCATTCATAGCTGGGGCATAGTAAACTGTGTTTACTATGCCTCCGTTTATGAATGAACAGGAAGCTTTGTACAGAGCTATTCCTGTTCACCCATTCTGTGCAGCTGAGGCTACAGAGAAAGGGACTGATGAATCTGTCCTTAGTTCCTTTCTATGTCTCAAAAGTGAGACATCAGACCACTGATATTTCACCAAAGCCCCACAACAGGGGTCCTAAAAATGTTGTAAAAAAAATAATAAAAAACAAAAAGCTACTGACACCAGTGGCGGAACTACCGGGGTTGCAAAGGTTGCACTGGGTTTTGGCATTCTGTCACTGTGGAGGACCCCAAGATGGCAGCAAGATAGCTCACTGTGGGACCGTAATAAGGGGTCCCAGGATGGGAGTAAAGGGCCCCGGGATCAGTGGAAAGGGCCTTGGTCAGGGGCCACCTTCATGGTTTCTTGCACCGAGGCCCTGAAGGTCTAGTTATGCCTCTGTGGAGCCCCCATAAGTCTCCTCCGCACAGACCACAGGTCAAGGGGCTACCAAAGCTCCCCAGGCCTGAATTATAATTGGAAGGTATCTACCGGCAATTTTAGTTCCTTGCAATGGAGTAAATGAATGGAGTAAATGAAGGAAGTGAATGAATGGAGTAAATGAATGGAGTAAATGAAAGAAGTGAATGAATGGAGTAAATGAATGGAGTAAATGAAGGAAGTGAATGAATGGAGTAAATGAATGGAATGAATGAATGAATGAAGTTCCTTGAATGGAGTCAATGAATGGAGTCAATGAATGGAGTCAATGGAATCCAATGCAATGGAGTTCTTCCTGCACTGCATGGGTAATTTTTTTCTTTGTTCTGGAACTTTATTTCTAAAAATGTCAGAATTATAAGGACATTGCTGTAAATCCTATTCTTCATCTTGCTTCTTTATATTTGCACAGGATCCTAATGGGACATAGGAAACTTATTAACAAACCTTCAGGCGTTTTTCTAGAAACTTTGTTCCACCGTCAGAACCATAAGGAAATTCGTATGGAAAGCTCCAATCCCGTACAAGGAAGATCAAAGACTGTAAAAAGAAAAAAATATATATTGTTAAAGGAAACCTCTACCGAGATATATAAGGGGGGGGCCGCCATTGCTAAACATGTTAGTTGCCTGATTGTAACTGGCCTCAATATTTTGTGTGTATTTATGACAAATTTGCAGAGCTTTTTGACCTTTGAAACTGCTTTGTGCAAAGTTGCTTATTATCAGGCGACTTTTTATCCAGATCGAACGTTCTTCATGGTGGATCAGGAAAATGCTGCATAATGGCCACTAGATGGAGCAGACGAACATAGGCAATATATCTTATTTTCTATGATCATCAACTCCATCTAGTGGCCATAATGTGATATTTTTCAGAATTTTTGACCTGGACGTCATAAGGCCAAATAACTTTTGCACTAAACAGTTCATGCAGTTCCACAGGACGAACTGCTCTGCAGATTTTTTTTAAATACACCCCTTTGAGTCACGGACCCAGACCAAGCATGCAGATTGGAAAATCGGTGTAAAGTCAGAACATTTCTCTGCAAACCCATTCCAGGTCAGTTCCTTCAGAAAGTGCTGAGGCCACTGGATTAGCACGGCGGTCAGGGATTTGGCACTTTCAGAAACTCAGTAAAGGCAGGCTACATATTTCTTTTTTCTTTTAATACTCAGAAATCACAACTTCTAATATTTTTTTTAATTATTTCCCACCCAGGCCAATTCTGGCATTTATCTCCTACATGTAAAAGTCATTTTTTTTTTTGCTATAAAATAACTCAGAACCCCAAATCATTTTATATATATAATCCAAAGTGATATGGTGAACCGCACAGCAGATGTCCACAGTGCTCCAACGACCTGGTCGTCCCACCGACCATATATAGAAGAATTCCAAAGACGGGATCGTTGCACCTGAAGATATTTATTTTCAGAAGTCCTCAATAGGACTATCAAAAAACATAACAAGATATACTTGCATGCAAATCACATTTAAAATGTGTGTGTCATTTCAGATAGCGAGCTTTCGGGCTAAAGCCCCGTACACACGGTTCGACGATCGCATTCAACAGGTCGTACTCACGACTGTTGTATGTGATATCGATCGTTCGTATGCGCGATTTGAACAGTCGAACATACGACGGTCGTACAAGGGAGTTGTATGAGCAAACTAGAAAGCTTGGTCGTACCAAAAAGCTCTCATACGACCGTTGTACGGTGTGTACAGAGCAGTTGGTACAACAAAGTTGTATTGTGCAAAACACGCATGCTCAGAAGTCAGGAATGGCCGGATGCTAATTACATGCACCTGAACGTTCTTTCCCTGGCCGTACGATCGTGTAGTGCAGTCAGTATGCTGCATACAACAGCCAACATATGATTCGAAGCGATCGTCGAACCGTGTGTACGGGGCTTAAGTATTGAATGCCTTTCCTCAGGCTAAGCTTCTTCTGAATGACACACGACAGACACAAGATATATACATGTGTATTGCATCAAGATGACTATCAATCTAATTACAAACAATTGAGAACCGCTGTTACTTCATTTGTTACATTCCATTTTAACATGTTCTCTTTTAGATCATTATACTGAAGCAAAGGAAGGAAAGCATACTGGGTGTGTACATTTCTCTACTCTGGGGAGTACTTCAAACTTCATCTCAGAGTCAAACTGTAAATAAATAACAATTGAAAGAATAAAAATATAAAAAATAAAAATAAAAAAGACATGAATGAAAACAAAAAATAAAATAAAAATAAAAAATAATAATCAAAATATTGCTATCAAAATAAAATAAAATAAAACCATGAATAAATGCTATTTCATATCAAATTCATACAGCCAAATGTTCCAATGTTTATAAAAATAAATGTAAATCAAAGTCAGAATTTAATGCACCAGGTGCAATAACCCCTAAACGGTCTATCCGCTCTACCTCAATTCACGATCTCCACCTCCAGTGTGTTGCTAACGGTAACGGAGTCAGTTTATCCCTAATTGAATATTTGTGACGGGCAATTTGATCTTTCACTTTCTGGGTTGTCTCACCCACATAGAGGAAGCCACATGGACATTTAATGATATATATATAATTCTGACTTTGATTTACATTTATTTTTATAAACATTGGAACATTTGGCTGTATGAATTTGATATGAAATAGCATTTATTCATGGTTTTATTTTATTTTGATAGCAATATTTTGATTATTATTTTTTATTTTTATTTTTATTTTTTTTTTGTTTTCATTCATGTCTTTTTTTATTTTTATTTTTTATATTTTTATTCTTTCAATTGTTATTTATTTACAGTTTGACTCTGAGATGAAGTTTGAAGTACTCCCCAGAGTAGAGAAATGTACACACCCAGTATGCTTTCCTTCCTTTGCTTCAGTATAATGATCTAAAAGAGAACATGTTAAAATGGAATGTAACAAATGAAGTAACAGCGGTTCTCAATTGTTTGTAATTAGATTGACTGATAGTTATCTTGATGCAATACACATGTATATATCTTGTGTCTGTGGTGTGTCATTCAGAAGAAGCTTAGCCTGAGGAAGGGCGTTCAATACTTAGCCCGAAAGCTCGCTATCTGAAATGACACACACACATTTTAATGTGATTTGGCATGCAAGTAAATCTTGTTATGTTTTTTGATAGTCCTATTGAGGACTTCTGAAAATAAATATCTTCAAGTGCAACGATCCCGTCTTTGGAATTCTTGTATATATATATATATATATATATATATGTATATGTGTGTATATATATATATATATGTATGTTTTTAGCAGAGGCCCTAGAGAATAAAATGGTGGGCGTTGAAATGTTTTATGTCACACGGTATTTGCGCACATTGTATTTTGAATTACATTTTTGATGAATTTAAATGCAAAAAATACAATTTGTAACCCAATTTTTGGTAACATATAAAAGATGATGTTACGCTGAGTAAATAGATACCTAACATGTCAGGCTTTAAAATTACCCACGCTCGGAGAATGTCGCCAAACTACGGTACTTAAAAATCTCCATAGGCGATGTTAACACTTTTGTACAGGTTACCAGTTTAGAGTTACAGAGAAGGTCTAGCGCTAGAATTGTTGCTCTCACTCTAACGTTCGTGGCAATACCTCACATGTGTGGTGCAAACACCATCTACATATGCGGGCGCGACCTACATATGCATTTGCTTCTGCACAAGGGGATGGGGAGCTTTAAAACATTTATTTATAGGGGTGTGGGGATTTTTTAGGGGTTTTTGCTGGTTCCTTTTTTTTTTTTGGCGGAAAATTGAGGTTTTGGGAGACTTTTTAAAAGGGAATTCGAAGACTAGTAATGTGGTTACTATCTAGGAGTAATATATATACTGTATGTGTATTGTTAATGTGTCGGAATATTATGTAATGTTAATTGTTTTCTAAAAATTCAATAAAAAGTATTTAAACTAAAACATTTTTTATTTTTTTTATTTTTACACTTATTTTATTTTTTTGTATCACTTTTTTTCCTAGCACAAGAAATGTAAATCCCTTGTGATAGAAATAAGGCATGCCAGGTCCTCTTTATGAAGACATCTGGGGTCTATAAAACCCTGAAATGCATGGGATTAAAAAAAAAAAAAAAATGATTTTTGCTTTCCAGAAAAAGAGGCAGTGTTTACATCTGCCAGAGACGGAAGTGATATCATGACGTCACTTCCCCCAGCATCATAGAGATGGCCGGGGACCATCCGGTCTGCGGCCAGCTCTATGGTAACCCAGCGGATCGGATCTGGGTCTCCCTGATCGCATGGGAGAGGCGCTGGTGGGCATCGGGGGGGGGGGGACGTCCCCTCCCATTGCCTGAAAAAATCAATCCAGAGGCTAATCATCTGCTAGGATCGCTTTTACATTGTAGTGAATCACTGGATGAAAGAAAAAAGATAGCGGGGTGATGCCTGTAGCTGCAGGCATCATCCCGATATCTCCACTTCAAGTCCAGGAGGTCATGTGACATCCTACGGGCGGGAAGTGGTTATAAAACTACAGGGCCTCATTCACGCAATCATGTGCAACCTAAGGCGTCGTGTTTATGCAAATATTGATTTTTTATAAAAAAAATTTTTTTGGAAAAATGCGTTTACACTTCGAGAATAAATTAAAAATTTGACGGTGTCTCTTTAGTGAACTTTATAAGTTTTATCTTCTCAAAGAAAAGATCTCCCACTCTTCACAATCATGCCTTATTCATGTTATTAGTTTTCGGCATCACCTATGACACTGGTAGGGAAGGGGTTAACATCAGAGGCAATCAAAGGGTTAAACGTGCCCCTAGGGGGTGCTTGCTAACTGTGGGAGGGGGGGTGCTTTGACTGGGGGAAGACAGAGGTCTGTGTTCCTGCTTAGCAGAAACACAAGATCTCTGTCTCCCCTACTGACAGAATGGCGATCTGCCCTGTTTACAGGAACGGCGATCTGCCTCTCTCACAAATGATCGTGGGGTACAAGTCCGCCAGACCCACTGATTGGCTCCCTCTGTGTCCAATCACAGTGGAAGCGGGTCGCCAGGGGGCCCCAGACCCAGTGTGCAGAATGAAGTACCTGTACGGGATTCTGCGCACAGGAGCCGCCGCCGCCCTGTAGTACATGTACGTGGGGTGGTCAGCAAGTGGCCAATCACCAGATTAAATTAAAGGAAAGAAAGCCTAAAAATAGAAAACAAATGCAGCCATCACATCTAGGAACTGGTGAGCTGCAATATATTAAATGTTTGTTTTTGGGTTTAACATCGATTTAGACTAAAAATAATAAAATTAACAGTGTAAGTTAAGAGCTATAGGAATCCAATGTGCAGTAAAGAATAAAGAACATGTTCATTTTATATTGCACAGTGGATTTATCAGCACATTAGATTTACATCACTTTTAACTGACATTTTTAATGTTTTTTAGTTTAAAGTTTCTTTCCTATCCAGATGTCTTTCTTATCTTCACTGACAAATATGCAGCGTGTTCCATTTCAGGACATTTCACAATGTGCCACGTAAGAAGCGTGCATGGGAAGCAGATAAAATGTTTGATTTTTGGTTTTCTTTTACTTTATATTGTTCTAAAAGATTTTAAAGGGACGAAGAGAATCCTGGTGTGTGGGTTCTTTCACAGTTATGCATACAGAGTGGGTGTATTTGTTCTGCCTGCATTTATGCACATTTGATATGTTTTATCAGTGTTTATACACAGGGCCGGCTCTACCACTAGGCGGAGTAGGCGGCTGCCTAGGGTGCACTGCCGCCTAGGGGCGCCTGGCCACTGTTAATCTGTCACTGGCTGCTCTGCATTGATTCATGTAAAAACTGACACTGTCTGACTGAGATAATGAGATTGTATTATCACATGTCGTTTGCAAATGTATATAGAAATAGTGACTGATCTGGCACCCCCCACCCCCCCTCCTGAACCATACCAGGCCACATGCCCTCAACATGGGTGACATGTTGATGGGGACAAGGGCCTCTTCCCCTCAACCCTAGACTGTGGTTGTGGGGGTCTGTGGGCCTGGTATGGACTTGGGGACCACGCCCTATTTTTTCACAAATTTTAGTTGCCGGCAAATCTTTTTTACATTCAGCTGTCAGTGATGGCTGGGTACAGTGTCTCTAATGACGGCTGGGTAGTGTCTTCAATGACGGTTGGGTACCATGTCTATAGTGATGGCTGGTTACAGTGTCTCCAATGACGGCTGGGTACAGTATCTCCAATGGCGGCTGGGTACAGTGTCTCCAATGAGGGCTGAGTACAGTGTCACCAATGAGGGCTGAGTACAGTGTCACCAATGAGGGCTGGATACAGTGTCTCTAATGACGGCTAGGTACAGTGTCTCCAATTAGGGCTGGGTACAGTGTCTTCAATGAGGGCTGAGTACAGTGTCTCCAATGAGGGCTGAGTACAGTGTCTCCAATGAGGGCTGAGTACAGTGTCACCAATGAGGGCTGGATACAGTGTCTCTAATGACGGCCAGGTACAGTGTCTCCAATTAGGGCTGGGTACAGTGCCTACAATGACGGCTGGGTACAGCGTCTTTAATGAGGGCTAGGTACAGTGTCTCCAATGACGGCTGGGTACAGTGTCTCCAATGACAGCTGGGTACAGTGTCCCTATTGAGAGCTGGGTATATTGTCTCTAATGACAGCTGGGTACAATGTCTCCAATGAGGGCTGGGTACAGTGTCTCCAATGAGGGCTGAGTACAGTGTCTCCAATGAGGGCTGGGTACAGTGTCTCCAATGACAGCTGGGTACAGTGTCTCCAATGACAGCTGGGTACACAGTCTACAATGACGGGCAATTACTGTATCTCAAAGGACGGCTGGGTACATTGTCCCTATTGACAGCTGGATATAGTGTCTCTAATGACAGCTGGGTACAGTGTCTCCAGTGATGGGTGGGCACAGTGTCACTATTGACAGCTGGGTACAGTGTCTCTAGTGACGGCTGGGTACAGTGTCTCCAATGACAACTGGGTACAGTGTCTCTAATAACAGCTGGGTACAGTGTCTACAGTGATGGCTGCGTACAGTGTCCCTATTGACAGCTGGGTATAGTGTCTCTAATGACAGCTGGGTACAGTGTCTATAGTGATGGCTGGATACAGTGTCCATATTGACAGCTGGGTACAGTGTCTCTAGTGAAAGATGGTTACAGTGATGGCTGGGTATAGTGTCTCCAGTGACAACTGGGTACAGTGTCTCTAATGACATCTGGGTAGTGTCTCTAATGACAGCTGGGTACAGTATCTCCAGTGATGGGTGGGTACAGTGTCGCTATTGACAGCTGGGTACAGTGTCTCTAGTGATGGCTGGGTACAGTGTCTCCAATGACAACTGGGTACAGTGTCTCTAATAACAGCTGGGTAAAGTGTCTACAGTGATGGCTGCGTACAGTGTCCCTATTGACAGCTGAGTATAGTGTCTCTAATGACAGCTGGGTACAGTGTCTACAGTGATGGCTGGGTACAGTGTCTCTAGTGAAAGATGGGTACAGTGTCTCCAGTGACAGCTGGGTACAGTGTCTCTAATGACAGCTGGGTACAGTGTCTCTAATGACAGCTGGGTACAGTGTCTCCAGTGATGGCTGGGTACAGTGTCTCTAATGACAGCTGGGTACAGTGTCTCTTGTGACGGCTGGGTACAGTATCCCTATTGACAGCTGGGTACAGTGTCTCTAATGATGGCTGGTTACAGTGTCTCTAATGATGGCTGGGTACAGTGTCTCCGGTGATAGCTGGGTACAGTGTCCCTATTGACAGCTGGGTACAGTGTCTCCAATGAGGGCTGGATGCAGTGTCTCCAATGAGGGCTGGGTACAGTGTCTCCAATGAGGGCTGGATACAGTGTCTCCAATGAAAGATGGGTACAGTGTCTCCAATGAGGGCTGGGTACAACGTTTCTAATGACAGCTGGGTACAGCATTTCTAATGACAGCTGGGTACAGTGTCTCCAAGGAGGGCTGGGTACAGTGTCTCTAATGACGGCTGGGTACCATTTCCCTATTGACAGCTGGGTACAGTGTCTGTAATTACAGCTGGGTACAGTATCTCCAGTAATGGCTGGGTACAGTGTCCCTATTGACAGCTGAGTACAGTGTCTCTAGTGACAGCTGGGTACAGTGTCTCCAGTGACAGCTGGGTACGGTATCTCTAATGACAGCTGGATACAGTGTCTCCAGTGATGGCTGGCTACAGTGTCCCTATTGACAGCTGGGTATAGTGTCTTTAATGACAGCTAGGTACAGTGTCTCCAATGATGGCTGGGTACAGTGTCCCTATTGACAGCTGGGTACAGTGTCTCCAGTGATGGCTGGGTACAGTGTTTCTATTGACAGCTGAGCACAATGTCTCTAATCATGGCTGGGTACAGTGTCTCCACTGACGGCTGGGTAAAGTATCTCTAATGATGGCTGGGTACAGAGTCTCTAATGACGGCTGGGTACAGTGTTTTCAGTGACGGCTGGGTACAGTGTCCCTATTGACAGCTGGGTACAGTGTCTCTAATGATGGCTGGGTACAGTGTCTCCAGTGATGGCTGGGTACAGTGTCTCCAAAGACGGCCGGGTGCAGTGTCTCTAATGATGGCTGGGTAATGTCTCCAGTGATGGCTGGGTACAGAGTCTGCAATGATGGCTGGGTACAGTGTTTCTAATGATGGCTGGGTGCAGTGTTTCTAATGAAGGCTGGGTACAGTGTCCCTATTGACAGCTGGGTACAGTGTCTCCAGTGACAACTGGATACAGTGTCACTATTGACAGCTGAGTACAGCGTCTCTAGTGACAGCTGGGTACGGTATCTCTAATGACAGCTGGATACAGTGTCTCCAGTGATGGCTGGCTACAGTGTCTTTAATGACAGCTAGGTACAGTGTCTCCAGTGACGGCTGGGTACAGTGTCCTTATTGACAGCTGGGTACAGTGTCTCTAATGAGGGCTGGGTAAAGTGTCTCCAATGACGGCCAGGTACAGTGTCTCTAATGACAGCTGGGTAGTGTCTCCAGTGACGGCTGGGTACAGAGTCTGCAATGACGGCTGGGTACAGTGTCTCTAATGGTGGCTGGATACAGTGTCTCTAATGACAGCCTGGTACAGTGTTACTAGTGACGGCTGGGTACAGGGTTTCTAGTGACGTCTGAGTACAGGGTCCCCAATGGCGGCTGGGTACAGTATTTCTAATGACGGTTGGGTACAGTGTCTCTGATGCTGGCTGCGTACAGTGTTTCTAATGACAGCTGGGTACAGTGTCTCTAATGATGGCTGGATACAGTGTCTCTAATGACAGCCTGGTACAGTGTTACTAGTGACGGCTGGGTACAGGGTTTCTAGTGACGTCTGAGTACAGGGTCTCCAATGGCGGCTGGGTACAGTATTTCTAATGACGGTTGGGTACAGTGTCTCTGATGCTGGCTGTGTACAGTGTTTCTAATGACAGCTGGGTACAGTGTCTCCAGTGGCGGCTGGGTACAGTGTCCTTATTGACAGCTGGGTACAATGTCTCTAATGATGGCTGGGTACAGTGTCTCCAATGACAGCCGGGTACAGTGTCTCTAATGACAGCTGGGTAGTGTCTCCAGTGACGGCTGGGTACAGAGTCTGCAATGACAGCTGGGTACAGTGTCTCTGATGCTGGCTGCGTACAGTGTTTCTAATGACAGCTGGGTACAGTGTCTCCAGTGGCGGCTGGGTACAGTGTCCTTATTGACAGCTGGGTACAATGTCTCGAATGATGGCTGGGTACAGTGTCTCCAATGACAGCCGGGTACAGTGTCTCTAATGACAGCTGGGTAGTGTCTTCAGTGACGGCTGGGTACAGAGTCTGCAATGACAGCTGGGTACAGTGTCTCTAATGATGGCTGGGTACAGTGTTACTAGTGACGGCTGGGTACAGGGTCTCTAGTGACGGCTGAGTACAAGGTCTCCAATGATGGCTGGGTGCAGTATCTCTAATGATGGTTGGGTACAGTGTCTCTAAAGATGGTTGGGTTAGGGTACAGTGTCTCTAATGATGGCTGGGTACAGTGTCTCCAATGACAGCTGAGTAGTGTCTCCAGTGACGGCTGGGTACAGAGTCTGCAATGACAGCTGGGTACAGTGTCTCTAATGATGGCTGGGTACAGTGTCTCTAATGATGGCCTGGTACAGTGTCACTAGTGACGGCTGGGTACAGGGTCTCTAGTGATGGCTGAGTACAGGGTCTCCAATGATGGCTGGGTGAAGTATCTCTAATGATGGTTGGGTATAGCGTCACTAAAGATGAATGGGTTAGGGTACAGTGTCTCTAATGATGGTTGGGTACAGTGTCTCTAATGATGGCTGCGTACAGTGTCTCTAAAGATGGTTGGGTTAGGGTACAGTGTCTCCAATGATGGCTGGGTACAGAGCCTCTAATGACGGCTCAGTACACGGCGACCACCTGGATCCGCCACCTGACAGCTATTTATCAAGTGCTGTTTATAAAGGGCCACCAATCCATCATTGATAGCCTACTGCAGTGCATAAGTGGTTAATATGACATTTCATAGGTTGTTGAGCAACTGCTGAAAGCAAAGTATTCAGATTTATCAGGGAAGACAACTGCAGTGATCTCTGAGTGTGGACCATGTTCCAGTCTCTCCCACCCGGGGAAGAGTCCTGGGAAGAGCTCCAAAAATAACTTCTGATTGGAAACATATGTGACAAGACACTGGCCATCCCAGAGACATCCGAATGCCATTCTTCATAAATAAGACATATTTGTGACATTTCCTTTCCTGGACGCTGCTCCGGCTAGGCTGAGATGCGGGACAATGACGCTCCCAGATATACTGCACACATAGAATGCACACTGAGCTACAAGGCTCTGTCTATGCAGATGGGAATTGTGCCATGGGAATCAGTGCTGCTGATATCCTCCAGCCTCTTTCAGGTGCACCATTGCTATGGGCCGCCTTACAGGTGGTGACAACGATGGACCATGGATTCACAATGCTTCTCAGTATGGCTATTTGTAGCCTCCACCAAATCATACTTATACATTATGGTCCAACAATATCCCTGATGATCCCACCCATGGTCACCTGCCCTTCTGCGAGGTGGGCGGGCATAAATTACAAACATTTTATAGATTGGCTCTGCCCAGACCCTGCCTTTAAATATGTGGGGACCACCAATCACAAACACTTTACTGGTTGGGTCTGGCCAGAACCCTCCTCTAAATATGTGGGTTTCGCCCATCACGAAAACTCTTCACAAGTTTAGATTGCCCAGATGCCCACCTCCTTAAGGCTCCTTTCACACTGAGGCGCTTTACAGGCGCTATTTAGCTAAAAATAGCATCTGTAAAGCGCCTCAAAAATCCACCCCAATGTGAAAGCCCTGAGTGCTCTCACACTGGGGCGGTGCGCTTGCAGGACGTTACAAAAAGTCCTGCAAGCAGCATCTTTGGGGCGGTGCGGTGAGCGGGGTGTATATACCGCTCCGCTACCGCCCCTGCCATTGAAATGAATGGCAAGTGCTTCAGAAGCGGCTGCACACCGCCGTGGTAGCGCGGAGCGCCGCCACTTTTAACCCCGTTTTAACCTCCTGCATAGTGGAGCCCTATCGCTGGTAAAACTCCGCTAGCGGGGCTTTACTGCGGCCGCGGCTAAGACTGCAGTGTGAAAGTAGCCTAATACAGGGGCTGCCTACGTGCAGCCCTGATCCCCACAATTCATGGCTTTTTGAGTTGCTGCAGTGCACATGTGCAGTAACTCGATTACATTTGATGCTGTGATCCCTGCACATGGCCCAGGGCACAGCATAGGCAGGACAGTGGGCCAAGAAGTGGGACTACAGGCAACGCTGTATCTTGGCCTAGGCCAACAAGGCCCAGGCCTAGGGCAGCACTTTGCAGGAGGGCAGCCCGAAAAGAGTCCCCACTGGCTTGCACTACACTTTTAGTCTTATGGGGCAGACTGGGCCGGGAGACAAACCGGTCTGGCACCCCCATAAAGCGCCTGGGGGGGGACAGACGCTAGATATGTAGGGGACCCGGGCATCCCAAGGGACTCAGGCAGTGGGCCCCAACCAATGAGTCGTTGTGCTGCCCCATAGCCAAGCAGGAAATGTGAGGAAATCTATTAAGGGATCCATTGCCCCCACCCCCAAGGCCCTCAGAAATAGTGTCCCCACTGGAAAATATCGGGGCGGGTCTTAAACAGGAAGGGGTGTGGCCTTGACAGGAAGGGGTGGTTCATATTTAAATTAGGGGGGTGCATGGGTTTAGTCAGGCCTAGGGCAGCACAAAACCTAAATATACCACTGACTACACTAGTATAGGCGCTGCAACCTTCCCACATAAACTCTCTGCCTGGTGCTCAGATCTTGAGGCTGCTGACACCTCCAATGTACCGGAATAAGGAAAGGGATGGTCGGCACTCAGGATGACATCCAAAGTGGTATTTCTTTATTAAATATATGTACTAAGCTGTAAAACAGCCTTACAGCTTTCTACATGTATTTAATAAAGAAATACCATTTTGGATGTCATCCTGAGTGCCGACCATCCCTTTCCTTATTCAAGAAGTGGGACTATCCTGGCAAATCTGGGACAGTTGGCATCTATGCCAAGGATTCAGGCGATAAGCAGGCAGTTGTCACTCCATAACAGGAAGTGCCAGAACAAGGGCCTTCGTAACGGGATGATAAAATTCACTGAAATAGGGGGATAAGCTTTTTTTCTCTGTTTTTTTTTTCTCTTTGGTTTATGAGTTGGCTGGCAACAGAGGCGTTGCTAGGGGGTGGCTATTGGGGCTATAGCCCCGAGTCTGGGTCCCATAGCCCCGGGTCTCTTACAGGGTGGGTGTAGTTCTGCAATTAGCAGGTATGTCCTGGGCTGGAATGCAGACTGTGTGTGTATATATATATATATATATATATACACATACAGACATACATATATTTATTACTATTATTATTTATTTTATCACATGTATGCCCGCTCAAGCGTGGGTCTTTCTTTACTTTGCTTTATGGGCTCTAGCCCCAGATCTTTTGTAGACCTAGCAACGCCCCTGGCTGGCAAGATGCCTTTTAACTATGCTTTATGTTTAAAACTGAACTCTAGGTGGATTAAAAATACACAAATGAATGGAGCTCTGTAATCATTAACCACTTCACCCCCGGAAGGATTTCCCACTGTAGGACCAGAGCACTTTGTGATTCGGCACTGCGTCGCTTTAACTGACAATTGCGCGGTCGTGCGACGTTGTACCCAAACAAAATTTGTGTCCTTTTTTTCCCTACAAATAGAGCTTTCTTTTGGTGGTATTTGATCCCCTCTGCGTCATTTCTGATCGCCGCTATAACAAAAAAGGAGCGACAATTTTGCAAAAAAAAACAAGATTTCTTACTTTTTGCTAAAATACAAATCCAAAAAAATATGTATAAAAAAACTAATTTATTCATCGGTTTTGGCCGATTTATATTCTTCCTCATATTTTTGGTAAAAAAAAATCGCAATCGACGTTTATTGATTGGTTTGCGCAAAAGTTGCAGTGTTTACAAACTATGAGAATTAGTTTCTGGCCTTTTTACATTTTTTTTAACTGGTAATGGCAGCGATCTGCAATTTTTATCACGACTGCGGTATTGCAGCGGACATGTCGGACATTTTTGACACTTTTTTTGGACCATTGACATTTATACAGCGATCAGAAATGTAATTATCCACTGATTACTGTGTAAATGTAATTGGCAGTGAAGGGGTTAACCTGCAGGGGGCAGTGAAGGGGTTAACTGTGTTCCCTAGGCGTGTTCTAACTGTGAGAGGGCTGGGCTGCCAGGGGCATAAGAGATCTAACTGATCCCAGTGACAGGGATCAATAGATCTCTTACATGCCGCCTGTCAGAACAGGGAACCGCCGTGTTTACTTTGGCGATTCCCCGTTCTTTCCCTCTGGCAGCTCATCACAGCTCGCCGGCGGACATCAGGTCTGCCCGAGCCGCGGGCACACTCCTCCAGAGAGCGCACCGCCGGGGGCGCGCTCTCACCCCCTAACTGCGCGTCCGCAAATTGCCACTTATTTATGGCGGTTTGCGGAATGGGGCCACATTGCCGCAGTAAAAATACAGTGCGCGGTCAGGAAGTGGTTAATGCATCATTAAATGTACACTCTATTACCAAAAGTATTGGGACACCTGCCTTCACATGAACTTTAATGACATCCCAGTCTTAATCCATAGGGTTCAATATTGAGTTGGCCCACCCTTTGCAGCTACAACAGCTTCAACTCTTCTGGGAAGGCTGTCCACAAGGTTTAGGAGTGTCTATGGGAATGTTTGACCATTCTTCCAGCAGCGCATTTGTGAGGTCAGGCAGTGATGTTGAATGAGAAGGCCTGGCTCACACTCTCCACTCTAATTCATCCCAAAGGTGTTCTATCGGGTTGAGGTCAGGACTCTGTGCAGGCCAGTCAAGTTCCTCCACCTCAAACTTGCTTCATGTCTTTATGGACCTTGCTTTGTGCACTGGTCCAAATCATTTGGTGGATGGGGGGATTATGATGTGGGGTTGTTTTTCAGGGGATGGGCTTGGCCCCTTAAGGCGTCAGCATACCAAGACATTTTGGACAGTTTCATGCTCCCAACGTTGTGGGAACATTTTGGGGATGACCCCTTCCTGTTCCAACATGACTGCGCACCATTTCACAAAGCAAGGTCTATAAAAACATGGATGAGATAGTTTGGGGGTGGAGGAACTTGACTGGCCTGCACAGAGTCCTGACCTCAACCCGACAGAACACCTTTTGGATGAATTAGAGTGAAGACTGCGAGCCAGGCCTTCTCGTCCACCACAAATGTGCTTCTAGAAGAATGGTCAAACATTCCCATAGACACTCCTAAACCTTGTGGACAGCCTTCCCAGAAGAGGTGAAGCTGTTATAGCTGCAAAGGGTGGGCCAACTCAATATTGAACCCTACGGACTAAAGCTGGCCATACATTATACAATTTTCTTGTTCATTTTCCTTTAGATTTACCTTTAATTATGCTGTACAAGAGCCTGACTGATTGAATACAAAATTGAAAGTGTTTAGGCGTGACCTCCTATTATATGGTTTTGGTAAATCTGAAGGAAATTTATAGAAGAAAATTGTATGATGTATGACCAGACTCAATATTGAACCCTACAGACTAAGACTGGGATGCCAATATAGTTCATGTGCGTGTAAAGGCAGGCGTCACAATACTTTTGGTAATATAGTGTATTTTTGCTGATAAACGCAGAATAGCTGCGTTTTTCAGCATTTTTTTTTGTGTTTTTCATCATTTTTCAGCTTTTACCAGAGTTAGAGCGTTTTTACAGCTGAAAACTCCTCTTAAAACCCACTAACCCAGAAAACACCCCTGCCAAAAAACATTGATAACAGCCTATGGGTGCATGGGCACATAGAATAACATACTGGGGAGTAGACATGTGCACTTCGTTTCGTTCCAAATTCATTTTTTGATTTAGACAAATTTGTTAATTAGGACATATCTGAAATTCGAATTTCTAATTTTTTCCGAATATCCGTTAACCACTTCCTTACCGGCGTATAGTAAATATACGTCGGCAAGGTGCACTCCCCATCCTAAGTTGACGTCATATGACGTCCTCTTGTTTTCGCCGCTTTGCGGGCCCCCAGAGGCCCGCATCGCGGCGATCGGGGATGGGATAAAATTGGCTCTTTACCCCGTGACCGGCTGTGTCCTATCACAGCCGGTCACTAACAACAACACTGACAGTGCGGCGTGTACGCCCCCGGGGGCGCGCAGCGCGGCGATCGGGGGGCGGGCTTGTCCCTCGGACAAAGCCCAACCCGATCACGGTAAAGAGCCAATAATATTGGCTCTTTACCACGGGACCGGCTGTGTCCAATCACAGCCGGTCACAAAATAACGGGAATCCGCGGTAATGAGCTGTTACCGGGTTCTCCTCTTCACACACCAATCGTGTGTGAGGAGGAGATAGTGGTAACAGCTCGTTACCGCCTACTGTCAGGACCAAGCACACTGATTGCCCCCCCTTCCAATAAAGAGGACCTGTCACCACCCCATCAAAGTACCTGTCACAGCCCATCAGAGTACCTGTCACCTGTCCATCAAAGTACCCGAAATGGCACTAGCCCAACCCGAAACAGGCTCCCTGTTCGGGCGGGGGGCTAGCGGCGCGACGCGCGGGGGCCCCCGCATGTGCGGCGTGACAGTCACAACAACAATCACTGGCCGACACTATCCTGTGTCGGCCAGTGCCCCATTTCTCGGTTAAAATAGGGTAGGGGCTAGCGGCGCTACGCCCGGAGACCCCCGGGCGTTTCGCCGCTTTTGTTCTCCTGCAGTATACTGCAGTTGAATCCTACCCCTCACGTGGAACGGCTGCATATAAATGATATG
>BLSH010501184.1:7133-19489 GCA_018402905.1 Glandirana rugosa | reverse complement strand
TTCACAAAGGAAACGGGGGGGGGGGGGCTCAATTATTCGGAACTACAATGTTGGTCCTCATGGCACGTCACAGGAAACACCCTCATGGCTAACGGAGGATAAAATTATGAATAGGCTTGAAAAACTTAACACTAATAAGTGACACTAAGCTTACACCCGAGGGTCCTTAAGGAACCCAGCCAAGTTATTGCCAGGCCATTTTACCTAATCTTTAAGAGCAGTTTTCTGACTTGTATGATACCAGCTGACTAGAGGAAAGCCAACGTAGCACCAATATATAAAAAAGGACCAAGATATATCCCTGGGAACTACAGACCAGTTAGCTTAACATCAATAATTTGCAAGCTCTTGGAGGGAATAATAAGGGATTATATACATGATTATTGTAATGAGAACGGTATCATTAGCGGTAATCAACATGGAAGAATTCCAGTTCATGAAGAATCGCTCTTGCCAAACCAATCTATCTACCAGAAGGTGAGCGGCCATTAGATAAAGGAAGGCCTGTAGACGTGGTGTATCTGGATTTTGCAAAAGAATTTGATACAGTTCCCTATAAGCGTTTACTGTACAAACTAAGGTCTCTCAACATGTATCAAAGGGTGAGTATCTGGATTGAAAACTGGTTACAGGGGCGAGTCCAGAGGGTGGTGATAAATGGGGAATACTCGGAATGGTTTGGTGTAGAAAGTGGGGTTCCCCAAGCTTCCGTCCTGGGACAATCCTATTCAATTTATTCATAAACGATCTGGAGGATGGGATAAACAGCTCAATCTCAATATTTGTGGATGATACCAAGCTAAGCAGGGCAATAAATTCTCCACGGGATGTGGAAACCTTGCAACAAGATCTGAACAAATTAATGGGGTGGGCAGACAAGTGGCAAATGAGGTTTACCATAGAAAATTGTAAAATAATGCATTTGGGTACCAAGAACATGAATGCAAACTACTCACTAGGGGGAGAGCCTCTGGGGGAATCTAGGATGGAAAAGGACCTAGGGGTCCTAGTAGAGAATAGGCTCAGCAGTGGCATGCAATGCCAAGCTGCTGTAAGCAAAGCTAACAAAGTGTTGGCATGCATCAAGAAAGGGATTAACTCCAGGGATAAATCAATAATTCTCCCACTATACAAGTCTCTGGTGAGACCGCACCTGGAGTTCTGGGCACCAGTCCTCAGGAAGGATGTCCTGGAACTGGAAAGGGTTCAGAGAAGGGCAGCAAAGCTAATTAAGGGTTTGGAGGACCTTAGTTATAAGGAAACATTACAAGCACTGAACTTATTCTCTCTGGAGAAGAGACGCTTGAGAGGGGATATGATTTCATTGTTCAAATACTGTACTGGTGACCCCACAATAGGGACAAAACTATTCAGCGCAAGGGAGTACACAAAGTCACGCGGCCATTCACTAAAACTAGAAGAAAGGCGGTTTAACCTTAAACTGCATAGGGGGTTCTTTATGGTAAGAGCAGTGAGGATGTGGAATTCTCTTCCACAAGCAGTGGTTTCTGCTGGGAGTATAGATAATTTTAAAAAAACTATTAGATGCGCACCTAAGGGACCACAGCATTGAGTGATATACAATGTAATACTGACATAAAAACGCACACATAGGTTGGACTTGATGGACTTGTGTCTTTTTTTATCCTCGCTAACTATGTAGCTATGTAACTATATTGCCAAAAGTATTGGGACACCTGCCTTTACACGCACATGAACTTTAATGGCATCCCAGTCTTAGCCCGTAGGGTTCAATATTGAGTTGGCCCACTCTTTGCAGCTATAACAGCTTCAACTCTTCTGGGAAGGCTGTCCACAAGGTTTAGGAGTGTCTATGGGAATGTTTGACCATTCTTCCAGAAGCGCATTTGTGAGGTCAAGCACTGTTGTTGGACGAGAAGGTCTGGCTTGCAGTCTGCGCTCTAATTCATCCCAAAGATGTTCTATCGGGTTGAGGTCAGGAAAGTCAAGTTCCTCCACCCCAAACCCACTCATCCATGTCTTTATGGACCTTCCTGAAGAGTTGAAGCCGATATAGCTGCAATGGGTTGGCCAACTCAATATTGAACCCTATGGACTAAGACTGGGATGCCATTACAGTTCATGTGCGTGTAGAGGCAGGCGTCCCAATATGTTTGGCAATATAGTGTATCTGCTGGATTTTCACTGAAGGTGGCACTGGTGAGGGGGGGATGGGACCAGCATTACAAGGACTCTTTAAAAGAGAAGTATGAGTTTCCATGTTTTTCCCCATTTATACTGTATACTAGGTGGATACAGCATCGGTCCCCTGCCATCTCTGCACTTAGAACCGAGGCATTGAACACCGCCGATGCCTCGGTTCTCACAGATCCCTGAGCGGAGAGCTGCTGGCCGTCAATCAGCAAGCCCTTCGCTCAGCTCCTCCACGCTCACTGGAGCGCTGAGCTGTGGAGGGGGTGGGGAACGGCCGTCTCAGGCTTTCAGCAGCTCGCTGAGAGGCTGAGACAGCTGTCGGTCCCGGCACCTGGCGGATCCAGACTCTTGAATTCGGGATGACGAGGTGCCTGGCCCGACTCCTGTGACGTCAGCAGAGAGCGTACTTCAGCCATAGGAGAAGTACAGTCAAATGAGCTTTGGCCATACTTCTCCTTTAACCACTTCAATACTGGGCACTTTTAACCCCTTCCTGCCCAGTCCAATTTTCAGCTTTCAGCGCTGTCGCAGTTTGTATGACAATTGCGCGGTCATGCAACACTGTACCGATCTGAAACTTTTAGCATTTTTTTCACACAAATAGAGCTTTCTTTTGATGGTATTTAATCACTACTGGAGAGCTGGTAAGCAGCAATCCACACAGGGGACACCTACACTAATAATCAGTGCCCTGATTATCCGTGCAGCCCCATCAGTGCTGCCTTTCAGTGTCCATCAGTGCAGCCTTTCAGTGCTCATCGGTGATGCCTGTCAGTGCACATCAGTGCCCACTATCGGTGCCCATCAGTGCTGCCTATCAGTGCCCATCATTGCCGGCTATCAGTACCCATCAGTGCCGCATGTCAGTGCAGCCTCATTAGTGCCTCCTCATCAGTGCCCATCAGTGCAGCCTATCAGTTTCCATCATTGCCACCTATCAGTGCCCATGAGTGCCCCCTATCAGTGCCCATCATTGCCGCCTATCAGCGCTCATCATTGCCGCATATCAGTGCAGCCTCATCAGTGCCTCCTCATCAGTGCCCATCAGTGCAGCCTATCAGTGCCCATCATTGCCACCTATCAGTGCCCATCAGTGCCACCTATCGGTGCCCATCAGTGCCGCATATCAGTGCAGCCTCATCAGGGCACTTCAGTGAAGGAGATAAATTACTTATTTGTAAAATTTTATAACAGAAACTAAGAAAAACTTTTTTTGGTGTTACAAAATTTTCGGTCTTTTTTCATTTGTTTAGCAAAAATAAAAACCCTAATGGTGATTAAATACCACCAAAAGAAAGTTCTATTTGTGTGAAAAAAATGATAAAAAATGTTTTTGGGTACAGTATATCATGACCGCGCAATTGTCATTCAAAATTCGACAGCGCTGAAAGCTGAAAATTGGCCTGGGCAGGAAGGGGGTGAAAGTGCCCAATAAGCAAGTGGTTAAAGTATATGTAAACCCCAATTCCTAAAATTCTATAAGCTTTGCCATCTGAATGCTATTTTAAAAGTCATTTGCAATATTTTGTAAATCTTCACTATTTTTCCTTAACCCGGTGATCCTGCTGTGAAGGTCTCTATCCATATGCAGACTCTTTCTGTCAGAGGGTGACAACGCTCTGTCCCTGTCTCCCAATGGTTCTCCGTTGTCACTCTGTCACATGCTCTTACAGTGAAGACTACAAGAAGCCATGCTGATGCTCATTGCTCAGCAAGGTCCATTGTTATCACCATTGGGAAAACCCTCGCACATGCAGCACAGGAAGTCACTGCAAATAGGCTGCATGGGATCAGGGGTGCATGTGCAACATAGGATAAAAGAAAGGTTAAGAAATGTTTTAATTTTTTTTTAAATATAAATGGTACACAGTGATTTAGCAAACAAAATGGACTTAGGATTTACATCTGCTTAATGTACTGGCTGCAGAGGCATAGACTGGAGAGTTAATACCTCCATCTATTCCTGTTATTTATTCATTCATTCATATGACACAGCTGTACTTCCTATCGTTATCTCTTAGCGGAATGACATCACAGAATGACATCATTGTTCTCCAGAAATGACTAATTTTACTGCTGTAACATTAATTCTGTATGTAGGCGATGACATCACTGTACTCCGTATGGAAATAAATGTTGCATACGCTTTTTTCCGGATCTGCTCCTATATATATTATTATCTTATTCTGTAATCTTGACCGTTGGTAAACTGTTTTCTTTGACAACACTGCCCTAAATCTGATTGGTGGACAAAAAATATGTATCCTTGCTAGTCCTCCATGATCAGAGATGGCTTACTGAGTTGTCACAGGTAGGCCAAGGTGGCATGATCTATGTACAGGATGGCACTGGTTAACAGGCTGGGTGCAGCCATCACGCAGGGATGGGCCGAGTTTTTGTGGTCAGTTATTACTTTATTGGCAAGGATAGGCTGGCATCAGTGGCAAGGATGGCAATGTACATTTTAGAAGGCATATTCTATAAGACACATTGATATTTATAGGGTAGTGTATAAATTGGCTGCACAGGTAGTATTGCTGGTATTGGCAGGGAGAGTGTCTAAGGATGCACTGAAGTAGGTTGCTGTGGGTAGGAGTGGGTCATAGACTTTTAAAAGGGTGAGCATGCTAGAACTGGTATTGGAGGCAAGGCCCTGCCCCCAGTGCGACTGGAGGATGGAAGTTGTCCATCCTCCATCCAGACGTGCAACTTGCTCTGGCTTCTGTCTCCCCACTCTGCCTGTCTGGAACTAAAAGGTAGGAGGGCACACTGATGAAAGAGGGCACACTAATGAAAGGGGGCACACTGATGGGAACACTTGATTTTAAGAGGCACACTGATGGATATACCTGATGTAAGGGGGAACTGCGAAGGGGACACCTAAAGTAAGGGGGCACTCTGATGGGCACACCTGATGTAAATGGGCACTGTGTTGGGGACACCTGATATAATGGCACACTCTGATGGGGATACCTGATGTAAGGGGGCACACTGATGGGGGACACATGATGTAAAGGCGCACTTGATTTAAGGGGGCACGGTGATAGAGACACCTGATGTAATTGGACACTCTGATGAGGACACCTGATGTAGGGGCAGCACACATGATGTAAGGGGGCATTCTGATGGGCACACCCAATGTAAGAGGGCACTCTAATGGGGACACCTGATCTAAGGGAACACGGTAATAGGGACACCGGATATAACTGGACACTCTGATTGGGACACCTGATGTAAGAGGACACTATGATGAGGACACTTGATGTAAAGCGGCACTCTGATGGGCCACACCTGATGTAAGGTGGCACTCTGATGGGCCACACCTGATGTAAGGTGGCACTCTGATGGCCCACACCTGATGTAAGGTGGCACTCTGATGGGCCACACCTGATGTACAGGGCACCCTTTGTGTAAGGGGTCATTCTGATGTAAGGAGGCACTGTGTTGAGGACAACTAATGTAAGAGGGCACTCTGATGGGGACACCTAATGTAAGAGGGCACCTGATGAGGACACCTGATGTACTGGGCACACATGATGTAAGGGGGCATTCTGATGGTCACACCCAATGTAAGGGGGCACTCTGATGGGGACACCTGATCTAAGGGGGCATGGTAATAGGGACACCGTACATAACCGGACACTCTGATGAGGAATTCGGATGTAAAGGGGCACTTTGATTGGGACACCTGATGTAAAGGGGCACTCTGACGGGCCACACCTGATGTAAGGTGGCACGCTGATGGGGACACCTGATGTACAGGGAACACTTCATGTAAGGGGGCATTCTGATGGACAAACCCGATGTAAGGAGGCACGGTGTTGAGGACAGCTAATGTAATAGGGCACACTGATGATCACGCCGATGTAAGGTGGCACTGTCTTGAGGACACCTGATATAAGGGGGCACCTGATGGGAACACCTGGTGTACTGGGCACACATGATGTAAGGGAACATTCTGATGGACACACCCAATGTAAGGGGGCACTCTGATGAGGACACCTGATAAAAGGGGCACTCTGATGGGGGCACCTGATGTAAGGGGGCACCTGATGGGGACACCAGATATAAGAGGCACTGTGTTGGGGACTCCTGATATAAGGGGACACTCTGATGGGAATACCTTATGTAATGTGGCACTCTGATGGTCACACCCAATGTAAGGGGGCACTCAGATGGGGACATCTGATGTAAGGGAGCACTTGATGGAGACACCTGATGTACTGGGCACACATGATGTAAGGGGGCATTCTGATTAACACACCCAATGTAAGGAGGCACTGGTTTAAGGACACCTGATATAAGGGGACACTATGATGGGGACACCTGATATAAGGGACGCATATGATGTAAGGGGGCATTCTGATAGGCACACCCAATGTAAGGGGACACACTGATGGGGACACCTGATATAAGGGGCACATATGATGTAAGGGGGCATTCTGAGAGGCACACCCAATGTAAGGGGGCACACTGATGGGGACACCTGACGTAAGGGGGCACTCTGATGGTCACACCCGATGTAAGGGGGACACTCTGATGGGGACACCTGATGTAAAGAGGCATCTGATGGGGACACCTGATAAAAAGGGCACCAATGATGTAAGGGGGCTTTCTGATGGGCACACCCGATGTAAGGAGGCACTGTGTTGGAGACACCAAATATAAGGGCACACTCTGATAGGGACGCCTGATATAAGGGGGTACTCTGATGGGCACACCTAATGTAACGAGACACTAGGTGCAAGGGGAGCACAATGAAAAATGACAATATATATTATTAATGCTATGGAGATTGCACAATGTTTATTTTTTAATAGACATGCAATGACTACACATATACTAGAATCTAAGTCTTTGCACAGTCATGAGATTCAGACCTCTGTTGGAAGAGGACCAGTCCTCCTTAGCATTTTAATTCATTACCCCTGGTATATAGTATTATGAGCATGAGACCTAAGTAGCATTAATGAACTAAAATTGCTATCTGTGGAGCGCGGTAGGACCAGAGGGAGGTATGTCCTGGGACTGGCAGCATTAAGGCAGTAATGAACACAAAGGCCATCATAAATAACAGATGAACACCGGCTGGGTACGTGGATGACATTTTTTCATAGAAAATCTTGCAGATCATAGCCATGCCTATCGCAGCTGCATCCTGAAAGGCAGATCCCCATCGGTGACACTGCATCTTTAAACAAAACGCCGAGTGCCGCCTAGCTGGTAAAGAGTTCTGCAGCAGCTGGGGGTCCTGGAATGTCCCTGGTGGCTCTATCCGTTTTATTGCATATACACAACAAAGAGGAAAAGATGAATCTACATTGCACATCTAGCTCCTCTTTTTTTTCCCCCTATTGCCAGCAGGATCTTCTGTTCCTGAGCAGGCTGTAGGCTGCATATCGCTCCTACACACAACATGTAACCATGCAGATACAATGGACTGAGTCCAGAACACACCCTGGCCATGAGCTGAACACCACCTGAGACCCCCTTTAATCCCGGGAGACCCCCCATGATGTCACACTCACCCCAGCTGTTTCTCTCTTTTCGGTTCCTGGCCATGGCAGGGTGAGGCTGTGGGCGGCTGTAGGCAGTTTGGAGCTCTGGTGATGGAGCCTGGGCTGATTCTGCAGGATGAGAGATGCTTGGAGATGGAGGAGGAGGAGGAGGACCAGTCACATGATCAGGACAGCTCAGTGCGATGATGCTATACACAGAGCATCACACGCCGTAATACACAGAGACTGCTCAGTTACACATTGGGGAACAAACTGCAAAGGGTCAGAATTAATATTTTGGAAATACTTACAGGTCCAACACCTTTCCATATTTATAAGGCTGTTTTTTTATTTTATTTTATTTTTTTTATTGCTGGTAAAAATATCCGTTGGACAATCTGTTGTCAGCTGTCCCAGGGGATTTGTCCTTTTTGCAAGTGATCCCTACTGTAAACGCCCTTGAATATTTTAAATGCGGATCATTTTTCTGTGGATGCTCCCTCCTCATCTAATTGTGTATTTGCCCTTTAACCACTTCCAGTATGGTAATTCTCCCATTCCTCTACTACTTATACATGTAAAAACATCATTTTTTTATTTTTTTTTTTGTTTTAACAATAGAGATTAAAACATAATGCTAGAAAACCGCTTAGAGCCCCCCAATAAAATGGTGGGTGTTGCATATGTTTATGTCCCATGGTAACAAAAATAGTGAAAGGTTTGGGGGATAAAACATATCAACAGCAACTTCAGCTACTTTACCACTTCAGCCCCGGAAGGATTTCACACTTTAGGAGCAGAGCACTTTTTGCGATTCGGCACTGCGTCGATTTAACTGACAATTGCGCGGTCGTGCGACGTTGTACCCAAACGAAATTTGCGTTCTTTTTTGCCCACAAATAGAGCTTTCTTTTGGTGGTATTTGATCACCTCTGCGTCATTTCTGATCGCCGGTATAAACAAAAGAAGAGCGACAATTTTGCAAAAAAAAAAAAAATTTCTTACTTTTTGCTAAAATACAAATCCAAAAAAAAATATATAAAAAAACGTTTTTTTCCATCGGTTTTGGCCGATTTATATTCTTCCTCATATTTTTGGTAAAAAAAAATTGCATTTAGCGTTTATTGATTGGTTTGCGCAAAAGTTGCCGCGTTTACGGTCGATGAGAATTCATTTCTGGGGTTTTTATTTTTTTCTAATAATGGCGGCGATCTGCGATTTTTAGCGGTACTGCGATATTGCAGCAGACATGTCGGACCATTTTGACACTTTTTTGGGACCATTGGCATTTATACAGCGATCAGTGCTATAAAAATGCACTGATTACTGTGTAAATGCCATTGGCAGTGAAGGGATTAACCTGCAGGGGGCGCTCTAAGGGTTAACAGTGTTCCCTGGGCGTGTTCTAACTGTGTGTGGGCTGCCCTGGCTGGGAAAAGGGGATGATCACGGCTTCCATATAAAGGAAGCCTGTGATCATCGTCCTTACCCCTTCAATAGAACGGAGATCCGTGTTTACATGCAGGGAACTCCGTTCTCTCTCTGCGGGGGGGCCATCGCGGGTAGCCAGCGGCGATCGAGTCCGCCGCACCCGCTCCCTGGACCCCCCCGGGCACAGCACTAGTTATCGCAGCCGCCGTCGTATGACGGTGGTTTGCGATAACGAGCCACTCTGTCGCCGTCAGACTGCGATCGGCAAGTGGTTAAAGTGTTACTAAACCCACAACAGTAAAATCAGTCTATATGTGCAGCATAGCATGCTTGTTATACTCACTGCGGAACCTAAGGGGTTAATCCTCTGCATTGTTTAAAAAGGCTGTTTGATCCTGTATGCATAGAGCCTCCTCTTCTTCCACTGACTCCAAAACATATCCGTATAAGACCGAGTTACTGGAGTCAGGCTGCACATGCTCAGTTTGGTATGTACTGCTAGAGGTTTTTTTTTTTTTCTTGGGAGAGTGCATGTGATCAGCACAGGGCCAATCAGCACTGTCAGTGCTGCTGATAGAAATTGTGGGGCCCCATATAGACTACCTGGCGCTCCCCACCCCCCCCCCAAAAAAATATTAAAGCTATATTTCGCTAAGAATACAACTGTCTCTTTCTCAGCAGATACAAGCTGGCAGCAGGGAGAGGGGGAGAGACCAGCTTTCAGCTGCTGGTGGAATAGTTCTGGAATTGCTGTCCATCACTAATCCCCCTCCCAGTGTGGACCCCCCTGTGTGCCTGGGCCCCCTACAAGAGGACCGGTGCCCCCCCCCCATCAGCGGCACTGAGCACTGTCCAGACAGAGGTTTAGGGGTCCTGGATCCTGATTGGACAGCTCAGTGCTGTATTTAATTCACTATCAGTGTCAGTTAGTGTCAGTGTGTTTCAGGTAGGATAATTTAAAACAAAAGTAAAATGCGCACTGTTGTTTCTGAGCTGTACTATGGGTACATACAAAAACTAACATACACATGTGATATCGCTGCAATCGTCCGGAGTAGCAGAATTTATTTTGGGTTGTTCTTTGGTGGTAGGTTATGGTAGTAACAAGAAATATACAGGTAAATTTAAAATAAAAAACATTTTTTTTACTATTTTGGACCAGGTTTCCTATGATAATAAAACAAAAAAATCAGGAGATATCCATTACCATTTACCATGAAATCAAAGCCCCAAATTGTCCTGAAAAAAAACAAGTTATAATCCACCTGGATACACAAAGTAGTTGTGTTGATACAGTATGTACAGTGTTACTAATACATGTCAAAATTGCAAAATTGTGCTTAGGCATTAACATTTGTTGGCATAATTAATTAATCTGTGAATGTAATTTTGAAAGACATTTTAAAATGTTGCTAAACCCACAACAGTAAAATCGGTGTCTATATGCAGTAAAGCATGCTTGGTATACCCACTGGGGAACCTAAGGGGTTACTCCTCTGCATTGTATATAAAGGCTGTTTGATCCTGAATCCTCCTCTTCTTCCACTGACTCCAGACAGAGGCGGCTCTCTAATTAGGCAAATAAGGCGGTCGCCTAAGGCCTCACGCTGACAGGGGCCTCTCGGCCACCTAATTTGCCTGATGTGTGTGTGGGAGAATGGGAGGGAATGTCCCAGGTCAGTGTCCCTAAGCTAGGGAGGGTGAGCGGGCCGGCTGGTAAAGGGTCTAGTTAGTACAGTGCTGCCTGCTGCAGACAAATTGTGAAGGTGGAGTTGCGGCCGCTGCTGAAGCCGCCAGGAGGCGGGAGCGGACTGGGCCGGGGGACAAGGGCAGGGCTGGCCCAAGACATTGTGCTGCCTGGGTCCAAGAATGAAATGCTGCGACCGCCCCCCCCCCAAAAAAAAAAAAAATCATGCTCACCAAAAGGCCCCCACATCCATTATTTGATATCATGATAATTAAAACTAAGATTCAATTTATCAGGAAGTCAGGTTTACGTGCAACAGCACCTTGTCTATATGCAAAATTATAGGACATACCATTATGTTCAATTACAGGGGGGAGGGGCTAGGCAGTATAGGGGCGGGCTAGGGTAGTAAATGGGCAGGCTAGGTTAGTATAGGGGCAGGCTAGGGTAGTAAACAGACAGGCTAGGGCAGTATATAGACAGGCTAGGGCAATATAGGGATGGGCTAGGGTAGTATAGGGGCAGGCACACAAAACGGCTGGTAAAAAAATCTTGATTGTCAATTTGCTGGGTAAATAGAAGAGAATGAAAGGAGGCCGTGGTTCAATATGCTGCCCCTCTCAAAGTGCTGCCTGGGTCCAATGGACCCACTGGGACCCATGGTAGGGCCGGCCCTGGGCAGGGGCCTCTGATGCCTCAAAAAAAAGGCTGCTTGCTCTGCACCGCTGCAGACAGACGTGACACCCGCCGTCGGCCCCTACCGTGTCCTATCTGCAGCAGAGCGGTGCAAGCATGCTATGTGCACCAGCACTCCCGCACGCGGCCAGCAAAAGTTCAACACACTCACTTCCCTGTCAGGTGGAGATGATCTCCACCCGAAAGGAGCTTCCTAGTCCCGCCAGGAGTGATGTCATTCAAAGGCCGGGAGCGCAGAATGGGAGAGCAGAGGAGAGTGCTGCTGGCTGCTGTTAAGATCTGCGAGGAGCCAGTGAAGCTCCGTGCAACAATACAAGTGAGTTTGCAGAGGCAATAACCTTACCTAAGCCACTGTTGTGTCACAGTGTTTTAGCTGTGTGAACTGCAGGAAGTGATTAGCTCTTTTTTTTTGGGGGGGGGGGGGGTTAATATGCAATGCTATTTGTAACATGCAGCATGGAGGGGGTTAATTAACCCCTATATGATGCAGCATGAAAGGGTTCATAAACACTGACACCGGTGTCACTAGTGCAACACAAAGGGGTTAATTAACTGCCACTGGTCACTAATGGATCAGTGACCAGTGGTGTATTTGATACTACCCATACCCTCCACACCCCTCTAATGTTATACTACCCACCGCCATACCCTCCACACCCCTCTCATGTCATACTACCCACCGCCATACCCTCCACACCCCTCTAATGTTATACTACCCACCGCCATACCCTCCACACCCCTCTCATGTCATACTACCCACCGCCATACCCTCCACACCCCTCTAATGTTATACTCATATTGTAATCTCCCCACACCTCCCATACCGCCACCCATCATACTGTACTCTCCCCACACCTCCCATACCGCCA
>BLSH010501139.1:82037-101626 GCA_018402905.1 Glandirana rugosa | reverse complement strand
ACTCGTTCCCATTTACCCCTGTGGGTTGAGCTTCCCTTGTAACTCGGGCCGCTACCTTCCCTTTTGCTGGTACATCTCCTTCCTACTTGACTCATGTTCTTGTTTCCTCTACCCCCGACCCCCAACCCTCCTCCCCCCCTCTAGGCTTTTTTCTTCTGTGCGTTCTTTTTTTCTACCCTCTGCCATCTTTGTTCTCCTTCCACCCTTATCCCTCCCTGTTCCTCTTCCATCCACCCCTCTATCTCCGGCATCTGTATGTCCAGTTTCCTACAAAAATCTTCTGTTTCCTCTGGGAATCTTAACCTGGCGGATCTCCCTTCTTTTTTCCCTATGAGACATGCTGGGAAACCCCAGGAGTAATTTATATCCTGTCTTCTCATCTGTTCTGTTAACGGCTTTAATTGTCTTCTTCTTGATCTGGTCTCCCTGGTCAAATCCGCATAAACTTTTACCTCTGTTTCTCCGTACTTTACTGGTTTAGCTCTTATTCTCTGCCATATTTGCTCCTTATCTTTGTATTTGTGGAAACGTACTATCACGTCCCGGGGTATATCCTGCCCCATTCCTGGGGGTTTCCTGATCCTATGCACGCGCTCTATCTCTATTTTTTCTCCCTCTCCTTTTCCTAGGACTGGTCCAAAAATTTTGTCCATAACCTCCTGTAGGTCTTCTTCTTGCTGTGTTTCCTTGCAACTCTCTGGGATATCTCGGATCCTTAGGTTCTTTCTTCTGTCTCGGTTTTCCTGATCTTCTATTTTATATCTTGTATTACGCTGTTCTATCTGGAGAGAGTGTACTTGCTCTTTTAGCCTCCTTATCTCTTCCCCTTGTCTTTCCATTCTCTCCTCCGTTTCCTCCAACCTATTAAGGATCTGTCCCAAGTCCGAGCGTAGACCTCCTAGTTCGCTTTTCAGTGTTCTCTCCAAGTTCTGGAACATTTCCACCATCTCGGATTTCGTTGGCATCTCTGGCTTTGGAGCTGCTCTTCTCCCAGGTCCTGCCCTTTGCCTGACCGGCCGGCGCCCCCCGAGATCTCTAATCCCGTTGATTGTCTTTTTTTGGTTCCCTTATTTATTGGATCTTTTTGTTTGCTCTTTGCTCCGTATTGTTTTTCTGGACTATCCAGCCTGCTTTCCTGCACCATGTACTTCCTTATGGTGCTTGGGCTTGCGCTGGCCCTCTGGGGGTTTGCCCCTGCTCCTCTTCCCCCTCATCCTATCTGGCTTGGGGTGTCTCCTTCTGTCTCCTTCTGTCTTTAATCTGCTGTAATCAGCTGTGTAAGCGGTTATGGGCTGCTTGCTCCGTTATTAGCTCCCTTGTTGGTCTCTATCTGTTCTTGGGGGGTGCGTTCTTCTCCTCTCCACTGCCCCAATGTCATGTAGTTAGGTTCTATGGTAGGTTCTGGTAGGTTCTGTGATAGGACCCTCCTTTACCGGGCAATGGGATGTGGGTGGGAGTGCATCAACAGGTTTACAGGTACTATATAGTTGTCTTCTCACCCCCGTTTGTCCTTTCCAGTGGCAGGGATTTTTTTTTTTTTATTAAGTGGTTGTTGAGTGGGGGGGTCTTTTCCTGTTTCTTTTCCTGTTTCCCTGTCCCATATGGGTCTAAACATATGGCCTTCCCTCCCTCCTCACACTCCCTCCTCGCCCTCCTTGGTTATGTGGGGGTTATGTATGGGGGTTTTGTCTATTGTCCCCCTTACTGGTCTATTACCAAGTCCCCTCTGCCTGCTGTTTCCACCTCACCCTCCGTCTGTCCCTCTTCCTGCTCCTGTCTCTGCTAGGCGGACAGTTGTGGAGATGGGTGTGGATGCGTTCCGGTGTTCCTGTCAGGGGACAGGGGGCACGCTGCTGTGGCTTCTGTGCTCCTCCTGGTTACTTTCTCCTATACCCTCCGGTCTCTGGGCGCCGGGTTCTTATTATACTTCCATGCACTTCAATACACAGTTTCATAAACAGTACACACAGAATTCAATTACTGCAGCTTGTCCCTTCATGTCCCTTCATGTTCCGGGCAGTGTGGCAGTGTGGCAGTGTGGTCTGCTGTAATCCCTCCTGACCACCCCAGTCCCCCCCTGAGTTTCCTCCTCAGGCTACTTCCAGCATTGGGCTATATGCAACTTAAGTGATGTAGGGTTACTTATCTGCCCGCTGTCTTCAGAGCGCTGCCTCATTCAGTATCTTCCCCCAGTCAGGTCCCGGGCGGTTTCCAATTCCGTGGTGTCCTCCAGGGATGTCAGGAACAGCGGCAGCTTAGGAGGGTTTCAATGGAGGGATGGTGGGGGGTTGGGGGTCGGGGGTCCCTGCTGCTCCGTCCTAGATGATCTCCGGCGCGGTCGACACGGTCGGTCTCCTCTGCTCCTCACCTGCCTCCTCTCGCCCGCGCCCGCGCCATAGGACGTGCTTCCTTTCCTGAGTGCATCAGCCGGCGGCTCGCGTTACACCAGAGCTCCTCCCCCTACAGCGCTCCTGCAGGAAATAAACTTAAACTTCTGCAAATTTGAAACTACAATTACTATTTATTTTCTTAACCAAATTGAATTAATAAAACATACGATATGGCATGCTTAGAAGATTGGCAGATTACTTCCAGAGCACCCTAGGATCCCCAAAACCAAACATGCTCTAATAAGCAAAAAACAGGGTATACCCCACGCTCAGGCAATGCACAGTATAAATAGAGCAGCCAGTACAAAAGTCAGAATATGGACTTCAATCAATGCTAAAGAAGAAGTACAGCGCTAATGGATAAAATGAAGATAATAACATGAAGATTCAGTCCCAAAAGATTGTTGGCAGGTAATAAACCAGTCCAAAAACCCGGAGGAAACTCAGGTGAAGAAGATTACATAGGAGTACATAGGAGTAAGTACAGATAATGGTGTCCTAACTTCAATGCACTCAAAGAATACCATCATGCCAGCACTCAGTGAGGTAGAGATGGATGGATCCTTACCAGATGGAGTTGACCGCCCAATGAAAGGCTGGTCGTCTGAGCCTCTGGAGAAGTATGGTCTCTCCACTACCCCTTTAGTATAGCATATCAGTTGGCGGGCCTCTGTATGGTTGTCCCTCACAACCCAAGACTCACCTCTCTATCCTGTCCTAGGCAACCCCAGATTCCCCCCCTGGACTCCAAACCTTCCTTTTTTTTAAATAAAAATAACAAACATATACGTACCTGCTCTGTGTAATAGTTTTTCACAGAACAGCCCCGATCCTCCTCTTCTAGGGACCCCACCGGCACTCCAGGCCCCTCCTCTTCATCAGGTGCCCCTGCAGAAAGACGCTTTAAATGGGGGCACCCATGGGTGCTTCCTCCCAAGCCCCGCTGTTGCGTCCATTGACCTTAAGGCTTTACAACCACTTTAACCTCCTTCCTGCCAAGGCCAATTTCAGCACTGCCACAATTTGAATGACAATTACTCAGTCACGCAACACAAAATAAATTCAAAAATATCTTGCTTTATAAATTTAGGCCAAAATGTATTCTGCTGCAAAAATAACCCAAATCAGTGTATATTATTTAGTCTGTAGAAAATTTATACAGTCCACAAACTATGGTATATATATTTAAAGATTGATCACTTCTGATGTACTGGTGGCCTATTTCATTTCTTGAGGCCCCAACATGTCAGGAAAGTACAAATACCCCCAAATGACCCCTTTTTGGAAATTAGATAATCCAAGGCATTTGGTAAGCGGCATGGCAACTTTTTTAATGTAATTGTTTTGTCATTATTTTTTGGAAAATGAACAAATTAAATAATATTAGCTTTTTTCACAATTTGTTTTTACATACTGTCACCAGAGCAGTACAGCGTTACTATATGACTGGTGTGGTAGTGATCAGGGACATTAACTGCTTACAGTACAATATATTAAAAAAATGAAAAAAATTTTCCCATTTTTGTAACTTTTCTTTTTTTTTAAGATTTTTTCTTTACATACTGTGACCAGTGCTGCCTATCAGTGCCCATCAGTACCACCTATCAGTGCCCACCAGTGCCACCCATCAGTGCCACCTATTAGTGCTCATCAGTGCCACATATAAGTGCCACCTATCAGTGCCCATAATTGTGGCATATTAGTGCCTCCTCATCAGTGCCACCTAATCAGTGCCCATAAGTGCCACCTCATCAGGGCCCATCATTGCAGCCTATCAGTGTCACCTCATCAGCGCACATCAGTGAAGGAGAAAAATTACTTATTTACAAAATTTACTGACAGGAACTAATAAACTTTTTTTTTCAAAATTTTCAGTCTATTTTTTTTTTTTTTTTTTTTAGTAAAAAATAAAAAAACCCAGCAGTGATTAAATACCACCAAAGAAAGTGTCAGTGTGCCTAAACCATACTAGGACAGCCTGCTTCACTTCGTCATCAGTGCTGAAATGCTGACCTTCAAGGAACTCTTTTAGGGGTCCAAACAGATGGAAATCACTCGGAGCGAGATCCAAGCTTTAAGGGGGATTAAGCAGTCGCGTTGCTGTAATGTGCGGTGAGCAGTATGAGTTTGTGCGTTGTCCTGGAGAAACAGGACGCCCTTAGTGATCAAAACAGGCTGTTTTTTTCAACACAATGCAGACTTCAACTCTTCTGTGCCAGTCAAAAACGGAAAGCTATCTTGGTACCCAGCGTGCGCTAACTTTTCGAAAATGCAAATGTTCATGAATGATTGTGTTCACGTTCCCACAGAAAGATTAGTCTCTTGTGCAATTTCACGACAGGTTATCCGTCAATTATCCAGGATCAGGCGTTCTACACGCTGAATGTTCACAGGAATAACTGCTGTTGGCTATGGACCACTACGGCCTGGATCATCATTGATAGACATATGCCCATCTTTGAAATGTTAACACCATTCAAAACTCTTACTGCAGTTGAACATCTCATTATCGTACTGTGCTTGAAGTGTTATGTAAATATCCGCAATTTTTGTGCCTTCTATCATAAGAAACATCATCACCATGCGCTGTTCCATGCATGCACTAACACTGTTGTCTGTCATCTTGATTAATGGTCTCTGGACCAGCCCGCAGTATGTGCGCTGCCTATCAGTAATAGGACACACTTGCCACTTACTAGACATGTGCAGAATGGAAAAATTAGTTTAATTTCAGATAGATTTGTTATGTTACTAATTTAGTTTTGTTGATTCATTTCGGAATTCATTTAGTTTTGTTTCATTACAATTCGTTTTGTTTATTCATTTTCTAACGGATTCCAAATTTCAGAACAATTGGAATTTGGATCAGTCGAAAAATGATCGACCGATTCAAATTCTGTGTGAACAATTGCTAGTTGTTAAGGATTGGGCTGGTAAACTGGCTTTTTTAAAAAAAACGGCATACATAGTACCCCTACTCATTCGCAAAAAAAGTGTAAAAAGTAAGTAAGGACACAACACGGGTTTTTGACACTTAGTTTATTAAAAAAAAAAAAATGTAGATCCATCGTCAATCACGATGCCAGCCGTACCACTGGACCCGAAAAAAACAAAACAAAAAACCTCCGGTCTCGTCAAAGGTTCTCAACATCTGCCTGCTCTGCCATCTGACATTTCAGAAATAACTATGTTAAAAACTCGTGTTGTTTCTTTCTCACATTGTCTCAGGTTTTTGGTGAATGGGTAGGGGTAGGGGGCTTCCAGAATCCGATAAGCTCCCTACCCGCAGACCCCCACAACCCTATGCTCTAGCACGTGGGCATGTGGCCGGGTATGGTTCAGGAGGGGGGGCAGTCGCTCGCCCCCCCTTTCCTGGCCTGCCAAGCTGAATGCTTGGATAAGTGTCTGGTATATATTTTGGTGGGACCCCATGCTGTTTTTATTACATTTTGGCATGATCCGAAGAGCCTGGTATAGAATGGGGGGGGAACCCCACGCTGTTTTGTTCAGAATTTTTCATTGCCGGCATTCTTTTGTTTAGATTTCATCTGTCATTGGAGAAGCTTGCTGACAACTGATGAGTTATCGGTTGTTAAGGACGCGGTGGCTGGCTTCCTTACCTGCTCCTTAGCAACCAGCTATTTATCAAATTCAAATTGGTCATTCATTTTTCGACTGATACAAATTCATGTTCCAAAAAATGTGGAATTTGTTAAAAAAACTAATATACGAGACTAAATTAAACGAATTTCAGTGAAATTCACTACTATTTAAAGATTTGGATACATCAAGAGTCGTGATTTAAGAAATCTAATACTTGAAGCACATTCAGTTACAAACTATACACATGGTTTTATATTCACTTCTCCTTGTTAATGGACATTGTTCACACCCACCTTCACTAAATGTTATCAAATTTCTTTACGCAGCCTCTAGATAAATATGTAATTTTATAAAAAGACAGGGCCTTGTTTATAAGATCTACCCAGAATAATGGAGGGATCTACCTCTTTCCATTTTAAAGACAAAGCTTGTTTAACATAATAAAAAATGGAGTATTGCCTTGTGTAAACCATGCAGCTCCTCCTTAGAGAAATCTCCTAAAAGACAATGTACAGGGTGCAGATATTTGAAAGATTTAGCTTCTCCTCAATAAACCAAGTAATATCAGACCAAAACTGTCTCACTCAAGGGTAATTCCAAACCAAATTGAAGAAATCCCCAGAGTCATAATGACACCATGGAAAAGCAGGAGAAGTCACTATTTCCATTCTATATAAACTACTGGGGGTATGTGTGGTTAACTTTATATACTTTATACTGTATGACAGATATAGGAGAACCACAACAGTGTGAGCTGGGACCAATTCCCTACTCTAGGAAGGAGAGGCACAGGTCAAGTTTCATTTGTCTTCACTGCCCCTAATAACACGATAAAACAGAATGAGGGAGCATTCAAAAAGGGTGTCATAGATGCCTTTTATAATTACATCAGCCACCGCACCAAAATTGTCAGTACTTGTGGCTGACTCATGCCTGTCACAGTCAGGTGCATGAAGTTGTTGGTGTCAGGCACTAAGGTCAGAGGGTAAATATTGCACATTCCTTCTTCAGTGTGCTCCTTCCCTCCCTCCCAGCCACTGCGCCCATCACACAGACAGGCACATGGACAAGGAGTTTTGTAGAAGGTGTGAGTGAAACCTGATGGGAAACTAAGACTAGTTCCAATCTGCTGCTGATTTACAGCACACAGCAGTGTGGCCCACTTCCATGCGATTTCAATCACAATTAAAAGCCTGATGGAGAACTAGTCTGTCAGTCATGGGTACTGCCATATTTGGGTAATGACATCACCACCATTTCCGACTCTTTTGTTTACCTTTAGGTTTCAGCCTAGAGCTGACAGCTCAGTGAGGCAAAGGATGGAGCAATGTGTGGGAAACTGTCACATAAATGACAGCTTCCTAGCACCAATATGTCCCACTCTGAGTAGTGGCATACCTTGGTTATGCCGCTCGCAGCAGATCTAAATTACTGCCAATCTTCTAATCTGCATATTCTTCAACCACCAAACTCTTTCACCCCCTTCCTGCCGAGGTCAGTTTTCAGCTTTCAACACTGTCCCACCTTGAATGACAATTGTACGGTCATAAAACATTGTACCCATATGAGATTTTATAATTTTTTTCATACAAAAAGAGCTTTTTATTTTCATTGTAAAAAAAAATGAAAAAAGACAAAATAAAATTGAAAAAAATCACGTCTTTGTTTCTGTTATAACATTTTGCAACTAAATAATCGTTTCTTCATTTATGAATCATTCTTCATAAATGTAGGCCAAAATGTATACTGCTACATATCTTTGGTGAAAATAACCCAAATCGGTGTATATTATTTAGTTTGTTGGAAAGTTTTCGCGTCCACAAACTATGGTATATATATATATATATATATATATATATATATATATACAGTATATATATATATATATATATATATATATATATGAAAATTGATCAATCCTGAAATGGCAGGACAGTACAAATATCCCCCAAATGGCCCCTTCTTGGAAAGTAGGCAGTCCAAGGTATTTAGTAAGAGGCATGGCGAGTTGTTTGAAGTTGTAATTTTTTGTCAGTACAGCATCATCATATAACTGGTGGGGCAGTGATCAGGGACACTGACCGGTGACAGTATGTAAAAAAAATAAATAAATACATTTTTATTTTTATTTTTCAATTTCATAAATATTTTTTATTACATTTTTTTCTTTTTTTTTTTTTTACAATTTTTTTTTTTACATACAGTGACCAGAGCAATACAATGTTACCAGAGTAACACTGTACTACTCTGGGGAGGTCATAAGTTTTTTTTTCTGTCTGTACCATGTGATGACTGTGACCAATCACAAAGCTCATCACAAAAGTACATAATGAAAGGCATGAATCAAAGCCTTTCATTGTGTACAACTGTCTTGTAACCTGCTGTGATTGGCCACAGCAGTCACATGGTACTAGCAAGGGGGCGGGTCAGTGATCTGTCATCAGGTGGGTCTGGTGGACATGGCGGGTGACAGATCATCTCTGAGCATGGCCCATGGGGAGTGTGCGAGGCGCGATCCTGGGAGGATGTCATATGACATCCTCCCAGAACAACAGTGTTCCCACCCAGCCGTCATTTTACTATAGGCCAGGTAGGAAGGTGTTAAGAATCAGCCACTGTTACAGTGAAAGATTCTTAAAGTGACAGTAGTTAGAACTACCTGAATTTTGTTGCCCCTGTCAGTAATTTTACCAACAACAATGCAAATGCCTGTCTGAATTAGCCTTTAGTTCTAACGAGAACTACCATCAGAAAAGTGTCCCCGAGTGTGTCACGGATAGAGATGTTACAACAAGAAGATCTTCAAAGGCAGAGCTGCTGTTTACTGGCATAGAGCAATGGATGTGTTTCTCGACCAGATGGCCTAATGTGTGATATCACGTGCCCAAGTGTAAGAGGCACATGGTGCAGTGTCCATAAGATCTGTTCTGATTATCAGAAGTGATGAGCGAAATTGAGAGTTTTAATGTTCCTGAAATCTGGGAATAGAGATTTTCTTGTCATAGTACTTCTCTGTTAACTAAGGGGCAGTAAGGCAGGAAGGCCTAGTCCTAAATTTGAAATAAACCCCTCCAACAATAGCCATACATACAACTAGATGTTTACAGATAAGAATGAAGGCTGATCACAAAGAAAAATATGTACCAGAAAGGTAATAATCATTAAAGCTAAACTGCAAGCAAAAAGTTAATGAACTGCATTTACTGTATGTGAGAGGATTTGTATTTCTGTCCATTCATTCCTGAGAGTAACATAGCCTTGCCATATATCATAGACAGCCTAGACACCTAACTTTTCTCTACTGTAAAGTAGGGTTGTCCCGATACCGATACTAGTATCAGTATCGGGGCCGATACTGAGCATTTGCCCGAGTACTTGTACTCGGGAAAAATGCTCCGATGCCTTATCCGATACTTGGGCAACTAGGGGATGATCAGTGCAGCGCTGGAGGGGGATTTAGAATCACTGATCTCCCGACTCCCTGTATATATTTCATTAAAGCAACTGACAGCCACTTCTCCTCCCGCGTCTTTCAGCTGCTACAATGAAATATATAGAGGGAGTCGGGAGATCAGTGATTGTAAATCCCCCTCCAGCGCTGCACTGATCATCCCCCTTGACTGTCCCTGTATCCTCCTCCAGTCCCCCTGTCCTCGATCTGTCAGGGGTCTTTTAAGACCCCCTTATATCTCACCAAAGCCCCCCCAACAGGGCTGATAAAAAAAATAAATAAAAGAATTGTAATAAAAAGGTTAAATTGTAAAAATAATAAAAAATAAAATAAAAAAACACACTGACATCGTCCACTCCCCCCAACCCCCCAAAAAAAAGAAAGCATTGTAAAATAAATAAATAGGTAAATAAATTGTAAAATATAATAAAAAAATAAAATTGTAAAAAAAAATATTCGTGCCACTGTCACATGACATTAAAAAAAGTATCGGTAATCGGTATCGGCGAGTACTTGAAAAAAAGTATCGGTACTTGTACTCGGTCTTAAAAAAGTGGTATCGGGACAACCCTACTGTAAAGTACAAACTAGGTCTTGTCCCTCCCCCAACCAATGACTGTGTTAGTGAAGGAGCAGACATAACTATGCTGCTTGTCTCACTCCCATTCTGATCTCTACTGTGCAAGTCAAAGCCAGGTACTTACACTAGTCACGTTTAAAATTACACAGTCTGCATTTGCTGAAAATATGTGTGGAAATGTACATTACCCCCATCTTCTGCTTGGGGCGAGATTCAGGGAAGTAGGGCCAGGAGCGTACTTCTACTATCAACTTCATTTTAAGGCTGAATGTGGGAATACAGAGAGCTTCTCAGCACCTGGCACCATGCTACCACTCTATAACGTGCCCAGCAGGTCCCAGTAGACCCATTCCAGGACAAACAGGGCCGCACAAAAAGAGCCTTTGGGCATTTGTGTTGAGCACAAGGGATGTGTTTTTTATTACTATACCAACACAAAAAAACTGGAAAACTTGGAAAATAATAAATCAAGTGACAAATAAATAAATAATGTGATGAGAGGCAGTGGCTGCGGCTCTGCTGCAAGATATTTTCACAGACCAGAACTAATAAATCAAAAGAATAGCTGCACTATAAACTGTGATGATCAAAGATATATGAATTAAAACAATAAATAATAAATAAATAAGTAAATTGTAATGGATTTACAATAGCGGTATGAATGCTATGTGTACAATTGTGTAACACTCGTGTGTGACAAAAGCCAAATGCAAATACACAAAGCTAGAATGGTAATAAAAAGTTCATAAACATCTAAGGCAATACTCTTCATAAGTGTTCAGATGGAAATAGTGAACATCCAATCACCAGTAAGACCTCCAGATCGTGACACCAACACCTTAGTAAAGATGCAGGCTTACCAAATTTATTGGACCCTCTAAATAAAAAGAGGGCAAGTTAGCCTGTGGCCAAACACCCTGGCCAGGGTATTCACAAGACTCTCCCACAAGAACCACTCAGAGATGAGGATATGAGCTGTGTGTCTGTAAAACTCACTTGGTCCTTCCCATGTACTTGTGCTTCCCACAGCTTGTCGTGTGCCTATAGGATGGAAGAGGGAAAGGAAAGGACACGGCTTAGTACAACTACTTTCCAATGCTCTGTTGTGTAGAAGCCATGCAAGAAAAGAAAGCCAGGAAAGAAAGCCAAAAAGCCAATGTGTTTTCTATTACATACAATAACTCTCTTCATACTGCAGTATATTCAATATCCCACACAGCTAGCTCCCTTATGCACACTGCAGCCATCTTTACTGATCCCTGAAGATAACATTTACAGAGATAGCACGACCAAAGGGTCTGAGGGGTGTGCTAAAGGTGTGCTGAAATGTTATATTATGGTATAATGGACACAACCAATTATTTCCACTATATTTATATTTCTACATGACAGGGTTTCATATTCCAACAACCAACATATTACTGCACAGATGGAGGGATGCTATTAATTATGCACTAGAAGCTGTAAATCCACTTATGGTCAAGTCTAAGAGGTGTTTGTTAGCATAGCCCACAAAATTCAGTGGGGCCTGTATGTCTATTTACTACATATGATGCTGCTACAACACTATCGTCTCCTCTGTAAATCTTGACTTGCTCCTTCTACTGGATTTAGGAGTATCTTGCTGAGCAATCTATGGCCTATATATGCCTCTATTGGCTCACACATACTGTACAAATAGATTAGCAACAGCAACATGGAAGAACTAATGGACGTTTTGTAAGATTCTTCCTAATTAAGGGAAACCTGATGGTAACATAGATTGTGCTGTGCAATTTCATACGTTTTATAAAAAGTAGAATGTGGTTCACTGCTTCCGTATATGGGACTGGGTGGCCTGTGATACATATATTGACCTTCTAAAGGTCCTACAGGACACACCGTTCATAAAAATACCCCACTGAGGGTTAGTCATTTGATTTATTGTGCACCACAAACAAGCTTGTTTGTTTTTGAGGGTACTGGTTGGTACATTCATTTTAATTAATACACTTTAGCCAAAGTTATTTTGACAGTGAGTTTTTGTTATCTTATAAAAATAAATATGACTTTGTGGAATTAACATGTGTACATTGGTATTGTCATCTGGCAGGCATTATTTAATATTAACATAATTCATTTCTATATTATGCAATTGAAGCTGGAGTCTTGGATCCAAGCCAGGTTTTTAATTACATTTTTTTCAGAATTTGTTATACTGACAACTTTTTTTGACAGTAAAATGTGAACTTAGCTTTCAAAGACTAATCTCGCCTTTTGAAAAATTCTAAACAAAATACAAAAAAACAAAAAGATTGATTAATAAAAAAAAAAAGTGCATTTATTTATTTAAATATTTATTGATTTATTTTTTACCTTTGATCCTGCAAAGCATTGCAAACATGATCAGTGGATCGCAAGTGCAGGTTTCTGGCTCCTGCAGACTAGCTGCACTTCCTCCCGCTGAAAATCTATACCGAGTTACAGACCTTGAGTTTCAGGGCTGGAGGAAGTATCAATGGACTACCAGAGGGATGACATTACTGCACCTTTGGGGGAAGAGGGGACTTGTAGTTCCTTTCTTTACAGACTCATGTCAATGAATGATGCACCTATGCCATGCACAGCTGCACCAAATTTTACCACTTGAGCTCTAAAAGGTTTTGCCCTCTTCATGAGCAGGCCCTTTTTCACTATTCAGCACTGCGCTACTTTAACTGACAATTGCGCTGTCATGCAACACTGTACAATAGACGTGGATTAGATCATGTATGACTAATGAGATTACATTATTTAGAATGCCACATGTGATATTTAGATTTATTGCCAGAAATGTTGCATATTAGCAGGAATTTGTGTGGAACAGCTTGTCACGCAGAATAACCTCAAGACGGATGTGACTTTCAATATAGGACTTTTTTCTTTTAGAACGTTTGTCCTTTTCAAGGATTTGTAAACCCAGGACCCTGCAATGACAATATCTGGTCTCCCACAGTGCATGGAAATTAAATTATTTTAGTAAATATAAAATGCTAAATACCCTTTCTCATCAGCAGTATATAGCAGCCCTGTGACTTCTATCAGTTCCTGGTCAAGCTTGTAGGAGGAGTTTTCATACTGCACTGAGCTGTTCTATTAGGATGCAGGAACCCTGACCCTCTGTCTGGACAGTGCAAATTGGTCCTGTGCTGATCAGATGCACTCTCCCAAGAAAAAAAACCCTCTCTAGCAATGTACACTTACCTGACCATGTGCAAGCTGACTCCAAAGGCTCTGTCTTATCTGGACATGTTCTGGAGTCAGTGGAAAAAGAGGAGGATCTGTGCATGCAAGATCAAACAGCCTTTTTACACAATGCTGAGGATTAGCCCCTTAGGTTCCACAATGAGTATAACAAGCATGCTTTACTGCATATACAGGCTGATTTTACTGTTGTGGGTTTTCGTAACACTTTAACTCCTTCTGTAATTTTGGGAGGTGTTGCAGAGATTTGTGGCCTCTCATATTTCCAAGTGGTATTCTAGAATCTGCAATTTCTACTTCACATCCCTTTGGTGGACATGTTGAAAAGGTGCCTTATGTGGTGGAGGCTTAGGTATGCCTCCTGCCAAGATAACACTCAATGTTGACAGCAAGGGAGGGGACAACATGCTTGCATGTACCCACTGTTTGTGGCATCATCCCATACATACCTAGAGTGGCCAGCTATGTGTGGAAGTTTCAGGGTGGGGCTTCTTTGCTGGTATTCTCACCACCACCACCACCAAGTAAGAGCACTCCTTAGCACATGCCTGGTGCGACATCCAACCACGCTGGGTTCCAACAGCATCCTTCCAGCAGTAGGCGTGGGGGGAGAGCTGGCCTGTGGGGGCTCTATTTATATAGGAAGCAGTGGCTGGCATTATTAGGCACTGGCCTCTTGCCTAGAAAGGAGATTCCATGCCGTTTCTCCCAAGAAGGTATTCTGATTCTCTGTATATCTGTGTGTTGGCTTGTATACACATGCCAATTGAACGGCCATATAAGTAATCCATACAAGGGTCCAATAAGTGTTCTATTATACATTTTGTTTTTCAGAACTGGATGTTTAGTGGGCCTTGGTCTACTGAAGGAGTTCCCCTTTGTATGGTGGTATGCTCCTACTTTTGCAATATATGAAAATAGACATGGTCTCTTATAAGTGGATTTTTAGTGGACCCTAAATATTTATTCTTTATGGCTATATATGTAACATAGTGGGATGAGCCAGCCATTTTGACCAAACTCCATGATGCCTGTCCCAAATATTGGGAATCTGCCTTCACCAAGTGGCTTTCTCCCTTATCTTTGGGCCGCTCACCTTACAGCGCCAACTCCCTTTTGGGTTATGTATTGTATTATTCAAATGCTTTGTGAATAGTATATAAATTCAGTCTTTGTTTCAATTTGGGTGTATTGGCTTTATATGTTATAATATGTACATATGCTTTGTTATCATCCCCCCCTCCGCTCCGAAGAAGCTCCCAAAGAAACACATTGGAATGTATCTTTTGCCTTGCCATCAATGGAGATTCACAATTGTAGCAATTATACTGTTTACGTATGTTTGCTTAAGGTATGCTGATATAGCGTTTATTCTTGTATCATAGGAGTGGTGGAGCGGTGGGTGTTAAATTTGGGGTACCTGTATGTTGTAGTTCTTTCATTTTGAGATCTTGTATTTTCATATGAAGTGCTCTAATTATGTTTTAATCATGTACAATAAAATTCATTGTTTTTATACGTGATTTGTGATTTTTTATTTTTTAGGAAGTATCTGCACCTTTTGAAAAACCCATATTTTGACATACATTTGTCTGTGACTAAAATTATAATATGTTTATGTTCAAAATTGTATATTTTATACATATTGGGTCTGATTTACTATAACTCCCAAATCTATTCCAGCAGTGCCTTAAAATACCTCCCAATTTAAGGCAATTAAGACTTCAACTCTCACAAACTGGGAGGGAGGAAATTCACACAGAACAGAGCACTATTTGCCTGGCAAGATGCCTCTCAGATCACATAAGCTGAACACTGGCTGTCAACTGGATTTGAACCTGTAACTTTCAAATGTCTCCATTCAAAGCTTCAATGCATGTTCTTTGCCCTAAAAAAGTGTATGGGGACCTGGGTCCTGCTCTAGGGGACATGTATCAATAGAAAATAAAGTTTTTCAATTGATTGGTTTTTCAGGAGCAGTGGTTTTTAATAATGCCTAAAGTGAAATAAAATTAATATTCCTTTAAATATTGTGCTTGGGTGGTCCCCTTAGTATGAGTCTCTGTGATGTTTAGAACAGTGCCGCCACAAAATGACATTTGTAAAGGACAAATTGTCATTTAAAATCGCTCACGGCTGTAATGTATTGCCGTTTCCCGGCAATATAGATAAAGATCATTGAAAAAGAATTGCGTTGGGGGTTCCCCCCAGTCGATACCAGGCCCTTCGGGTCTGGTGAAGATTTTAAGGGGAACCCTGGCAAAATTTTTTAAAAATAATTTGCGTAGGGGTCCCCTCCAAAGTCTGTACCAGGCCCTTCAGGTCTGGTGTGGATTTTAAGGGAAACCCCGCTGAATGCAGCATATTATATATATTTACCATACTGTACATATATATTCTTACACTGCCTACACTGACTGTATATACTCTATCTACACTGTACTGCCTGTATATACTCTATCTACACTATATACTACACTAACTACACGCCACTAACTAAACTGCCTAATCTTTCGCTATCTCCCCAAAAGTTTTCACTATATTTGGCTGCTGTGTAAGCGGACTTATACAGTGTGGGCGTGGACTCGCTGAGCACTGATCGGCCAAAGGCACACTGTGGTGTGAATCACATCAGATCTTGGACACCGCAGCAGTGTGAACTGGCCCTAAGGAAGGTAATCCACCTCCCCTAAACCACCACCTCCCAAAACGAATTAAAAAATAAGTTACAAAAGAGAAAAACAACAAGCAAAATCAATTTCCTTTTATTTTGCTAGCAGAAAAGTATGTACATATTTACTGTTATTAAAATATTTACAGTATATACGGTGCTACATTTAGCAAAACAGTTAGCAATTGGGTTCTAAGGGCCCTGCTCATAGGAGCTTACAATCTAAAATTGGACTAAACCTTACAGTGGACACAGCTTTACTTTCACAGTGTATAACAGCCCACACATTTCATAGAACTACTAAACACCCACATCACATTATTAGCTGCAAAAGTACAGAAAGATAGTTAACAGTCATTCTAACAAAGCATTACAACATAATATTAAAAAAGGCACATATTCAAACAATAACACCCACCACCCCTACATTCTACACACAAACATTGGGGAGTATTTTTGCTCCTAGAAGAATGCATGGTAAGACAAACAATACACACCCCAATCGGACAGCATGGTCAAATCAAGCCACTTTTGATGGTCAAAATGCACAATAATTTCAGCAAACAAACAGCTTTAGTGAGGCATTTGTCATTATGCACAATATAATTTCTTATCACACAAAAACCACAGCAACAAACTTGGCCTCTTGTCAGGCCAATCCAACCCCCCTACTGAAACCCTTTATATAAGGTAGCACACTGACACACGCCCAATAGAAGTACATGCCCACCAGTATCTTTAAATCTGATTGTTCAAATCGATTTCACCTGAGGGGCTGCAATACCTAATACTATTTGCTGTGTTAACCCTTGGCTATGTTCATCAGATCATTATAACTCCAGGACAAAATTCTAAGTCAGTGGTTCTCAACCCTGTCCTCAATTCTCCCATCATGTCATGTTTTCAGGCTTGCCATTATTTTGCACAAGTGATTTGATCAGTTTCACTGCCTTAGTAATTACACCTTCTTTATGTATTCTGTGATTTTTGGTGGTTCTTACTGCGTGAGTGTAGAATAGTAATGTTATCCTCTGATTTTTGGTAATGACATTTTTATTTCTGATGTTGGTACACATATCACATTTTTTTAGCTCAAATTAGAATAATTTGGAAATAATAAAACATAAAAATTGTGACTAATTTTAAATTTCCATAAGAAATGGTATTGTTTGTGGTTTGTAAAGACACATGTGTGAGTTTGGGGAAATATTTTTGTGAGATCGATATCAACAAGTGAAAGTGACAGAGAAAAAAATATTTTACCAAAACATGAAAAGATTACACATTCTACCATTCTTAAAAACAAAATAGATTATCAAAATTGCAACATTGTTGCAAGGACAATTTCTTTGAGAGAAAGATACATTTCATCTCAACATGAAAAGGATTTATTTGGGGGGAAATAACAATTGTACCATTAGAATGAATGGCTGAAAATTGCATTGGGCTACATAACTCTCATCTTCACTCCTAAAAAAAGCTGTGTAGAACAGCTCTCATTTTGGTATTTACTATTTACTCGTGGAATTACTCCATGAGAGTTAAAAACTGAGTTGTTTTGTGTCTGAGCATGATAAGTTGTGCTCAGCTGTGCTGAGCACCTAAATGTAAAGTGACAGGAATTTATCTCTTCTCAGACTTTTTTAAGATATTTCAGTGTACAAATCACTTTTTCACACAGTTTAAAAGCAGATTATCTTTAAACAATATACTGCATATTTTAGTACAATTTAGGGGATCAGATTATGCTCTGAACATTATTTCTATTTGCACTACTCCAGGTCCTGACTAGAGTAAGGATTTGGGAGTTATCTGTGACCTGGGAGCAATATTGAATTTGAGTTTGGGAGTAATTTGCCGCCAGCACTATTGTGAATACCGTTTTAGCACTATTTACCGTGAATTGCGGTAAGTTGCCACGAATTGCTGTAATTTTACCACAATTTGCGGTAATTTTGCCGCTATTTTGCGGCAGTGCTATAGTAAATGACCCCCATTGTATTTTTATAGTTTTATATGTTTTTCTTTTTTTAAAAATGTTATACGTAATCACTTCTGTCTTTTCCTTACTTTTTAAAGCAAAAATGTTTGAAATTATATAATATTGAAAAGTGATTTCAATGAAGGAGTAGAATTTGTTCTGTTTGCAAGATTTCTTGTACAGTTCATCAAAGGTTGTAGTGTAAAACTAGAATGTATGTCATTTAGCTTAACAAATACAGATTAGAGCTAAGTGCCTTAGACTTGGGCAATGTATAGTCATCCAAGTGGCATCATATCCACTTGTAGGCGGGCAGTCGGGGGGCCTAAGATATGTGGGGAAATAATTATTTGATCTCCTGCAGATTTTTTAAGTTTGCCTACTTACAAAGAAATGAAGGGTCTATAATTTTTATCATAGGTGTATTTTAAATGATAAAGACAGAATATCAGCCAAAAATGCAGAAAAAATCACGATACAAGTGTTATAAATTGAGTTGCAGTTCAGTGAGTAAAATAAATATTTGATCCCCAAGCAAAACATGACTTAGTATTGGTGGAGAATCCCTTGTTCATCAGCAGAGAAGTAAGATGTTTCTTGTAGCTGGTTACCAGAGTGCACACATCTCAGGAGGGATTTTGGTCCACTCTTCTTTACAGATCTCTAAATCCTTAAGGTTTCTTGGCTGTCCTTGAAGTTTCAGCTCTCTCCATACATTTTCTATAGGATTATGGTCTGCAGACTGGCTAGGCCACTCCATGACCTTGTGCTTCTTCTTGAGCCACTCCTTGGTTGCCTTGGCTGTATGTTTTTGGGTCATTGTCATGCAGGAACACCCATCCATGACCCATCTTCCCTGTTCTGGCTGAGTGAAGAAGGTTCTCATCCAAGATTTTCCAATACATGGCCCCTTCTACTGGCCCCTCAATGTGGCAAAGTCGGCCTGTACCTTTAGCAGAGAAACAGCCCCAAAGCATAATGTTTCCACCTCTGTACTTGACTGTAGAGATGGTGTTCTTAGGGTCATAGTCAGCATTTTTCCTCCAAACACGAGTCAAATAATGTCAAAGAGCTCAATTTTGGTCTCATGTGACCACAGCACTTTCTCCCAATCTCCCTGAATCATTTAGATGTTCATTGGCAAACTTCAGATGGACCTGTACATGTGCCTTCTTGAGGAGGGGAACCTTGCTAAAACTGTAGGATTTTAATCCATGGTAGAGTCTTGTGTTACCAATGGTTTGTTTGGTGACTGTGGTCCTAACTGCCTTGAGTTCATTCATAAGCTCCACCCGTGTAGTTCTGGGCTGATCCCTCACTTTTCTCATGATCATCCTTGCCCCATGAGGCTTGGAGCTCCAGACCGAGGGCGTTAGGAGCAATTTCTTAAATTGACAGGACTAATAGTTCTTCCGTGTACATGTCCAGGTAGACTTCAAACGGTTACTTGTAGATTTACTAAGTCCCTCTAACCCTCTTTCACGACACCAGTGTACTCTGGTTTTAACTCGAGAAACTGTAATAAACTGAGCACAAACCTCCTTTTTACGACTGATACTGGGATTCTTGTGGTAGAGATGTCAGTTCATGTCTCCACCTTTGTAATACGAAACCCCGACAAAGAGACGATTTCCATGTCCGGCTGAAACGGTGTAACTCCCCGGTCATCTTCCCCGGTACATAACCTTTTA
>BLSH010501139.1:50361-74070 GCA_018402905.1 Glandirana rugosa | reverse complement strand
TGTTCATATTTTTTTCAAACTATAGTCCAGCCCCTGAACAGTCTGAGGGACCGTGAACTGGCCCCCTGTTCAAAAAGTTTGAGGACCCCTGGTTTAGATGGAACACTGAATCAGTGTTCTGTCTATCACACGAGTCGGTCAAGGAGGCGGGACCTTGTTACAGCGCTGCTGACGGATCACCGCTGAGCACAGACCCAGCTCCATGACACATGACGGGAGATGCCTGCTGTGTGTGTGTGATCCAGGCATTGGTGAAGCTACTTTGTTGGGCAAAGTGAGGCTGCATTCATGAGCACCATAAAGCTTCATTTGATGGGCAGTGATGAGGCTGCATTGATCTCTTGTATCATGTCCGCAGTCTGACCATCTCTTGTATCATCATGTCTGCAGTCTCTGACCATCCTCTGTACTATGTCTGCAGTCTCTGACCATCCTCTGTAGTATGTCTGCTGTATGTCTGGGGGCTCTTTTTAACAGACTCTCTAACAGAAACCCACTCTCTGTGTCCATCAGAGAGGCCCCTTTCCCCTTTCTCTTCCTGTATTTTGTTAAGGGATCATGGGAGGATCTTGGTGTAATAAAGACTCCTTAGGGGAGCATCTCTGTGTTTGAGCCATTGCCATTAAAATATTTATAAAGGGGAGGAGTCAGTAAGATGACCACGCCCATGTGGGGGGGCGCCAGAAATATTTCTACACCCAGGCGCCTGTGACCCTATGATCGGCCCTGCTCCGCCTCACCCACCTGGGAATGTCTCCGCGTTCTCCAGGAAGCACTGGGAGCCACCAGCGCCCCCAGACCTTTGGCCGCATACAGTACTGTATACACCAGCAGCTTTACTGTACATATAAACCAGCGGCTTTACATGGATGAGCACCAGACTCCTTAACATTGTGACTGTAATTCTTTTTACATTAAAACTACTGCTCGTATATCAAGACAGCACTCGCATATCAAGTCAAAAATTTTTTTAAAATGTTGCTCGTCTTTCAAAACGCTTGTATTCCACGTTACTCGCAAACCAAGGTATTATTGTTTTGGAAACATGGACTTTAAGCCCAAATTTTTCAGAATGCGCTTTGCAGTAAAATTAGGGGGAAAGTTTAAAAACTAAATTCTCAGAGAAAACTCAGTGATTCACAAACGCAGAGATGACAGGGTAAAAATCCCACCAAACTATATTTTCAGCTACCCCTCCCAGGCACAAGGATACCCCATGGGTTTGACTTAGTCATTTGGTGGGAACATGGCAGGGCCCAGAAACAAGGGAGTGCATTCTTGTTGTCAAAGGCTGAAAACAGCCACATCAGTTTTTGGCACTGTACTGTATTTACAATGGCTCAGAAGTTGCAGGACTCCAAAAAAACTACCTCAAAATGACTATGTTAAGAAAAGTAAACCCATCAAGGTTTTTGCCAAGAGGTATAATGTGAACAATAAGCCCCAATTTTTCAGAATGCACTTATCAGCAAAATTAAGGAACTATTGAAATACAACATTTTTAGTATAAATTCAGTGATGGGTTCCACAAGCAAAAAAATTACATGTCATACCTCTCCCATTCACAAGGATATCCTTCACAATTGCCTCATTGACATACTGAAAACATGGCAGGGCCCAGAACAGTGTTTCTCAACTCCGGTCCTCAAGGCGCCCCAACAGGTCCCATTTTCAGGATTTCCCTCAGATGAAATGGCTGTGGTAATTACTAGGGCAGTGAGACTGGTCAAATCACCTGTGCAAAATAATGGAAAGCCTGAAAACATGACCTGTTGGGGCACCTTGAGGACTGGAGCTGAGAAACACTGGCCTGGAAACAAGGTATTGCATTCTGGCTGCCAATGGCTAAAAACTACCATCTCAGTTTTTTGGCACTGTACCGTATTTACAATGGCTCACAAGTTGCAGGACCCCCTGAAACTATCCCAACATGACTCTAATTAGCAAAGTAGACCCCTCAAGGTTTTGGGCAAGAGGTGTAATGTGGACTAAAACCCAATTTATTTTCAGAATTTACTGCCAGCAATTTAAAAAAAAAATACATATTTTAACTTGTGACGGGTTTTGCAAACACAATATTACTTGGTGGGAACATGGCAGGGCCGATAAGCAAGGAAGTATATTTTGGCTGTCAATGGCTGAAAACTACAGTGAATATTTTTTTGGCATCAAATTTTCTCAGAAATGGCAGTACTCCAGAAACAACTGCAAAATTACTACATTTAGAAAAAAAGACCCCCTCCCCCAAGGCTTTGGCTAGGAATATACTTTGGCAGTAAGATAGCGCCACCAAGGCAAAACATTAAAAAAAAAACAGTTCAAGAGGTATGGTACGCCTCAAATTATTTATTCATGCAAAGATCAGGATTAGCAGGGCACTTCTGGCAATAGTACAATGAGTCACTTCTTTGCCCGTTTTGAACAAATGCAACATCTCTTTTGGGGTCTTTGGATTGTATTGCTGGATGGGATAAGAGATTGAGAGTGCCAAACCTTTGCTGCAACAGCTCATTGATTGTGAATTGGGTACTCTCTTTGAAAGTTTCAATACCGTTTAACCACTTGACCTCCAGAAGGTTTTACCCCCTTCATGACTAGAGCATTTTTGCTATTCAGTACTGCGCTACTTCAACTGGCAATTGCTCAGTCATGCAACACTGTACACAAATGAAATATTTATCATTGTTTTCAGAAAAATAGAGCTTTCTTTTGGTGGTATTTAGTTTGGGTTTTTAATTTTTTTGTGATATAAACGAAAAATGACCGAAACATGTTTGTTTCTAATTTCTGTTATAAATCATATCCGAAAAAAACTATTTTTTTTTTCTGCTACATATCTTTGGTAAAAAAAAAATCCCGATAAGCGCATATTAATTACTTTGCGTTAAAGTTATAGCATCTACAAATTATGATATACAGTATATACTAAAATTTAAGCAGCTTTTACTTTCTAACACACTTCTTGAGGTGCTAAAATGCCAGGGCAGTACAAACACCCCCCAAATTACCCCCTTTTGGAAAGTAGACAACCCAAGGTACTCGCTGAGAGGCATGTTGAGTCCATGGAAGATTTAATTTTTTGCTACAAGTTTTTGAAAAATGACAAAAAAAAAAAGTTTGTTTTTTTTTTACACAAAGCTCTAATTTTTATGAGACACATGCCATTGGCTTATATGTGGAATTACAACCCAAAACACATTCTGCTGCTTGTAAAAGAGAAAAAAATACTTTTACGCTTCTATTAAGGATAAATGGTAGCTGCTTAACACTAAACGAGTGAACCGTCACCCACATGAAAAGAAAAAAGTATAACAGTGAAGTGCTACCTAGATCTTAATAATGATCCGTACTGCTGGCACTAAAATGCTGCTATTTTGAAATATATGGCAACTAGTTTCTCTATAACAATAAAGTGCATAGTGCTAAAAACGTAAATGCAATAATATCTAACATGTGACTGCAGTAATAATAAATAACTAAAATAAATACCACTCAAATTTTATAAACTCATTAATTGATAGTGTCATTAATTCATAATGTCTAGTTGCGCCTTCCCCACAATGGTGTGTGCTGTCATAGGCCAGGCCCCGACATGTTTCGTCATATGACCTTATCAAGGGGTGAACCTATGACATCAGTACACACCATTGGAAGCCTGTACACTCCTTAGAGAGGTGTTTGCAGCCGGGAAAGATGGGATTTTAGCACAGTGAGCGGAGGATTGTGACCAGCTGTGTATGTCATGCCTACTGCCTGTGTGTACTGGAGTCTGTACACATGCTTTGTGAGTTAATCTATCATTTTTTACAATAAAGTTTGGTTTTAATACGGTAAAGCACTATTAGTACCTTTCCTTTCATATAACCGCTGCTGTGATGCCCATTATGATGGTGAGCTGCCTGTGACTGGGAGGATTGTTTAACCTCCTGTGGGGAAGGCACAACTAGATCCGAATGGGGGTCGCTGATGGAGGTAAGAGCATAGATTGGATGGTGGAGAGACATTCACAGCAAGATTGCAGTGTTGCAGCAATGGGAGTCTCTCTTCTTCTGCTGGATTGTTATCACTTCATGGACTTTTCTCACTGCACAGCACTTTATTATTGAAGTTTATGCTCATATTGTTTACCTTATGCACCAGGCACTTTATGGTGTATTGATATGTTTTTTATGCACATTATGAATTAATGACACTATGGGGTTGATTTACTAACGCTGAAAAGTGCAAAATCTGGTGCAGTTCTGCAAAGAAACCAATCAGCTTCCAGGATTTGTTGTCAAAGCTTGACTGAACAAACTTGAGTTAGAATCTGATTGGCTACCATGTGCAGCTGCACCAGATTTTGCACTCTCCAGTGTTAGTAAATCAACCCCTATGAATTAATGAGTTTACAAAATTTGAGTGGTATTTATTTTAGTTATTTATTGTTATTACTGCAGTCACATGTTAGATATCATTGCATTTAAGTTTTTAGCATTATGCACTTTATTATGCACCATATATTTCAAAATAGCAGCATTTTAGTGCCAGCGGTATGGATCATTATTAAGATTTAGGTAGCAATTCACTGTTATACTTTTTACATTCTGCTGCTTCTCCTGAGTATGGGGATATCACTTTGTGTGTGAGACTTTTTGAGAACCTAGCTGTATAAGGGTGCCGAAAACCAATTACCACCTATAACAATGTCAGAGGCCCTAAAATGCTAGGACAGTTCAGACACCCCCCAAGTGACCCCTTTTTGGAAAGTAGACACAACAAGGTATTTGATAAGAGGCATGGTGAGTATTTTGCAGATCTCATTTTTTGTCACAAAGTTTTGAAAGATGAAAAGAGAAAAATAAATACATTTTCGATTTATTTCCTAATTTTCCAAAAACTTGTGGCAACACCCCCAAATGACGCTGGCGGAGGGCAGAGATACCGGAAGCTAATTGTGCTGAACAGAGCCTGACAACTGGGAGAGGTGAGATACTGAGAACGGACTGAGCTCGCATTGACAGATAGTGAAGCCGGCTGGCAACATAAGAGTGCTTCAACCCAGTGTAAGGGAAATGCATTATATAATGTGAGCGCATTTATTGATTGTTTTGAGAAGATACTAAAGTAATAAAGGGTTTTACACTATCCGAGTTCTCTCTCCTCTGTTTTATGATGAGGAGGATTATCCTGGAGTGAAAAAGCTGGTGCCTTGGATACATTAAGCCCTTGGGGGGGGAAAGCACTTTTAGACCATACTCTTTTCAGAGAGGTCATGGTCATCTGGTAAGTTCTGGAGTGTGGTGGAGATGCACAGTGGATGATTAGAAACACAGAAGAGATTCATTTTATGCACTTAAAGCACAGAGCACTTTATAAAGAAACATCACTGATTGATTTGAACACAAAGCATTGGAAAGAAATTGGACACTTTTGTGTATGAACTGTTATGTTGAAGCTCATAAATTTAATAGAAACAATGATTTTTTGTATTTTTATGTTGTAAAAATGTTTATGCACAGGGGCACTTTACTTTAATGTTGATTCTATATGTTTTTGTTCACGGTTAATTTGTGGGCAATATATATGTTGTATCACAATATAAGATAATAGCATCAGGATAGCATAATTGAGCACTGTGTACTGAGGTTTAATAATTATAAGACCATTGATTGTTTTACACAGCAACTGTTACTATAGAGATTTGTAGCATGGGTATTATTGGTTTATACATCATTTGCCACATAGTTAGCCAATTAAACAATGCATTGAGGTTGGCTTGTAAATTGGAGACATCTTGTTAGAATGTTATTCCACTGCATAGCTTGGTGTCATCTGCAAACACTGAAATTGTACTTTTAATCCCAGATCCTATATCATTTATAAATATATTATAAAGCAAGCAAGGGTCCCAACATGGAAGCTACCTTAGTGGGTTACACCACTAACAACCCTAGACCATTCAGAGTATGAATCATTAACCACTACTCTCTGAATTCTGTCTTTTTTCAATAAAGGTTTATTGAAATGATGCAAAAGGATACAATCAATTAAGCATTGAATATGAATTAAACAGTTAACCATTGGTATAATGTTTATAACATGGCTACTTAATCACAAAATTAAGTATCGGCTGTTACAGAGTAATATTCTAGCATGCTTTGATATAAATTGACACATAGGTTTAACAGGGTAAGAGATATTGATCAATACAATCAACTATATCAATTAAGGGTCAAGGAATAGGACTTCATCAAGGTTTCTTTGGGGTCTCGGAACATTCCAGGTGGGTAGGGAGTGTCAGGATTTACTTCAGTAAGTTATTATAATCATCTGATAATTTGAAAAGGAACCATTTGTACCACCGTTTATGGAATTGGAGTGTATTTTCTTTCTTTATGGCCAGGGTTTCTTCCATATCATAGATCATGTTTATTTTCATGATCCAGTCTTTGATGGGAGGTGTGTATGCAGTTCTCCAATGGAGTGGTATCAGTGCCTTGGCTGTGTTCAGCATGTGTCACACTAGTGATCGTTTGCATTTTGAATTCGGTCTTTTAGCCAGTTTTCTATCCATTTACAAACTGATTTTTCTAAGCCTGTAATCTAGACTTTACCGTACACATTAGCCGTGTGTGAGGAACTATGTCAAATGCTTTTGCAAAATACTACGTCCACAACCACCCCTTTGTCTAAGGTTTTACTTACTCCTCATAAAAAGAAATAAGATTTGTCTGAAAACTTCTATCTTTCATGAATCCATGCTGTCTGTTAAAAATGAGAAACAATGGCTTTGAAATGACAGAGCTCAATTCTTTTAGGATCCATGGGTGAATGCCACCTGGTCCAGGTGCTTTATTCTGTCTAAATATTCCTCTACCATATCAATTTTGAGCAACGGTGGATCATTTCGGGCTGTGCCAATGCCATCCCCACTAAGGTCATGAGCTCACCCATGCTCATTTGTATACACAGAGCTGAAGAAAGTATTTCATTAATTTGCCTTCTCTTTGTCCCCAGGTGCCCACTCTAGATTGTTTTGTAAAAGGCATACATACTCAGACCTGACCTTTTTACTATTAATATATTTGAAGAATTTTTGTGGGTTTGTCCTACTATTTTTTGCAATCTTTCATTCTTAAATTTTTGTGGCCTTGATTTCCTTTTTACATATTCTGTTATGTTATTTGTAACATTTAGCGATGACAATGTGCCTTCATTTTTTATTTTTTTAAAACTCTTTTCTTTTTTATAGCTTTGGCCATGAGCCACATAGGTTTTATTTTTAGCCTTTTAAATTTATTGCCCATAGGAATATATTTTGCAGTTTGTTCACCTACAGCCTTTTTGACGAATTCCCATTTCCATTCTGTGTTCTTCAATGCCAATATTCCCTCCCAGTTTAAGGCAGGCAGGCCATAGACGGTGCAAATTTCTTTCAAATTTGCACGATTACCCCTTCAGCACAGACAGTGCTGACAAGGGGAATCCCTCCTGTCGAGTAATTGTCTGCTCCCGCTGGGGGAGACCATCCCCCATAGCAGCCGTTTTGTAATAGGTTTATAAATTTTTGCCCTTTAACTGTTCCAGCAGTGCCATTACTCCAGTCAATTTCAGAGTAGTTAAAATCCCCCATTATTATCATTGCCCCAGCCCTTGCAGCCCATTCTATCTGTGCAAGGAGCTGAGTCTCCACCTACTCATTAACACTGGATGGCATATAACAAACTCCAATGATTACCTTTGTAGTAAGCACACCAACGTGCAGTTCCACCCATAATGCTTCAGCCTCATCACAGTCTCCATCAACTAGGTCCTCTTTCACACTCACTTTGAGATCACTTCTCACTCAGAGACAGACACCACCACCTTTCCTTTTTATTATCCCTCGGAAAAAAGAACAGGAGTATTAAAGTGGTTGTATAGGAAGACATTTTTTTATCTTAATGCATTCTATGTATTAAGATAAAAACCTTCTGCGTGTAACAGCCCCCCTCAAGCCCCCTAATACTTACCTGAGCCCCCTCTTGATCCAGCGATGTTGCATGAGAGACTCGGCTGGCCAGGACTCTCCCTCCTGATTGGCTGAGCGCCGTTGGCTCCCGCTGCTGTCAATCAAAGTCAGTGAGCCAATGAGGAGAGAGAGGGTTGGGGCCAGGTCATAGTTCTATATCTGAATAGGCACAGGGAGCCGTGGCTCGGCTTGGTGCCCCTATAGCAAGCTGCTTGCTGTGGGGGCACTCAGCAGGGTGAGGGGCCAGAAGCACAGAAGAGAGACCCCAGAATAGGAAGATCAGGCCTGCTCTGTGCAAAACCACTGCATAGAGGAGGTAAGTATAACATGTTTGTTACTTTCAAATGAAAAAAAATGAGACTTTAGTATTACTTTAATAGCTCAGTCATATGAAAAATGAAGTCAAGGTTCAGCAATACCAATTAAATCATAGCTCTCTTTATGCACCATAACTTCCAACTCACCTATTTTTCTTGGCAGACTTTTGACATTGATGCACAAACACTTCAATACATTGTCACATTTTTCACATGTATTCTGCATATTATTTTATTTTAGTACAAATAGTACCATTTCCAATGGTTGTTTGTAACATGGGAACCTCCTTATCATTATCAAGTAAAACAATGGTTTTAGAACCAGCGGCGGCTGGTGTATAAGGGGCGCTTGGGCGCCGCCTCCCTGCCGCTGACAAGTAAAAAAAAAAAGTCAGCCCGGCCCCCAACAGGAGACACTGGAATATTGATTTTCTTATTTTTTTTCTCGGCTCCTTGCTGTCTGCTGACAGCAAGTAGTGAGCCGATTGGTCAGTCATAAAAGACTATGTGTGTGCGCTGAACAGGCACACACACATAGTCTGATTGGCTGCCCTGAGCCAGTGACTGACTGCCATTGGATGCTGTGGGTGGGAGCAGGACTGTGGCGGACATGCTGGCTGTGTGATTGCTCACGCAGGCGCAGCACTCTGCCGGGATTTCAGTCCCCACTCCCACGCCGCTCACCATCCACTCCAGGCTCCAGCCCGCTCTCTGCAACTCGATCTCTGCACGCCACTCCAGGCAGCAGCCCGCTCTCTGCAATCTGATCTCTGCACACACCAGCCTGCCTATCAGATGGGGTAAGTGCGGGACTTGTCCCGACTTCGGGGGGGGGGGTGCCGGGGCCGCCTATCTGGGGCTCTGTATACCCTATCTGGGACCCTGTATACCCCTATCTGGTGACTGTATACCCTATCTGGGACCCTGTATACCCCTATCTGGTGACTGTATACCCTATCTGGGACCCTGCATACCCCTATCTGGTGACTGTATACCCTATCTGGGACCATGTATACCCTATCTGGAGCTCTGTATACCCTATCTGGGACCGTATATACCCCTATCTGGTGACTTTATACCCTATCTTGGACCCTGTATAGCACTATCTGGTGACTGTATACCCTATCTGGGACCCTGTATACCCTATCTGGGGCTCTGTATACCCTATCTGGGACCCTGTATGCCCTATCTAATGACTGTATACCCTATCTGGGACCCTGTATACCCCTATCAGGTCACTGTATACCCTATCTGGGACCCTGTATACCCTATCTGGGGCTCTGTGTACTCTATGTGGGACCGTATATACCCCTATCTGGTGATTGTATACCCTATCTGGGGTAGTGTATACCCCTATCTGGTGACTGTATACCCTATCTGGGACTCTGTATACCCCTATCTGGTGACTGTATACCCTATCTGGGACTCTGTATACCACTATCTGGTGACTGTATACCCTATCTGGGACCCTGTATACCACTATCTGGTGACTGTATACCCTATGTGGGACCCTGTATACCCCTATCTGGTGACTGTATACCCTATCTGGGACCCTGTATACACCTATCTGGTGCTGTGTATACTGCTATATGGTGACTCTGTATACTGCAATATGGTGACTCTGTATACTGCTATATGGTGACTCTGTATACTGCTATCTGGGACTCTGTATACTGCTATCTGGGGCTCTGTATACTGCTATATGATGACTCTGTATACTGCTATCTGGTGACTCTGTATACCCCTATCTGGTGACTCTGTATACTCTTATCTGGTGATGCTATATATCACTATCTGGTGATGCTGTATACCCTATCTGGTGATGCTGGGCTGTATACTCCTGACACAAGGGGTGGAAACTATAAGGGGTGGGGCTTATGAGAAGTGGGAGAGGTCAAAAAGGAAGGGCGGGGTCTGGCGCCCCCAAATCCTAAAATTTCACCAGAACTATAACATTTCCAGTCTTTGATTTTAGGGTCTCTTAAAATGTGATAGACAGTTTCTTGGCAAACATCTTTTGAGACACTTCTTGTGCAGAATTGTGTCCCCTACTGTAGACTGTGCTATGCTGTACCCTAGACTAATACTCCACTAGTGTGTAGTAACGCCTGAAGCAGTCCTTGATCCAGGTTGGCCAGGACAGATGGGAAGAAAAAAATGGTCACATCTTATTCCATGTCTGGATACAAAAGAGCTGTGATGTTCGCTTCCTGAAATTTTATGAATAATCCAGTTCTTTCAATTGCTTTGTAAATTAAAAAAGCATTATATAGAGCCAATTGAAATAAATAATTAGACACTTTTTGTACCAGTGTCTAGCTCTGTAGGACACTAAATACGGCTTTGTTATTTGGTCGTTGAAGCCTACTACATATAAAGATTATAATTATGGACACATGCTTTTCAACGACACCAGATGCCTTGCTAATTTGGACTGTTGTGTCTGGGTGAATGGGAGATAGGATGAATACACCTCATTTGTCTTTCAACTTCACTGTGGGTAGTTCATCATTCCGCAAACAGTCGGGTGTTAACGAGCCGCTGGGGAAGCCCCTGTGACTGGGTCGAAAAGTGGAACGCTTATGTAAAAGTTGACCACGCACTAATGGTACCCCTTCAGGAACAAGAGTGACACCAACTATCTTACTACTGTCCCCCATGTAGTCTGGGCATCTGAGGGGCTCCAACTGAGTGTCTTTTGCTTCAAAAATTCTAAAACGATATGTATAGTCTGTGGCCATTTCCCAGAGCTTATAGTTGACCCCGTATCTGGCACACTTTCTGGGGAGATATTGCTGAAAGGGTAATTTTTAACCACTTCAGCCCCGGAGCCCTTTTTTGCACTTGTTTTTTACAAGTTAAAATCAGTATTTTTTGCTAGAAAATTACTTAGAACCCCCTAACATTATATAGCACACGGGCATATGATGAACTGGGTCTGTGGACCAATATGACCGCAACTTATTATTTTTTGTAAATGCCCATGTTAAGGGTTAGACCCATTCCAAAACCGCAAATGGTTTGGCAAGGTATGAATTTGGGTTGGCGGTGATGTATTGTAGGGCATAAACATTTGTTTGCTCCATGATCAAATTGTAGAGGTCTTCGGGGAAAAAAACAGCTAAAAAAAAACAAGGGGCGTTGTTAAGTTTGCTGTTTACATCTGGACCCTGGGCTGGGCTGTGAATGGGGGAATATTGGTGCTGCTGAATCTGGGGTCAACCAATTAGTGTTTGCAAGCACTTAAGAAAGGACTACAGGGCTGTGCTCTGATTCTCGGTGGCTGCTGTTGCATAATGCTACTAGTGCTATCCACCTCACCAGCTTGTACTGCACTTCTGGCACACACCATTTCACCATGAGATACAGCAATGCTGGTGTCTAAAGGGCTAGAATGTACTAGGTCCCTGATGCTTGCCATACCACCAAAAGGCAGTGCAGCACTAGTACTGGCATTCTGCTGCATATGAGCATAACTATGCATTTTTAGCACCTCAGCAACCTGGGGTCAGATATGCCTGGCTTCAGCAGGGACATATTCTCCATCATCTGGGCTAGCTGTCAGGGTGCCGCTGCTTTCTACAGGTTCAAATTCAAATTCTGAGACGGATTTTGTCAGTGAGGACTCCCCTTTGCTCTCTTCTGACATGCTCAGAATCCTGTAGTCTCCTCACTAGTGTACCTTTCTTTGTACATTTTGGGTGCTAAATTTACAGGTAGCTAGTAGCTACTATAGGAAAAAAGAGCACCTGGCTAGCAATTAGAGACTGCTTGCGCTAGAAATAAAATGAACCGCTAGTGCTAGTGATAGGAGAGATCAGGCCTGATCTTGCTAACACTGCGGTTTTGTGTACAATGTATCAGAGGTGGGAGTGATCAGAAAAATTATACTGACCCTGACACTATCTGATGTCGCCGGTGACACTAATACAGTGATCAGTGATAAATGCTGTACACTGATACTGTACTAATGGTACTGGCTGGGTGACAGGGGCGATCAAAAGATTAATGGAAGGGAATTGAGGGGTTCAGTGCGCCTAAATATTGTTTGCAAGTGTTAGTGTGCTGTTTTATTTCACCATGATCCTACTCTCTTCTCTTCCTGAACTGAAAAGGTTTCAGGAAGAGAAGAATCAGCCAGATCCTGTGTTGATGTTCACAAACCAGACACAGGATCGTTCTGTGATTGGCTACAGCCGATCAGAAGGTCCCAGCTGAAAGTTATTGCCAGGACCTGCTGACAAACTTGTGCGACAGCGCCGGTCAACAATGGTTTTGCAAAGAGCAGCCCCAATCCTCTTCTTCTGGGGTACCCGTGCGTGCTCGTCTCCATAAGACGCACAGAACACAGCTCAGTCCTGCCCCCTCCTCACTGACTGTGAATGACAATGGCTCTTGCTGCTGTGTCTGAGCCAATGATGAGATAGAGAATGCATTAACTTAGATTGTAAGCTCTAACGGGCCCTCTGATTCCTTTTGTACCAAATTGTGATGTAACCGTACTGTCTGCCTTCATTTTGTAAAGCGCTGCGCAAACTGTTGGCGCTATATAAATCCTGTATAATAATAATAATAATAATTAGGGTAAAAAAACCTTCTATCTTTAGAACCACTTTAATTTGTATTTCTGCAAGTTAGACCACCTTCCACATTAAACAGGTTAAGGCCCCTTTCACACGAGAGGTCCGACTGAGTCTACCTGTCTGTTTTTAAGGTGGACCCATTCGAATCCTCCATTCTCCTTTATGGAGCAGCCGATGTAAACGGACTTGTGCCCATTTACACCCCCCTACCCCCAATCCAATCTGGAAAAAACAAATGGAAGGAAGGAGAGAAGGAAATGCTGAGTGATAGATAGGTGGGTTGTAGGGAATGATGGAATGGTCTAGTTCTAGTGCTCCCCTACACCATGGGACGAGTCCAGTGATTGGTGATGGTGGTGAGGTATCAATATGCCTTCCCCATTCTCTCTACACAGATTGGGGTCGTAAGACCTGATTATCGCCACCTACAGTATCTCACAAAACTGAGTACACCCCTCACATTTTTGTTACTATTTTATTATATTTTTTCATGTGACAACATTGAATCAATTACACTTTGCTACAATGTAAAGCAGTGAGTGTACAGCTTGTACAACAGCGTAAAATTGCTGTTCCCTCAAAATAACTTAACACACAGCCATTAATGTCTATACCGCTGGCTACAAAAACGAGTACACCCCTAAGTGAAAATGTCCAAATTGGGCCCAAAGTGTCAATATTTTGTGTGGCCACCATTATTTTCCAGCACTGCCTTAACCCTCTTGAGCATGGAGTTCACCAGAGCTTCACAAGTTGCCACTGGAGTCCTCTACCACTCCTCCATGACATCATCACGGAGCTGGTGGATGTTAGCAACCATGTGCTCCTCCACTTTCCGTTTGAGGATGCCTCACAGATGCTCAATAGGGTTTAGGTCTGGAGACATGCTTGACCAGTCCATCATTTTCACCCACTTCACATTTTCCGAGCACCACCCACTTCACATATAGTTCTGTGCATTACTGCAAGTTTAGCGCCATATAGTACTGTGTGTTACTGCAAATTTAACGCTGTATATTTCATTGTGTTGCTGCAAGTTTACTGTTACATATTTCTGTGCGTTACTGCAAGTTTAACACCATATAGTTCTGTGCCTTACTGCAAGTTTAATGCCATATAGTTCTGTGTGTTACTGCAAGTTTAACGCCGTATATTTCATTGCGTCCCTGCAAGTTTAACGTCATATATTTCTGTGTGTTACTGCAAGTTTAACACCATATAGTTCTGTGTGTTATTGCAAGTTTAACACTGTATATTTTATTGCGTTAGTGCCCATTTAACGTAGTATATTTCTGTGCATTACTGCACATTTGACGCAGTATATTGAATTATATTATAGTTTATCTGTGGAGTGTGTTTATGTAGTATGTACTCAAATTAAAGTGCATCAAACACCACTTTCCATTGATTAAATTGCATTCACATACACATTTCCACATCTTTATTACATTTTGTTAATAAGCACCACTCCCCCTCCCCCATCATGTCTGGGAGGACAACAAGGAGAGGCAGACATTCCCATGGCACTGTAAGGGAGCCAGCAGCGTATGTGTCCACAGGCAAAGGTGGACGTGGTCAGTCCTCAGGCAGGGCATCAATTCCTCTGTTTAGTGATGTTTCCCGTGCTATCCAGGCACAGCATACAGAGGAGGTGGTGGACTGATTTCTATTCCTCCTCATCCTCCGTCACCCAAGCAGAGACTAGTGCGCAGACCCCTGCAGCCGTCAGAGTGGCTAAACCTGCCTCCTTGTCCACCGTTATTCCTGCCATAGCCCCAGCATCAGCCAAGGAAGAGGCAGTTGAGTTATTTGAACACAACACCAGCCACTTGCTCCTTGACAATGCACAGCCATTACTTGATTTAGATGTTGGGTCTGAGGTGGAGGAAGGCAGGAACATGAGCCTACAGAGAGGGGAGAACAATGGTACACAAACTGGCATTCATGTTTCCCCAGCCAAAGCGTATTGCCAAGTTGTCTCCAGTGGTAATGAGGATGGAGGAGATGATGATGAGGCAACTTGGGTGCCAGATAGAGCAGAGGAGGAAAATGAGGGTGAGGCACAGCCCCAATGAGGCAGCTATCATGGAAGAGTACAGAGCAGCCACCCTATTCTATCACATTGTGGGGCTGTTATCTCCCGGCCCACTTCCCGCAGCTCAACTGTCTGGGTCTTTTTTAGTACACGTGCAGCCGATCGCACTGTTGCTATTTGAAAACTTTATCTAAAGCACATCAAGCATGGCAAAAACACCAGCCATTTGGGTACCACGTGCTTGACAAGGCATTTAACCTCCCACCACTCAGCCCGCTGGCAAGAGCACCTAGAAGCCACACAAAAGGGGCACAAATCTGTCCCTCCTCCTTACTCACCTCAATCTACCCCTGCTATACCTCATGACCTCTCAGCAGCCTCCACAGGGATGATGGTAGAGCGCAGGTAGTCCCAGGTCCTAGCAGCACATCTTCCATCAGCACACCACCAGCTGTAGACTATAGCCGGCAAATTTCTCTGCCCCATCTGCTGCAGTGGAAAAAAAATACAGTCGCTTCCACCCACATGCCCAGCATCTAAATGCAAGCTTGTCAAAGCTGCTGGCTCTACAACTTCTGCCTTTTCGTCTGGTGGATTCCGTCCCCTACCGTGAATTTGCACAATGTGCTGTACCACAATGGCAGGTTCTCAGTCGCTATTTGTATTCATGTAAGGCCATGCCAGCTCTCTACCATCACATGGAAGGCAATGCTGTAGCATCGTTGGGCAAGGCAGTCAGCAGCAAAGTCCACATTACTGCTGACACGTGGTCCAGCAAGCATGGGCAGGATATATTTAGTTCACAGGACACTGGATAACTCTGCTTGCAACTCGGAAGGATGCAGGACAGGGCTCAGTGCTGCAGCTTGTTGTGCCCCCACATCTCCATACAGCTGGTGATGATGCAAGATTTGTCAGCTCTACCCCCTCCTCCTCCTCCATGCCCTCCTCTGCTGAATTGTCCAATGAACCTCAAGTACCCCCTAAGCATTCAAAGGGCTATTCAATGAGTCAGGCTAAAAGGTGCCATGCAGTGCTTCAGCTGGTGTGTCTAGGGGGACAGGAACCACACTGGTGCAAAGATTCTTGCAGCTCTGCAAGGACAGGCCCAGAGGTGGTTCATGCCACGCCAGCTAGAGCCAGGAATGATGGAGTGCGATAATGGCACAAACCTCCTGTCTGCCCTTAGAAAGGGAAAGTTGACACATGTGCCATGCCTGGCACATGTCCTCAATTTGGTGGTGCAGCCTTTCCTAAATAGTTACCCAGGATTGGAAGATCTGCTAAAGCAGGCCAGAAGAGTCTAGTCATTGCAGGCGGTCATACACAGCCAGTGCTCGGTTGGCTGAAATTCAGCGGGAATACCCCCTGCCCGTAAACCACCTGATTTAGACATGCCCACCAGGTGGAACTCGACTTTGGCAATGCTGTAGTGGCTGCACATGCAGCAGAGGGCCATCAACGAGTACCTGTGTGAGTATGGCACAACGACAGGCTCAGGCCCCACACCAATGGCTGCTCATAAAGGATGCATGCACTGTACTGTCACCATTTGAAGAGGCCACAAGGATGGTGAGCCATGACAATGCATGCATCAGTGACACAATCCCTGTTGTGTTCCTGCTAGAGCACACTCTGTGTGGCATTATGGACAGAGCACTCGAGGCAGAGCAGTGGGAGGAAGAGGAGGACCTCCTTTCCTCTCAAGACCCTCTTAATGCAGACAACATTGTTCCTATGCCACAGAACACACAAGAGGAGGATTCTGGCAGTTTGGAGGTATTGAAGCAGAGGAAGACATACGTCAAACAGTGAGAGATGGTTTTCATTCCCCAGAAGCCTTGGGAGTAGTACGTGGCTGGGAGGAGGCAGTTTCAGATACAGTAATCCTGAGTGACCCTGCCTCCACAAATTTGCGTTGCATGGGCTCCCTCATGCTTTAAAGCCTGCGAAAGGACCCAAGAATACGTGGCGTAAAGGAGAATGATCACTATTGGTTGGCAACCCTCCTTGACCACCGTTACAAGGGGAAAGCCTCAGAACTCATCCCGTCCCCACAGAGAGTGCAGAAAATGAAATCTCTTGAGGACACTTTTTTTTTAAATTACTGTTTATTGATTTTCAATTGTATGCATACAAAAACACACAAACTACACAGAAGTACCCTAATGGGTAGAGCACATCAATCAGACCAACATGGTCCATTACAATAACACAGTCCAGTAACCAATAACTAAAATCTAACCCCCCCCCCCCACACACACACACACAACCTTCCACCAGTTCACCCATGAGTCTGAACTTGTTGGACAATGCTGTTCCCCCTTGAAATTGGCCAGGAGGAGTATTCCTCTAGGTTAAGTGTTCAAAATGATTGTCTTGTTCTTTCATCGTTGTTAGTAGTGAGGACTCTCATGGAGCTATTGCAGGTAGGCTAACTATTCTCATTGCCAGTTCATTCGTCATCCTGCGGTAGAGGCCGCTGATAGCCATGTATGCCAGACCCTGTTGAATTTCTTCTCACATCTTCGGAGACATATGTGGCTCCATAGTAGGGTATCATAGCGTTATCATACCCTTCCAATATGCCAATGTGGGAGCATTTGTTTGTTTCCAATGCAGGAGAATAGCTTTTCTGGCATAAAAGAATATAATATTAAGCAACGTTTTGAGAGTTCTGGAGTGAACCACCCCATCCACCAATCCCAGCAAGCAAACTCCCACTGTTGTAGGAATGGGAAATGAGAGCAGCGAGGAGATGCATGAGGTCACTGCCGACCAGAACACCTGAATTTGAGGGCAATTCCAGGATGTTCTGCATTAGCCGGGGAGTGTGTGCAGCGCCAGCATTCCGTTGAGGCCATTGGATACATTTTCCCAAGTCTGGCAGGAGTATAGTAAATTTTGTGTATACATTTTAACTGAGTCAGTCTGTCCCTTGCCAATATTAGATGTTTGAATGGTTGATCCCCCAAGTCATCCCAGTCATCTGCCTGGAAGTCCGGGACCTCCTTGGTCCAGTGCTCCCTGCATTTTATCACTGCTGGGGGGGTTCGTTTAACGAGTTCTTTATATACCGCTGAGAGCGTCTTGGGCAAATCTTGTTGGGACAATAAACATTCTAGATCTGAGGGTAATGCCTTGACTGTCATTGTTCTAAATTGGGTTTGAAATGCATGGCGCAGTTGTAGAAACTGAAAAAAAAACTTGGGTAAATAATGTCTGGCTTTGAGTTGATCAAAAGTTATGAGTTCTGCTTCCCTAGTTATATCCCCCAACATTTTAATTCCTTTGTTCACCCAGGTTATTATGTCTGTATTAGAGAGAAATGGGACGCCATAGAAACCTGGACATGACAGTCTTAGAGCCACTTCCCATGCTTTTATTACTGTTTTCATGGATGTGGTAAGAGGTAGGCCAGATCGCACACACACCTAAAGATTGCTAGTCTCAAGCTCTCATATGATCCCAGTTGGGCTGCTTCTAAAACCGTGGCTGAGTCTCCCGCATCGGCCGTGAGCCAACGGTGTAGAAACACCATCTGCCCAGCAATGAAATATTTGTGCCAGTCCGGGAGTGCCAGCCCTTCCCAAGGGCTTTCTCATAGTCTTGAGCCCTATTCGAGGGAGTCCGGGAGCCCACAAGAAAGAGCTTGTGAGGCTATCTAGTTTTTAAAGAACGTCTTGGGTATCCACATTGGAGCGTGGCATAGAAAGTATAGAATTACGGGGAGTATTTTAATTTAAAAAGGTTGATTCTGCCCAGCAGTGACAATGGCAGTCTAGACCAGCCTTGAATTTTATGCTTATATAACATCAGTAATGGAGCTAGATTAAGGGACATATAGTCGCTTACATTTGCCGAGATTCTGACCCCCAGGTAAGTCAGGGACGTGACCTAACGTATCGGCAGATCGGGGTCAGCCTGTTCCCTAGCTCCCTTGTCAAGAGGGAGGATAAATGATTTACCCCAATTCACCCTGAGGCCAGAAAAATGCAGCAAATCCATTAAAAATACTTAGGGATGTCTGGAGGGAAGTGTTGGGGTCCTTGAGAAAAAGGATGAGGTCATCAGCATATAGTGCTAAACATTCACTAATTGGGCCCATCCGAATAGCACCAGGGGGATTCGCAGTCCTCAGGGCAATTGCTAGAGGTTCCATGACTAGGGCGAATAAAAAGGGTGACAGGGGGCATCCCCGCCTAGTGCCTTGTTTTATGGCAAAGAAAGGGGAGACCCCTAGGCCCAGTCTAATCGCTGCCCGTGGAGCGCTGTAAAGCATTGCGACCCATCTCCTGAAGTTAGGGCCAAAGCCCATCTGTCCATGGACCCTGTGCATGAATTGCCAATTGACCGAGTCAAAGGCTTTTTCAATATCGATCGATACCAATACTCTGGGGGAGGATCCTTCATTAGGAATCTGTAGATGAGTGAATACTCTATGTAGATTTGTGTCTGTAGACTTCCTGAGCATGAAGCCTGTTTGGTCAATATCTACCAAAGATGAAATTACCTTGGCAAGACGGGACGTTAGTACTATTGTGAGGATTTTTAGGTCCATGTTAAGCAGAGCTATTGGATGGTATGACGAGCATTCTACAGGGTCCTTGCCTGGCTTCAGGAGAAGGATCACATAATCATCAAGCATGGATTGTGGAAGGATCTCTTTGTCTAGGCAATGTTCAAATAGGGCCCCCAACCTAGGGGCCAGAATCCCAGCGTATGACTTGTAAAAATGCACGGGGAAACCATCAGGCCCGGGGGCCCTAGAGTAATTTTGGCATCAAGAATGCCTTTGTCAGTATCCGAGAGGGTAGGGATTGCTAGGTCTGTAAGTAAGCCATCCAGAGCAGCTTGGTCATAAAGCTGAATTGAGTTATATAGTGATGAAAAATAGATGACAAATTCTGCCATAATATCGGATGGGTTGGATATCAGCTCACCCTTGGAGGTTTTTATCACCGGATGTTAGGGGGAGGTGGTTTATCCGCTGCTAAGAGGGCTAAAAGTTTCCCATTTTTGTCTCCCTGTGAGAAAACAGATTCTGTTCTATGTCTCACCTCCGTATGGGCTAGATCTGAACAATATATGGAGAGGAGACGCCAGGCCTCCAGTAAGGACACCAGAGATTCCTCTGAGGGAGATTCAGCATGTCTCTCTGCACATTCCCTTTCACTAGTTTGCAACCTCTGCATCTCCTCACTGCGATTCCTTCTAACTGAATTCACTCCCCCCGACGACTGCCTTGAATGAATCCCAGACCACAGGTGGCGCAGTAGAGTTACCATTGGATGACCAATATGAAGCTATGGACGTCTTAAGATGGGAGAGAACTTGGTCTTCATGTAGCCAACCAGGCGCTAAGCACCATGAGCCTTTTTAGGTAGTTGGTGACAACATCAGAGTAATTACTAGAGAGCTGTGATCCGACAGACCCCCTGCCAAATATTCTGCAGCCCTCATCAGCCCCACCACCAGGTCATTACCGAAGGCTAAGTCAATGCGGGCCGCAGAGCAGTGTGTTTTAGAAATATGTGAGTAAGCTCTAGATTGGGGGTGTTTCCAGCGCCACAACTCTAAAAGACCAGCTGTTTCGGCCCAGGACAAAAGGTTCCGATGACTCCCCCCTCTCACATTGGAAGAGTCCAAGGCAGCGTCTAAAATAGAATTTAGAAGACCATAGCAAAGTGTGCATGGGGGGCTAGTTTTAGTAACAAGTCAAATAACATTTGGTGTTGAACTGGCAGAGGTAAGTAAATATTCACTATTAGTAATTTCACAAAGCTTATTGTTAACACTACAGCCACATATCGACCCTCCGGATTTGAGAACACATGATGGACGGAGGCTGGGAGTTGTTTGCTAATAAGAATTTAAACTCCCCTTGAGTAAGTGGAGTATGTGGCATGGAGCTCTCTTTGCACCCACGGTCTACGCAATGCCAGCACTCCACTGCCATCCAAGTGCGTCTCTTGAAGGAGGACGACATGTGGCTTAACAGCTTTAAGCTATCGGAAAACTGTGGCACGTTTGAATTTGATGTTCACCCCGCGTACATTCCACAAGAGTATTTTCAGAGAATCAGCCATGGTAGAATCTGACAAAAACTATAGCAACAGGACTTATCAAGCAAGGAAATATTAGGAGTCAGCATAGCAGTATGGTCTAATTTCCTAGGAAGGCACAGCATAAAAAGCATGAGTGAGCCAGTGAAAAGAACATCCCTACCGTTACACCAGAAACCTAAAAAGAAAAAAAGGAAAAAAAACAGTCCGGTGTGCGGTTTGCACCCTTAACAAGAAAAAGAAAAAACTGGTGGGTGTCATCCGACGATCACGGCAGTTTGGCATATTCGCTGATGTTCTTCTGTGTCTTTGCTTTGGGTAGCTCCAAAAATTACAAGGACAAAAGGATGTGTTAATCTCATCCGTATGTGGTAGACATAGGAGTTAGCTGCTCAGATGGTCATCAACCCAAGCAGCGGACCCAACGCATTCACAAACAGGCAACCATCCGGTGAGCATGTCATGTGTAGCCCTTCTAATTCCACATAGAAACTAAAAAAGAAGAGGAGAGAGTAAAAAAAAACAACATAGAACAAAAAGTCTAAGATTGTGGCCGTGGAGCAATAATCCCTCTTTTAAATGTCAATGGTGTTACATCTTTGGGGAGGAGAATAGCCTCTTTAGGGGTCTCTGTCCTGCCAGTCGCAGGCCTCCTGTGGCATATCAAAGAATTTGACCAGGCCATTATGTTGTATGCAGAACTTGCTGGAATAGAGCATGCTATACTGAATGGCGTTGTACCTCAGACTTTTTTTGACATTCTTAAAAGATCAACAACTTCACTGCATTTCTGCAGAGAAGTCAGGGAAAAGCATGATCTTTGCATTTTCATATCTCAGTTCCTGATGCTTCCTCACTTCAGCCAAAATTAGATCTCTATCCCTATAATTCAGCAGCTGGACCAGGAAGGGCCTCGGGAGAGAGCCTGGTGGACGGTTCCCGGTAGGGACTCGTGGGCCCTTTCTACCACATATGTTGGTGCCATATCAGTAAGGGACAGAAGCTGTTTAAAGAACATCTCTGTGTCAGTGGTCTTGGCGCCCTCAGGTAGCCCCACAACCCTGCACTGATGGTCTTCTGCATCGTCCGTGCGGGTTTGCAATGACCTTACCAAAGCTTGTAGTTTGGACAGCTGCATTCCCTGTGAGTGGGTAGTATCCTCCACTTTGGATATGCGGTCCTCCGCCATTGTCATTCTGCCCCGGATCTTGTCAATGTCCTGCCTGATCAGTGTGCATTCAGTGGTGAGGAGGTCAATGTGGACCAGCAATTCCAATTTGAATCCTGCCAGGGCAATCCAGTATAGGCTTAGTGATAGCAACCATCCCTGCCTCTGTCTCTATCGGCCCTTCTTAGAGTGGTGACGGGCTTACCGAGACAGCAGCTTTCTCTCCTTCCATCCCTGCAGCTACCGAGCAACCGTGTGGTGAGAGCGGTACGGGACTTAAAATGGCAGAGGCGGAGCCCTTCGCCTTACTCTGTGTGGAAGATGTTGTTGGCTGCTGCTTGTACTGTGTCTTCCCTTTCGTTTTGGACGATCCGGACGGCATCTCTGAGGGCACAGGAGACTGGCCAAGGTAAATATGTAAAAAATTCGGATGAGATTCAGGATAATCGCGAAGCTCTCAGCCGACACGTCCTGTCTCGTTCACATCCGGTCACGCCCCCCTGCCCTTTTGAGGACACCTTAAAGAGGAGTTTATTAAACGCTTTTCCCGACTCTGGTAGGTTACAGTGTCGTGAAAAACATCGTTTTGAGGCTTCTGTTGGTCAAGAGAGGAGCGGCGGAGAAGGCGGTTGCCTAAGTGATGCCTTTCTCAACTTTTTTAGTCCTCGTCGCCCAGGGCTGTCAGCTTCCACATCCCATCTGCAGCGTCTGCATCACATGGTAGACAATTATCTAGGGGTGAAAACAGAGATGGAGAGCTTTCCAGTCAATGATCCACTGGCTTACGGGGTCATGAGAATAGACCACTGGACAGAACTTACCCAGTATGCAATTGAACTTCTGGGCTGCCCTACATCCAGCGTGCTTTTCGAATGGGCATTCAGTGCTGCTGGAGGTTTTGTTACTGATAATAGCACGGGTCTGTCCGCAGACTCCGTGGACCATCTGACTTTTATCAAAATGAATCAGTACTGGATTACCAGCAGCTATGAAGCCCCTGATGCCGATGTTGCCGATTAAGTGTTTTTGGGATGTGGAATCTCTGCAGAACTTCTAGGCTGCCTAGCGTTGTGGGCAGTGGCGGCTGGTGAAGTTTTAAGATGGTGGGGCGCCAGACCCTGCCCTTCCTTTTTGCCCCATCCCACTTCTTAGAAGCCACACCCCTTATAGGCTCCACCCACTTTCTGACTGTCGACTCAATATGACATGTAACACATGTCTCACCCACCTCGGATATTCCCCACACCGAAGATTCTTCACCCTACCCCGTTTTTCCTTCCCGTCCCAGACCGCGGGGTGGTAGAATTTTGAAGTGGTCGGCGGTGACGGGTGTTGCGATCCGTCGGATCTTCAAGACGTCTCTAAGGTGTAGGGTTTTTGTGAATTAGCCGTTGTAGCCGTAGTCCCCGAAGTATCGACGACCATTAGGTCATGACTAAGTAAAACTATTTTCAGTCTACCAGGTGCCTCAGACGCCTGTCTGGGCACGATAATAGTCATTGTTTTGGAGGTCGTCGTGACTTACGGGTAAGCTTTTCGTGCGACCTA
>BLSH010501139.1:19679-42793 GCA_018402905.1 Glandirana rugosa | reverse complement strand
AAAGGTCTGGGGGATAAAACATATCAAGAGCGACTTCAGGAACTTAATATGTACAGTCTGGAGGAAAGAAGGGAGAGGGGAGACATGATTGAAACCTTTAAATACATCAAGGGGGTGAATAAGGTTCAGGAGGGCAGTCTTTTCAATATGAAACCAAAATCAAGAACACGGGGACATGACCTCAAACTAACTGGGGGGAAGTTCAAAACTAATCTTAGAAAGTATTATTTTACTGAAAGGGTGGTTGATGATTGGAATAAACTACCAACAGCGGTTGTGAGACAGTCAACAGTAAATGGCTTCAAACATGCTTGGGATAAACATAAATCTATAGTCAGACAACAAGGTTAATGTAAAAAAAAAAAAAAAATTAAAAATAAATAAATAAATAAAAAGGGGCAGACTAGATGGACTACTCAGTCTTTTTCTGCCGTCACTTTTCTATGTTTCTATGTTTCTATAACTTTTGCGCAAACCAATCAATAAACGCTGATTGCAAATTTTTTTATCACAAATATGAGGAAGAATATAAATCGGCCAAAACCGTTGAAAAAAATGTTTTTTTATATATTTTTTTTGGATTTGTAGTTTAGCAAAAAGGTAAGAAACTGGTGAGGCTGCATTAATGGGCACTGGTGAGGCTGCATTAATGGGCACTGGTGCGGCTGCATTAATGGGCACTGATCAGGTTACATTAATGGGCACTGATCAGGCTGCGTTAATGGGCACTGGTGAGGCTGCGTTAATGGGCACTGGTGTGGCTGCATTAATGGGCACTGGTGAGGCTGCATTAATGGGCACTGGTGCAGCAGCATTAATGGGCACTGGTGTGACTGTGCTGATGGACACTGGTGTGTCTGCATTAATGGGCACTGGTGAGAATGAATTAATGGGCACTGGTGTGGCTGCGCTGATGGGCACTGATCAGGATGCATTAATAGGCTCTGGTGTGGCTGCGCTGATGTGCACTGATCAGACTGCATTAATGGGCACTGTGAGACTGCATTAATGGGCACTGGAGTGGCTGCATTAATGGGCACTGGTGAGGCTGCATTAATGGGCACTGGTGTGGCTGCGCTGATGGGCACTGATCAGGCTGCGCTGATGGGCACTGATAAGGCTGCATTAATGGACACTGGTGAGGCTGCATTAATGGGCACTGGTGAGGCTGCATTAATGGGCACTGGTGTGGCTGCGCTTATGGGCACTGATCAGGCTGCGCTGATGGGCACTGATAAGGCTGCATTAATGGACACTGGTGAGGCTGCATTAATGGGCACTGGTGTGGCTGCATTAATGGGCACTGGGGAGGCTGCATTAATGGGCACTGGTGAGGCTGCATTATTGGGCAATGGCGAGGCTGCATTATTGGGCACTAGTGGGGCTGCATTAATGGGCACTGGTGTGGCTGCATTATTGGGCACTGGTGTGGCTGCATTGATGAGCACTGATCAGGCTGCACTGATGGCCACTGGTGTGGCTGCATTAATAGACACTGGTGTGGCTGCATTAATGGGCACTGATCAGGCTGCATTGATGGGCACTGGTGAGGCTACATTAATGGGCACTGGTGAGGCTGCGTTAATGGGCACTGGTGAGGCTGCATTAATGGGCACTGATCAGGCTGCATTGATGGGCACTGGTGAGGCTACATTAATGGGCACTGGTGAGGCTGCGTTAATGGGCACTGGTGAGGCTGCATTAATGGGCACTGATCAGGCTGCATTGATGGGCACTGGTGAGGCTACATTAATGGGCACTGGTGAGGCTGCGTTAATGGGCACTGGTGAGGCTGCATTAATGGGCACTGATCAGGCTGCATTAATGGGCACTGGTGTGGCTGCACTGATGGGCACTGATCAGGCTGCATTAATGGGCACTGGATTTTTTTACTTATGTTTTTTGTGCAATTACGTATAGTTTATATACTGTTTTTGTGTGTGTTAGCAAAATTAAAGTTGGCCAGTCTGGATGAAGTCCAGGGCCAAATTTTTGTCTCAGTCCAGCCCTGGCTGTCAGTGGGGATCCTCTTTGACAGCTGAAGTGTGTACAAAATCCCAATTGGAGCTGTCAAAAAAAAAGAGCAACAATATTGCTCAGCCTCTAAAACAGAAAGATAAAAAGAGACATTTTAATTAATTCATTTTGTATCTTTCTGTTTATTCATCTACAGATCAAAGGGATGAACTTTGATCTGCAGATCAAGTCAGTTAAAGCAACCTGTCGCCAGTGTTCATTTCGTTGACTAAAATATTTTCGTCTATTAAATTAGTACTATTTCAGTTGACTAAAATCTGACTAAAACGAAAACTAAAACAATTCAGATGACTAAAATATGGCTAAAACTAAAATGGCATTTTAGTCAAAAGACTAAAATAAGACTAAAACTAAAATGGCATTTTAGTCAAAAGACTATGACTAAAACGAAATTGAAATTTCATGACAATATGAACACTGCACTACCACATAAGAATATGTAGGGGGCATCTACTAAGCTGCAACAAAAGGCTATTCCTATTTTTTTTCTTAATATTTAATGCTGATAATATATTCAGGTAATATGTGCAATAGCATTACAGCCAATAGAGTTTACAGTTTTTTGGGTTTTTTATATTTTTAAGTTGTACTTCTGCTTGTCAAAAAGCAACATTTTTATTTGTTTATGAAATTTGGTTTTATTTATAGAGACATAATATATCACAATGGCTAAGTTCCCTTTAACACGGCGCGAATCTGCTGGACGACTCCACTAGCTCAGTGGGAGATCGCTCCGTTGATTCCCGCTGAGCAGGCGGGTGACAGGTCCGTCTCTGTTCACTGTGCAGTGACGCACCTATCAGAGCCCCACTGTTCTGTATGGGGAGATCGGATGAAAATGGACAGCCTGTCTGTTTTCATCTGATCCTCTGGACAGATGGCGAACGTATCAGCATCCGTCTGTTTTGAGCAGATCGTGTCAGATCGGATGGCAGGTGAGTGCAGGGGAGGGCTGGCAGCCTTAGGCCTGGGGGGCAAGTCCAGTAAAGTGGTCCACGGAACTACCGAATCAGCTCACCATCCATGCCCACCTGGTTTTATAATAGATATTGATGTTATGAAGCAAGACAAATATGATACAATGTGGTAACATAATTTAATGTTAATAGCAACAAAGGAGGTGCAGCCTCATCAGTGCCCATCAATGCAGCCTGATCAGTGCCCATCAATGCAGCCTCATCAGTGCCCATCAATGCAGCCTCACCAGTGCCCATAAAATGCAGGCTGCAATGCAGAAAGAGGAGAGCCGCCGGATTACAAAGAGCAGGGATCTCCTGCTTACCTGGCGCAGACACTGTCATATGGATTCCTGCCTCCTGGAATCCTATAATAGACATCATCCATGGTAAGGCCAGCCCTGGGTGCCCCCCCTCTGCTTGCAGTTAGTTGGCGGCCGTGCCCCTGGCCCCTACTTCCTTCACAAAAAGAGAATATTGTCAGCGGGCAACGGCCGCCTGCCATTTCGATTGTAAGTTGGGGTGGCCTGGGGGGCAATTGCCACCCTGCCCCCTGGCCCAGCCCTCCCCTGGGTGAGTGTCAGCGGACACATCTCCATTGACATCTGCCTGTCCAAAGAAGTCAATGGGTGGCCCGCTCGGATCCGCCTGAAAAACAGACAGGCGGATCCGAGCGGGGTAATCTTGTGAAAGAGGCCTTAATCTGTGTCTGTAGTGCATGTTCAAACCTTAATACCATAAATAATAATATGTTATTAGATTTTTACTCCAGGAGTATATAATGTTTGGCAATTCTAAAGAATTAATGCATTAAAATTTAACTAAACCCATTCGATTTTAGTCAACTAAAATGTACTGGAGATTTTAGTCAACTAAAATATGACTAAAACTAAAACAATTCAGATGGCTAACTAACTAAAACTAAAATGGCATTTTAGTCAAAAGACTAAAATATGACTAAAACTAAAATCACATTTTAGTCAAAAGACTATAACTAAAACTAAATCAAAATTTGATGTCAAAATTTACACTGCCTGTCAAGTAAGTTTTTTTTATTCAATGTTCCTCTGTTTAACCCCTTATTAACCCTTAATTTACTCTAATCAGCCCTAATTAACTGCTTTTTCTCCATTTAACCCTTTCGCTGCCAGGTCCGTATGTCAGACCTGACAGCGGGGGTTATCACACACAATCCAGTGGCTGCAGCAGCCGGAATTGTGTGTGAAACTGACAGGCAGACTTGACTGCTCACACATGCCCCCTGTACCGGGGCCCCTGCACCGCCACGCCTCACCTCTGCGGGTGCCAACGGCTGGAGGGGAAGGAGAAGAGTGGACACATGCGCGCTCTCTTCCCCTTCTTGTTGTGAATTGTTGTGATTAGGAAAGTGACATCTCTGACGTCACTTCTGGTTCAAGCTCTCCATGTTCCCGGCTAGCCGGGAAAAGATGCTTTGCAAAAAAATAAAGTTACACCCAAGCACATAAAATCCCCCCTCCAAATTTTTTGAGGCCCCACCCCCCACATATACGCACACAGGGACGACTACGCAGGAAAACGCCACTTTTGATACACGTTACATATGGCCGCGCACGCCAGAGGGAGAGAAATAATTCTAACACCAGACCTCCTCCGTAACACTTAACTGATACCTATAGGGGGCTTTTGAAGCATTGCCTATAGAAAATATAGGGTACTGAAGTTTGTCGCCATTTCACTGGCGCACACAAATTTAAGGTTGGACATGTTGGATATCTATTTACAAACCTCATCTTTTATATTTTACTAATATGGATATTTTATTGTGTTTGTTTGCCCTAAAATTTACATTAGTGTGTTTTTTATTTTGCTTTCCCTAGACCTTTGCGGTAATAACGTGTGACATAAAAAATTGAAACTACCACTACTTTATTCTCTGGGGTGTCTGCTTTCAGAAAATATATAATGTTTGGAGGTTTTGTGTAATCTTCAGGCCGAAAATTATTTTTTAATCATGTGTGCAAAAAATGCCAAAACGATTAAATTATTATTTTCCTGCTGATTTTTTTTTTTCCGTTCACTTCTATTTTATAAACAAAACTATTAATAATTAAAACTTTTTTGTTTGCTTTGTTCTGCAATATTTTATTTTTTTTAACATATATTTAAACGTTTCACATTGAAAAAAGAGCAAAATAAAAAAAAATAAAAAAAACTTTTCAATGCTTTGTACTATTGCTGACAGCCGAAGTGTAAACAAAACAGTCGCCGGCAAGTATCGGTAATTGGTATAGGTGAGTAGTAATGAAAAAAAAAGGATCGGTGCATTCCTGTAGAGTTTGATCGATCAGATGACTGAAGATAATAGATGATAGCTAGAGAAACGGATAATAAATAGATTGGCTTTGATCAATATTGTAGATTAGACACATAAAATACATTAGAGATAACAGGTAGGTTAGAGACAATAAATAGATGAATGATGGATAGATAGAGAAATAGAATGATTAGCTACAATAGATAGATAAAATTGATCAGTTGATTAGATGCGATAGATTAGTGAAAATAAATAGCTGATGAATAGACAATAAATAGATTGCATTTGATCAATATAGTAGATTAGAAAAATCTACAAGATAGATAGAGGGTCTATTCAAATCAGGTGTGGGGGCCAGGGGGGACTGCGTTGGATGTATATTCCAGCGTTGTCCCACCACAAGACAAGACAAAATGCCCTGTCTCCTATGTGCCCAGTTCCCACCACTGTGTTGCGGTGGTTAAAAAAAGCGCAGCAGACCATACCTTTTTTCTAAAGCAACACACTAAAGCTCGGTACTCACTGCTGCAACCTGATAGTCGATAGCTGTCGAACACTTTCACACAGCCGGCCGCGTGAAGACCCCCTCCCACCGGCAGCCTGCCCTCCTCCTGTGGTTCCGTCTCTTGCTTACCCACGCCCAGGAACACATCTACCGATGGGGGGAGAGAGACTGTAGTGAGATTGAGGTATCCATGCCTCGATCTCACATGCAAACAATGTAACCGGAAGTGATGTCACTTCCGGTTTCATACACAAACTTTTCCAGCAAGTACAGCCAGGAGACACACCTAACCAAGCCGATCTGTGCTTGGTTAGATGGTGTGAAGGGCAGGGGAGACATTGGAGTCTATTAGATCCCTAATTTCTCCAAAAAGAGTACCTGTCACCTGCCCAATGCTGGCACATAGGGGTTTATTAACCCCTTGTGATAGCAATGAAGTAAAAAATAAATAAATAAATAAATACACTTAAAAAAATTGCCAAAACCCCCGTTGCCCCGCACACCTGCGCAAATGCAAGCCCAGGGTGCGTACGTGCATGTAAACCGTGGTCACTCCACACATGTGACATATTGCCGCGAATTTCAGAGCGAGAACAATAATTCTAGCACAAGAGCTCCTAGTTAACTCTAAATTGAGGAGCTATAACGGCTTTTAAAGGGTCACCTTTGGTGATTTTTGGGCCCCATCGTTTTTGACAATATCGCAGGTGCACGCCATTTTAAAACATCGTATCTATTTACTCGATGCAACCTCATCTTTTATATTTTAACCAAAAATGGGTATTATATGGTAAGGTTTTGCACTAACATTAATTTTATTACACTATATTTTTTCTGGAAAATTTGCGTTTAATAAACAGTTGCGCAAATATCACCTGAAAAAAAATATGCAATGATCACATATTTATTCTACAGGGCCTCTGCTTTTAGAAAATATATAATGTTCTAGGGGTTTATGTAATTTTATTGCCAAAAATTTGGATTTTTACATGTATGCGACAAAGACAAAAAATTGCTCTTGAGCTGAACTGGTTAAAGTGTTTGTTACCCTAAACAAAAAAAGATCCTGTTCCCTTAAAGCAAGTTATACAGCACAGTGCTTGTGCTGTGTAATTTGGCCACATGTATAGCCTGAAGTACCTGGCTGACCCTGCCTGGTTCTACCCTACCCCCTGTAAACTGACTACAGTATATCAAGGCTGCTGAGCCCTGACACCGTGGTCAGTTTATGTGCCTCCGTCATCCACAGCTTGCTACAATCCCCTCTGTTATAATAAATGCTGTGCCCCACTGTGTGTGTTTTGTAAAAAATCTGACGATAAACACCATATTTGCTAGCGCAGCTAGGCAGTCACGTGACCAGACGTCTCTCTCCTCCTCCTGGAGAGAAAAGAGCCAGTCACAAATAAGGTATTTATCTTCAGATTTTCTACAAAACACATACAGTGGGGCACAGCATTTATTACAACAGAGGATTGTAGCAACAACACTAAGTGGTTTAAGAACCACTTTAAGACAGCTCTCATTGACTAACATGGGATTTCACATGTCATGTGACTTAGGGTCTCACAACTCGTGGCAGCGTGAGCCGAGCCTAGGTGATCCACTGCCTCGCACTGAATGGTGTCTGATACAATGTAATGAACTGTCACTATGTGGCATTTCAATGAGGTTGGTTTTTAAGAAAAACAGTGAACACTACAGTGCAATGTGATCCATGTGCCAGTACCACAGAAATCCCATTGCACCGCTGAGATTCCATTGCTCCACTGAGATCCCATTGCACCGCACACCGGTGTTGTAACGCAGCGGCTGGATTGAATTAGCGTTAAATTAGATAGGTGACAGAATAAAATGGATTGATGGATTAGTGCAGATAGATTGATTAGAGATTATATTGTAGTTATGTGACATCTCTGCTGTTCAGATTTTGCAACGATGTGTTGGATGCCTGTCTTATAAATAAAGAATTAAAAAAAAGAGAGACTATAGAGCAGCCTTCATTAAATGGTGGCCTGCGGTCCGAACACGGACTGAGCAACACTCCTGTCCGGACCGTCAGGCCGCCAGTGTATTACGACATTTTAGCAGTTATTGGTTGCTGGGACACAGTCCCAGCAACCAGTGACGTTGCATGTGCGCCCTGCTCCTGGTTTCTGGGACACCATCGCGTCTCGTGTGCACCCCGCTCCCTGCTTCTGACCATGGCTCTTGCTCCCGACTTTTACTCATGTCAGAGCTGCGAGTTAAGGCGTGACGTCACGTGCACACCCCACCCCTCTGCTGCTCGCGGCTGTCTCTCCTTGAGAGGAATGATACCTTGCAACTTCCGCCCCCTGCAGCTGGCCACCTGTGCAGACTCCTGCCCTCAAGGTATGTGGTGCCCATTTTATGTTAAGAGGATTGCGAGCCGTGAGTTAAGGCATGACGTCACATGCACACCCCACCCTTCTGCTGCTCGCGGCTGTCACTCCTTGCGAGGAATGATACCTTGCAGCTTCCGCCCCCTGCAGCTTGCCACCTGTGCAGACTCCTGTGCTCAAGGTATGTGGGGCACATTTTATGTTAATGGGGTTGCTGATGGGCATATATGTTAAGAGGGCACTCTGATGGGACACCTGATGTAAAGGAGCACTCTGATGAGCACACCTGATGTGATGGGGACACCTGATGTAAGAGAGCATTCTGACGGGAATACCTGATGTAAGGTGGCACTGTGATGGGGACACCTGATGTAAGAGTGCATTCTGACGTGAATACCTGATGTAAGGTGGCACTGTGATGGGGACACCTGATGTAAAGGGGCACTCTGATGGGCACACCTAATGTGATGGAAACACCTGATGTAAAGGGGCACTCTGATGACAGAAACTAATGTAAGGGGGCACACTGATGGGAGACATCAAATGTAAGGGGGCCCTCTGATGAAAAACCTGATGTAAGTGGGCACTCTGACAGGAGTACCTGATGTAAGGTGGCACTGTGATGGGGACACCTGATGTAAATGGGCACTCCGATGAGGACACCTGATGTAAATGGGCACTCTGATGGGCATACCTAATGTAATGAGCACTCTGATGGGCATACCTAATGTGATGGGGACACCTGATGTAAAGAGGCACTCTGATGACAGAACATAATTTAATGGGACACACTGATGGGAGACACCAATGTAAGGGGGCCTTCTGATGAAGAAACCTGATGTAAGTGGGCACTCTGATGATAGCACATATTTTTTTTTTTTGTAATTCCTTTGACAGCACGTAATTTAAGGGGGCACACTGATGGGAGACAGCAATGTAAGGGGGCCATCTTATGAAGAAACCTGAAGTAACTGGGCACTCTGACAGGAATACCTGATATAAGGTGGCACTGTGATGGGGACACCTGATGTAAAGGGGCACTCTGAAGGGCACACCTAACATGATGGGGACACCTGATATAAAGGGACACTTTGATAACAGCACCTGATGAAAGGGGGCACACTGATGGGAGACACCAGATTTAAGGGGAGTCTCTGATGAAGAAACCTGGTGTAAGTGGACACTCTGATAGGAATACCTGATGCAAGGGGCACTCTGACAGGAATACCTAATGTGAGGGGGCACTGTGATGGGGACACCTGATGTAAAGGGGCACTCTGATGGGCATACCTAATGTAAAGGAGCACTCTGATGGGCACACCTAATGTGATGGGGACACCTGATATAAAGGGGCACTCTGGAGACAGCAATTGGTGTAAGGGGGCACCGTGACGGGAGACACCAGATGTAAGGGGGCCCTCTGATGAAGAAACTTAATATAAGTTGGCACTCTGACAGGAATACCTGATGTAAGGTGGCACTGTGATGGGGACACCTGATGTAAAGAGGCACTCTGATGGGGACACCTGATGTAAAGGGGCACTCTGATGACAGCATATAATTTAAGGGGGCACACTGATGGGAGACACCAAGGGGGCCTTCTGATGAAGAAACCAGATGTAAGTGGGCACTCTGACAGGAATACCTGATATAAGGTGGCACTGTGATAGGTACACCTGATGTAAAGGGGCACAGCTAATGTAAAGGAGCACTCTGATTGGCAAACATAATGTAAAGGCACACTGTGATGACAGAACCTAATGTAAGGGGGCACACTGATGGGAGACACCAGATGTAAGGGGGTCTCCTGATGAAGAAACCTGATGTAAGTGGGCACTCTGACAGGAATACCTGATGTAAGGGGGCACTGTGATGGGGACACCTGATGTAAAGGGGCACTCTGATAGGCACACCTAATTTGATGGGGACACTTAATCTAAGGGGGCACTTTGACAGGAATACCTGATGTAAGGGGCACTCTGACTGGAATACCTGATGTAAGGGGGCACTATGATGGGGACACCTGATGTAAAGGGGCACTCTGATGGGCACACCTAATGCAAAGGAGCACTCTGATGGGCACACCTAATGTGATGAGGACACCTGATGTAAAGGGGCACTCTGGTGACACCAGCTAATGTAAGGGGGCACCCTACCGGGAGACACCAGATGTAAGGAGCCCTCTATTGAAGAAACCTGATGTAAGTGGGCACTCTGACAGGAATACATGATGTAAGGTGGCACTGTGATGGGGACACCTGATGTAAAGGGCCAATCTGATGGGGACACCTTATGTAAAGGGGCACTCTGATGGGCATAACTAATGTAAAGGAGCACTCTGGTGGGCACACCTAATGTGATGGGGACATCTGATGTAAAGGGGCACTCTGCTGACAGCAACTAATGTAACGGAGCACACTGATGGGAGACACCAGATGTAAGGGGGCCTTCTGATGAAGAAACCTGATGTAAGTGGGCACTCTGACAGGAATACCTGATGTAAGGTGGCACTGTGATGGGGACACCTGATGTAAAAGGGCACTCTGATGGGGACACCTGATGTAAAGTGGCACTCTGATGGGCACACCTAATGTAAAGAGCACTCTAATGGGCATACCTAATGTGATGGGGACACCTGATGTAAAGGGGCACTCTGATGATAGCACATATTTTTTTTTTTGTAATTCCTTTGACAGCACATAATTTAAGGGGGCACACTGATGGGAGACAGCAATGTAAGGGGGCCATCTTATGAAGAAACCTGAAGTAACTGGGCACTCTGACAGGAATACCTGATGTAAGGTGGCACTGTGATGGGGACACCTGATGTAAAGGGGCACACCTAATGTAAAGGAGCACTCTGATGACAGAACCTAATGTAAGGGGGCACACTGGTGGGAGACACCAGATGTAAGGGGGTCTTCTGATGAAGAAACCTGATGTAAGTGGGCACTCTGACAAGAATATCTGATGTAAGGGGGCACTGTGATGGGGACACCTGATGTAAAAGGGCACTCTAATGGGCACACCTAATATGATGGGGACACCTGATAAAAAGGGACACTTTGATAATAGCACCCGATGTAAGGGGGCACACTGATGGGAGACACCAGATGTAAGGGGAGTCTCTGATGAAGAAACCTGATGTAAGTGGGCACTCTGACAGGAATACCTGATGTAAGGGGGCACTGTGACAGGAATACCTGATGTAAGGGGCACTCTGACAGGAATACCTGATGTAAGGGGGCACTGTGATGGGGACACCTGATGTAAAGGAGCACTCTGATGGGCACACCTAATGTAAAGGAGCACTCTGATGGGCACACCTAATGTGATGTGGACACCTGATGTAAAGGGGCACTCTGTTGACAGCACCTAATGTAAGGGGGCACCCTGACGGGAGACACCAGATGTAAGGGGGCCCTCTGATGATGAAACCTGATGTAAGTGGGCACTCTGGCAGGAATATCTGATGTAAGGTGGTACTGGGATGGGGACACCTGATGTAAAGGGACAATCAGATGGGGACACCTTATATAAAGGGGCACTCTGATGGGCACCCCTAATGTAAAGGAGCACTCTGATGGGCTGTGATGGGGACACCTGATGTAAAGGGGCACTTTGCTGACAGCACTTAATGTAACGGGGCACTCTGATGGGAGATATCAGATGTAAGGGGGCCTTCTGATGAAGAAACCTGATGTAAGTGGGCACTCTGACAGAAATACCTGATGTAAGGTGGCACTGTGATGAGGACACGTGATGTAAAGGGGCACACCTAAAGTAAAGGAGCCCTCTGATGGGCACACCTAATGTAAAGGAACACTCTCATGACAGCACCTAATGTAAGGTGGCACACTGATTTTAGACACCGAATGTAAGGGGGCCTTCTGATGAAGAAACCTGATGTAAGTGGGCACTCTGCCAGGAATACCTGATGTAAGGGGGCACTGTGATGGGGACACTTGATATAAAGGGGCCGTCAGGGCTGGGCTCAACCCTCTCATCTCAAAGCAAGCTGCTCAGCTGAGGGTTAATTGCCAGTCTCAGCTTTCACTCTGTCTCACCTGATGTCCATATCCTGCTTGTTAGCCAGCTCTCCTTGCTATATAAACTGCCTGGCTCAGATCTCAGAGGTCTTCATCTGGCCAATATCTCTGGAGAAATCTCTGCTGTGTGTTCCTGTGAAAGACTTTGCCTGCTTGACATTCCCTTCTGGTTCCTGGATTCAAGACCCTGCTCGGCTGACTCTCCTCCTGGCTCCTGACCCTGCATTCCGTTTGTTTGACCTCACTGATGTCTAGATTCCTGTTTCACTGGCTTGCTCTGACTATCCATTCCGGTTACCGAACCCTGACTGTGTTTTGACCACGTTTCGTCTGTTTATAACATTTTACCTTTTTATTAAAAAGTGTGATTTTACTACACTTCTGTCTTTGTCTGATTCATGGCTCCTGACAGTAGGTGAAGGCCATGAATTCAGAAGATGCAGTCAGTTCACTTGCAGGTAATATTTTTTCCAGATTGGATGAGCAGGATCAAGGCATGGATCAGTTTGCCATAGCGTTACAGACGCTCCTGAATCGCACTGCTCACCTGGTTCCTCCCACGGTGGCTGTTCCGGCACAACCTGTGTTGCAGGCCATTCCCACTGATGCTCAAGTCTCTGTGCAGGCACCCGCCTCAAATATTACCTTTACTAGGGGTATGTCTGGTTCCGCTCCACTTCCCCAGCGATTTGGGGGCAATCCAGTTCAATGCAGAGGGTTTCTCAACCAGGTTTGGATATACTTTGAGATTCTGCCCCACATGTTCCCCATGGACAGAAGCAAAGAAGGCTTTGTGATTTCTTTGCTTTCTGACAGAGCCTTGGCCTGGGAAAACCCTCTATGGGAGATGCAAAAACCCACTGTCCAGAGTTGCCCAGAGTTTGTGGCCTCCTTTAAAAGGGTATTTGACGTTTCTGCACGCTCCACTACTGCTGCCAAAACCCTCATGTCCATCAAGCAGGGTACGAGAACAGTTGCCAATTACGCCATTGAATTCTGTACTCTGGCAGCAGAGGTTGCTTGGAACAAAGACACTCTCTTGGCTGCTTTTTCTCATGGTCTCTCAGATAACATCAAAGATGAGATAGCAGCCCGAGACATACCCACGGAGCTGGAGAGGTTGATCACATTTGCCATTCTCATTGACTCTAGAATCAGAGAGAGACCTTCTTTTAAGGAATGCTTGTGGAAGCCTCCTGTACATTTGGCTCCGAGCTTTGTAGTCCCACCCCTGCCTCCCTCACCTCCCATACCTCCTGGTTCCAAGCCTGTCAGTGAAGTAGAACACATGCAGTTGGGCTTCACATGTCTCTCTGCGGATGAGAGAGCCTTTAGGAGGGGGAGAGATTGTGCCTTTATTGTGGCCAGGCAGGTCACTTTTTTGAAGTCTTGTCCTACCTGTCCAGGGGGACGCTACCACCTGAGGTACTGTAGGGGACAGGCTATAGGTGGTGTTGTTATGTCCCCCATCATCCGTAAGGATAAGCCCCTGTTTCCGGTTACCCTTTCTTGGTCTGAGTCGTCCATCGATATACAGGCTCTAATCGACTCTGAGCCTGCAGGCTTGTTCATAGATGGTGCCTTCGTGTCTAAGCACTCGATTCCGCTGTAGCTTCGGGCCACTCCACTCGCCATTGAGACTATTGATGGGAGACCTCTACAGCCTGCCCAAGTGACTCATGAGACTGCTCCATTGACCATGGCCGTAGGGGCTCTTCACCATGAGATAATCCAATTCCAAGTCATTTCCTCTCCTCATTTTTGGTGGTTATTGGTTATCCATGTTTACAGAAGCCCAACTCCTCTTTTGATTGGCTTCGTACTGAGGTTCTTTCCTGGTCGCCCCAATGCTGTAAGACATGTTTTCAGAAAGTGGCTAAGGTCTTGTGTACCTCTTCACTCTCCTCCCTGCTGGAGAAATACCGCAAAGTTAGTGATGTCTTTGAGAAAGGTCAAGCCGGTAGTTTGCCTCCACACTGATTGTATGATTGCGCAATTGACCTTCAACTTGGTGCCATACCACCTCGTGGCCAGGTTTACCCTTTGTCTGTCTCGGAGGATAAAGCTATGGAGGAGTATGTTGCAGACGGACTTTCTCGAGGTTTCATCCGCAAATCCTTGTCTCCTGCTGGTGCTGGCTTCTTCTTTGAGAAAAAGAAGAGTGGCAAACTGAGACTTTGTATTGATTATAAGGGTCTTAATCGCTTCACAATTAAGAATGCTTATCCAATTCCGTTGATTTCGGAGATATTTGACCACATCAAGGGAGCAACGGTTTTCACAAAGCTTGATCTGAGAGGGGGCATACAATCTTGTGAGGATCAAGGAGGGCGATGAGTGGAAAACTTTGTTTAATACCAGGACAGGACAGGCCATTACGAATACCTCGTAATGCCGTTTGGTTTTTGCAACGCTCTGGCAGTTTTTCAGGAGTTCATCAACAATGTCCTTCGAGATTTGCTGCAGCAATGTGTGGTGGTTTATCTTGATGATATTCTCATATATTCCAAGTCCCTAGAGAGCCACCACACAGATGTCTGCTGTGTGCTTCGGAGTCTGAGTGATAACCTGTATTGTAAATTGGAGAAGTGCAAGTCCCATCGAGAACAGGTTAAATTCCTGGGTTATATCATTTCCTGGTTTTTCGGTAAACCCAGAGAAGCTATCGGCAGTTCTACAGTGGCCCCGACCCATGGGTTTACGTCCACTACGTTTTCTTTTTTTTTTAATTCTTTATTTATTCCAATGTATACAAAATCAAACATCATTGCGACCCACAAGACAATTGCATATACATCAATCAGGTTGGATTAACTGTTACAATAAGTAGATCAGCACAGGTGAGAAGAACATCATTAAATAACAGCAATTAAACAGATAAACATTTAAACATAACCACCCAGAATTTGTCAAGGGTATTAGGACCATACCTAGTAGGTGGTTTTGTATAAGAGACTGTGTGCTAATCTATCTGGGAGGGGCATGCGCCAATCCGCCGGATGGGGCCCCCCGCCCCCCCAACCACCAACAATAATTTTTTCCGGGGAAGCCATCTAAGGCCATCCCTCTTTTCCAGAAGAAAGAGAGAAAAGAATAGAAATGAAAAGAGAAACAGAAGGTAAGAAAAAAAAAAAGGGGGGGGGGGAAGAGGTGTGGGAAAAATCTGTACCAGGGGAGAGGGGGCAAGGGGCCCCCCAGGAGGGAGTCACAAGGGCCTCAAAAAATGGAAAAATATATAAAAATATATATCAGTTGGTAACTCTGTCAGGCTGCCACCCGCAGGTAATCCTCCATGCCAGTGAAATATCTCCAAGGTCTCCACTTATCCCTAAACTGTTCTTCTGTGTTAGATATGGAGGCGGACAGCTCCTCCATGCGGTGAATGTGATTGATCTTTGAGAACCACAGAGCCTTGGTCGGGGGCTGCGTCTGCTTCCACAAGGCTGGGATACAAACCTTAGCCGCGTTAAGGAGCTGCATCGTGAGGGTCTTTTTATATTTCTTTAGAGGCAAGAGGCACAGGGCCGGGTCGTCGTTCAAGTCCACCGCCGTTAGGCTTTTAATTGTGGTTGCTACCTCGTCCCAAAACGGTTTTAAAGCGGGGCATGACCAGAAGATATGGAGGATCGAGCCCCCCTCTGTGCCGCAACGCCAACACACGTCTGGGATAGTACCGATCTTCCGGTGGAGGACTTGTGGCACTCTATACCAGCGGGTAAGTATCTTGTATCCCGCCTCCTGGTATTGACTCGCCAAGGATGATTTATGTGCCAATAGGAGCATTTTGTCGACCTGAGCGGGTGTAAACTGCCTGCCAAGGTCGCTTTCCCATTGCCGAATAAAGGTAGGAGTTGACTCGCCTTCCGGAGACGAAATAAGCTTGTACGGAAAAGCCAAGGTATGTCTGGTGGGCTCCCCCGTTTTGCAGATCGATTCAAAGGGCGTAAGATCACGAGGAATGAAGTGAGCCCTCTGCAATGATAATAGGAAGTGCCTGACTTGATATGTACTCAGGGCGTCCATCGGGGGGTCCAGCAAACCCGCAATGTCCGTTTGCGAGGGCGGAGCACCTCGTGGCCAAACATCCACCAACCGCGTCTTCCCCTGTAGGGCTAGCCTCCGGCCCCCGCTGCTGGTTAGACCGAGGATAAAGTCAGGGTTTCCAATGATCGGTGTCATCGGGGATGGGAGTGGGGCCAGATCTGAGGAGCGAAGGATTGTTCTCGTGATCCCTAACGTCGCTCCAATCAGTGGATGTTCACTCATATTGTTAGGGAGTTCAGCCTGGAGCCACGGTGAAGATGAGAGAGGCAAAGAGGCCTCCGCAATCTCGAGGGCTACCCACTGTTTTGAGACCATGTGGCAGTGCCAATCAACCACTCGTGTGAGGTGAGCGGCCCTATAATAATTGAGCACGTCGGGCACTCCCAGACCCCCCAAGGCCTTGGGAAGCGACAAAGCCTGGAGCTTGATTCTGGCGGGCCCATGTGACCAGATGAAGTCTCTCAACAGGGTTCTTAGTTGCTTGAAAAAGTCCGGAGGGATCCGAATAGGAATGGCTTGAAGTACATACAAAATCTGAGGGAGAATAGTCAACTTTATTGCCGCGTAGCGTCCAAACCACGTAAGGACCAATGAGTGCCATAGTCTGAGTTCTGCCTTCAGCTTGGTTAGAAGTGGGGCAAAGTTGGCCAAGTATAGGTGCGCCGGATCAGAGGTTACGAATATGCCCAGGTACTTTATGGGGGCAGTTGACCAATTGAACGCAAAGCATCGCGGAGCCTGTCCAGTGTCGACGGGGGGGATGTAATATTCAGCGCGGCCGACTTGGCAACATTTATTTTGTAGTTTGAATGTTCCCCATATACCCGTAGAGCCTCTAAAATGTTTGGGAGGGAGATGTCCGGTGCGGACACAAAAAATATCAGATCGTCGGCGTAGGCAGCGACCTTATGGTGACCGGAGAGTTCTCGGATCCCCTTTATATCGGGGTTCCTTCTAACCGAACAGAGAAAGGGTTCCAGGGTTAGTATGAATATTATCGGAGACAAAGGGCAAACCTGTCTCGTCACGTTCACCAAAAAAAAGTATTCTGACCTCAAGTCATTAGCTCTCACCGCCGCCGAAGGATGGGAATATAAAGCGAGAATCCAACAGCGCCTGTTGGGGCCTAGACCAATGTATGACAAGGTGGCCTGCAAAAAATGCCAGGCCACCCTGTCAAAGGCCTTTTCTGCATCGGTCGACAATAGTAGCAGTGATTTCCGGTGTCTCCGGGCATGAGCTATAAGATCTAGCACCCGGGTGGTGTTGTCACGCGCCTCTCGCTGTGGAACAAAGCCAGCTTGGTCAAAGTGTACCAGTAGCGGGATATGTGGGAGAAGCCTATATGCCAAGATCTTGGAAAATAGCTTCAGATCTGAATTTAGTAGGGCGATGGGACGGTAGTTCCCACACTGGGTGGGGTCCTTCCCTTCCTTGTGAATCAAGGTGATAATTGCCCTTAGAGAGTCAACTGGGAGGGTCCCCTCCCCCTTCAACGCGTTGAAGGCCGCCAAGAAATGCGAGGTCAAGGAGGATGAAAAGGTTCGGTAGTACGCTACTGTGAAGCCATCCGGGCCGGGGGCCTTGTTTGGCTTTGACTGAGCTAGGGCCGTAATGAACTCTTCAACCGATATCACGGACTTCATAGCCTCACTGACCTCTTGTGCCATAGTTGGCATGCCTGATTGGGCGATGTAGTTTCCAGCAGCAGCCTCGCCCGCTCCTCCTGAGAGAGATCTGGGCGAAGGTTGTAGAGCCACCTATAGAAATCACAGAATACCTGTGCGATTTCCTTGGAGGTATGAACTCTCTTCCCTCTGTTGTCCAAGATATGAGGAATGAATGTACATTTTCTAGGACCACGTAAAGCCCTAGCCAGCATTGAGCCGAGTTTGTTTGCGAATTCGAAGATCCACCTTCTCGCCCATGCCAACCGACGTATCGTTTGTTGAAAGAGCAAAGCATTCAGGGCCTCCCTAGCCTTAGTCAGGGCAAGGAGATGGGCCTCTGCCTGAGATTTCTTTTGTTGCAGCTCCAAGGAGCGCACCTGAGTGCTAAATAAATCTATCTGACTTGCCCTGTCCTGCTTCCTCTGGGCTTCTCGCGAATCACGCATTTGTGGGCCTCCCAGATGGTTGTGGGAGATACGGTAGGATCTGCATTTTTGGAGAAGTAGTCAGAGATCGCCTGGGCTATCTCCTGTCTAATCTCCGGGGCCTGAAGTAGGGATTCATTAAGCCTCCATGTAGGTGGGCTTACAGATATCTCCCCCCAGCGTAGAGACATGTGGATCGGGGCGTGATCTGAGAGGGAGGTGATGTCAATCTGGGATGAGGAGACCAGAGGAAGGTCCTTGTGCTGTAAGAGAAAAAAGTCACTCCTGGAATATGTGCCATGCCCCGCCGAGTAGTGGGTGTAGTCCCTATCTCCGGGGTCCATGAGCCTCCAGGGGTCTACCAGATTGAGATGGAGGAGCTTTAGCTTTTTAAGATATGAGTACGCCATAGAGACGTCTAGGAGTGGCTCAGGGGCAAAATTGAAATCTCCGCCCAAAATAAGGGTACCCATCTGGAACTCTAATAGGATAGGGACCAGAGCCTTCAGAAAACCTAACTGGTCTGAGTTGGGGAGGTAGACATTTGCAAGGGTCACTGTTTTGTCACCTATCTTCCCCTGCACCAGGCGGTAGCGCCCAAGAGGATCCGCCTTCTCCTGAATAGGAGTCCACGGGACCGATTTGGCGAGCAGAATACTGACCCAATTGGACCGTGCCAGGGGCGAAGGTGCGTGGTACCCAATCAGGAAGTTTCTGTTGGAGATCTTCGGTATGTTAGACTGCTTAAAGTGTGTTTCCTGGAGGAACACCACCTGCGAGCGCAGCCTTTTAAGGTCCGACAGTAGTCTAGATCGTTTCTCTGGGGTGGAAAGCCCCCTTACATTTAGAGAAGTGACCCTGTACTCCATCCTGAGGGAGTCCGGCGGGCGGCCCAAGGGCTGTCCGCTGAAGACTCACACCCGACACTAAAAAAAAAAAAAAAAAAAAGGGGGGAGAGAAAGTCAGGAAAGAAGATGTAACTCTAAGAATGGCTCACTAGAGCCTCGCGCCAAAAGCGCAACCTACGATCAGAGCGTGAAAGACTGACTCTGCAAAGCGTTAGGAGACGTGCGGATAAGGGAGAACTCGTAGAACAATATTAACTTAGAACCCCTCTACGTGGGGCCCCGCCCGGCGACCACCCCCCGGAGGGAGCGTGGGGGAGCCCGCCCGCACAGGGCAAGGGCCGCGGCCGTACCCCCAGAGGGGGAAGCGAGAGGAGGGGGCAGAGCCGCCCCCCATCCCCCCCCGGGAAGGCCCAACACTCGACCACACCACTAATAAACCGCATACAACTTAAACAACAGGATAACAGTAATGCAGCTGAAGAACATAATCAATGAACAGTAATCGACGGACAGTAAACAGATTCCACTATACCGCTCCCATCTAGCCCACCCGCATCAACCCTCTCCTTTAACTAGCCTTCAGTAATGAATTTGGTAATGTCTCTTGTTTTTGCAGCCACTGACTCCCTGGACACACCAGAGCATGGGAGGCATCGGGGAGCATACCTATCTCAAGGCAGAGAGGCCGCCGGGTCCCCTCCTAGCAATCCTACCGGCGTCGAGAAGGGGAAGTAAAGGCCTCCCCCCTCCAACCCCGAGACCCGACACACAAGGACGGAGCCCAGGGGTGGCAAGCCTCCTAGCCCCAAGCCAGCGGCCCCTCCACCCCTCGAACCAGCAGGCCGGGGGCGCCGTCCATACAGGCCGCAACTATCTCCCCTCCACAGCGGGATCACTGCGGATCCGAGGCCCTGAGCGGGGCCCGGTAGAAACCAACGGAGGAAGCCAGCTAGTACTGGCCGACTGCGTCCGCATCCCCGCGCGTGTCATCCCCCTCGGGCCCCCTAATCTACACCGGGGACCCCCGCCCCCACGGCCAACAGGGGACCCGGAGACCACGGAGGGGGAGGGCCACCTGGAGGATATAATCCTGCACTCTGCGGCGACCACCCAGGCCCCCTTCCCATATTCCCCCGTCTGACCACCCCCCCTACCCCACCCGGGCCCACCCCCTACCCCCCGGGAGAGGCCACAAGGCCGCGGGAGGCAGGAAGGAAAGCCCGAGGACGCCCTATGCCGGACTCTACATAAGGGTTATAATAACCGGGCATACCCATAAATAAACAGTTACCTAAGATGAACAAAATGTAAGTCACAGCCTAGTAACCTTATATTGTAAATAACATTGGACACTTAAGGGCCTAAGATCTGTACTCAGCTGACACTCAGCTAACCGCTCCAGCCTGCCGGGGCCGCAACCCCGGGAGGCCATGGCAATCAGGCAACAGTCAAGTCCCCTTGTTCTGGCAGTGAGCCCGGGCGTAGGTTACTCAGCGGGGGGGGTTCAAAGTGACATGGCCAAGCAAAACAATTCGGGGAATGTCAGTGTCTGGTCAGTTTTTAAAAATAGCAGCTGGTAACGTTGAGAAGGGTGGGCGGGGGGGAGCAGATCCTTACTGTTCAGATGTGGAAGGCCTCTCCCTGGGCGCCTGATGGGATCCGGAGCGCTGCCTGCGTCTCCTATTCCTCTGCGGTCTCGGGGAGGCCAGCCCAGGCATTGCCTGGCTAGTGAAGGTAGGGAAATCTAGCCAGTCCGGAATCGGTATCTCAGGCTCCTCTAAAAAAGTGAAGAGGTCTGGCAGCTGGTCCGACCAGCTTAAGACAAATGTCCCATTGCCTCTCTGGACAATTAAATGGAATGTGTGACCCCAACGGTAAGTGGCTCCAGCGGCTCGAATCCTCTACAGCAATGGCCGCAGGATGCCTCGCATTCTAAGGGTCAACTTCGACAAGTCCGGGAAGAGTCTTACCGTGGCCCCATCAAAATCTATCGGGCCGTTGGCCCATGTTCTGCGCATAATGTTCTCCCTGATGTTGAAAAAATGCACCCTGGCCAATACATCCCTAGGGAGGGACGCGTCGCCAGATCTGGGGCCTTGCACTCTGTGCACCCGGTCCAGTTCCAGTTCCTCTGTGGGGGGTTTGTCCAGGAGACCATTGAAGATGGTGGTGACAGTCGCCCGCAGATCGGCGCCAGAGGTGGCTTCTGGTAATCCATGGATCCGGATGTTGTTACGTCTGTTCTGATTTTCGCCATCGTCTATGGCCAGCTGCATTAAAATCAGCTGCCTGTTGTAATTAGATTGGGCCTTCTCCAGTGCCCCCACCCTGTTCAATAAATCCGCTGAAGTGGTCACCACCACAGTGACCCGGGTGTCCACCTGTTCCACTTGGTGCTTTATGTCCTGGATCTCCCTAGACAGGGTATTGACAATAGTGGCCGCCATCGCGGACATGTCTTGCTTGGTAGGAAGCCGAGTGAGTAAGTCCTGCCAAGCCACCGCCGAGGGCGGCCCCGCCAATGATGGCAGGGTCGGCTGTTCCGAGTCTAAGGAAGCGGCAGAGTCCTCTAATGGCATCAACGGGGAGAGAATAGGGGAATCCGGGGCCTCCGAGGGCAGCGTCACCCCCGAGGTAGGAGCCGCTGCCTGCAGAACCTTCCTCTCTGTCCTCCTATGGGCGCCATTGCCTGTGGTACTGGTGCGGGACGCCGAGGCCGGAGCCTGTGCCAAGGCCACTGTGTTTCGGAGGAAGTAAGTGGAGATGTCTGAGCCCCTGAGTGCGGCCGGAGTACCCAGGGCACCGTCGGGTATGGACATAGATGTGATTAGAGGCTGTAAACGTCACCTGTCAGCTCTTTCTCCCCGGCACCACACGGAGCTCCCAGGAAAGCGTCCTCACAGTGCCATAGTCAAGCCACGCCCCCACTACAACGTTTTCTTGGCTTTGCCAATTATTATCGGAAGCTTATTCGTAACTTTTCGTCTCTGGTTAAACCCCTGACTGATATGACCAGAAAGGATGGTAACCCACAGAATTGGTCTCCGGAATCCATTAAGGCCTTTGAAACTCTCAAAGCTGCCTTTGTTTTTGCTCCTGTGTTGGCACATCCTGATCCTACATTACCCTTCATCCATGAGGTTGATGCATCTGAGACTGGATTTGGTGTACTTCTGTCTCAACGTCCCACCCCCGAGAGCGATATGCATCCTTGTGGCTACGTTTCAAAGAAGTTGTCTCCTGTGGAATTCAATTACGAGATTGGGGACAGAGAGTTGTTGGCGATGATTTTAGCCCTTAACCACTTGCCGACCAGATGGCTCTGCTAGGCAAACCGCCGTCATACGACGGCGGCTGCCAGATCGAGCACTGTGAGCGCGCGCTGCCAGAGGCGCGTTCACTGTGTTCCGGGGGGGCCAGGGAGCGCCGGACTCGATCGCCGCCGACTACCCGCGATGCCCCCCCCCGGAGTGAAAGAACGGAGGTCCGTGAATGTAAACACGGATCTCCGTTCTGTGAGGGGGGAAGGACTGTGATCACAGCCTTCCTCCATACGGAAGCTGTGATCACTATCCTTCCCCTGCTAGGGCAGCCCACACACAGAGTGTCGAAGGCATACCTCCTTCCGACACTAGTGTCAGGAAGGGGGGAGTGTCTTGCCTCTAGGCACAAATGTAAGTGCCTGGAGGCAAGAAAGTGAGGCCCCCCCCCGTAGCGCCCATCAGCCGCCGCTAGCTCAGGCCGCGAGGGACCGGGGGGGCCTTGTGTCACTTGCGCGGAGACCGTCGCGCGCGAGTGTCACGAGCTAGACCGTCGGCGGCAGCATACTGCCGCCAAACGGATCGTCTCGGTAGACCAGCCGTTCACCAATTCCCGATTTTAGTAGCGGTTGTTGAGAGACAGGGGTTAGAGCATTAACTT
>BLSH010501138.1:1996033-2009974 GCA_018402905.1 Glandirana rugosa | reverse complement strand
TATATATATATATATATATATATAAATCTTTTTTTTATTTTTTATTTCAGATTTATTGTAAATATCTTTTTGACCCACCTCCATACACAACCCCATCTCTGTCGATGGGGAACATTGTTTTTTGCACTGCCCCTGGTAGGACCAGGAGTGTAGGTAAGTTAGTCATCTCATATTCCCCATTTGTGTATAATACTTGTTGTTGTTAGTTGCAATTTTGTTTCTATTGCCACAGATATCTCTCCTGAGGAAGCAGAAATCACTTGACTCGACCGACCGATATCCGTGGCGTGACACCACAACATTCTCCTCCCCCCTCATTGGGGAGAGATGTTTTTTGGTGACAATATGCTTTAACTTCTTTGTCTGTATTGATACAGGAATTTTATATCTTGATGTATTAATAAAAAGTTTTGTTATATATTTTAAGAAAACCTTTGTAGCTTAATTGTATCATTTAGCGGTGTCATGATAGTCCTGATTTATCTTTTAAAGCTTTCTTTTTTTCGTATTGGCTGGGGACCAATTTACCCTTATCTTTTTTGCTATATCCTGAAAACGTAGCAGTTGGAATGTTGAGACGTTTTTCACTGACATGGGTGCTTACGATGATCAGCTTTTATTTATTCATTTAAAACCTTTATCCCAAAAGAAAATTCTTGCTGTAACTGCTTGTGTAAGGAAAGGAGGAGATACAGCCCCAAAGGGGATTTTTAGGGCAACAGCTCCATCAACAGAGTAAACAATAGTAGAAATATAAAATTCAATAATATTATTTAGGCATATGTAAGAGTTCCAGTCCTTGAATTGGACCACGGTGATTAAAAAACACATAGAAAACTTCTCATACATAAATATAGAAAAAATATATATTCTTATACAGAATACAAGGCAGGCATAACAGTGGAAGGCCATGCCTATAGTGGTTTCTGGAGTCCCAACATGTTTTGTCTATTTCTTCTTCAGGGGAGATTAAGTATTGCAAAACATTACTTGTGTATAAGAAGTTACTTTAGAAAGATGGAAACACACTGGTCACACATGGCAGACAGCAAAATGTGAACAGGGGGAAGCAGCAAGCCCCAGCCACACGGGGATACCACATGGAACAAACATGAGCTATTCGTGAGGACCAGCCAAAGGCAAGGATATGACCCTGCTGCAATGGAGACCAAATTCCCAGTACTGAGAGACCGTTTACATATAACAAACACTCACCTCCCCCCAGACTGACAATGCTGTGGTCCAAAGGTGTCCCCTGTGCTCCTTTATCCACAGTGGAGGCACTCTTAGGGTCCATTCACACCTCAGCGGTTTGTAGCTTGAAGCTCGAAGCTCCAAAATGCTGGAGGAGAAAAAAATCAATTATTCTCTATGGAGATGGTCCACATCTCCACTTCAAGTCACCTGAAGCCGAAAAAAGTTCTAGAGCTTTTTTTTGTAGCTCCAATTGGGCAGAGTTGAGTGTTTGTGGCATGTTTTTATACCCATAGAAGTGATTGAAAACGTGCCATTTGCACGTTTTTGTGCGCAGTCGCACATTTTGCCAGTCAGTGGCCGGCGGATCCCTTCCTGTTTGCAATTTCTTTAAGAAGACACCATGGTTTGAGCAGTTTTGAGAGGCTATATAAACTAGTTTGACGTCTGACACGAGAGGACCCCTTGATAACATCCTATTGGACGAAACGCATCAGAAAGGAGACACTAGTGCTGACGTCAGACCACTGTCGGATACCGGGTCAGCAGTGGCGCCTATTTGCATATGTTTTTATGATTCATTTTATTTTTGCTTTTAACATACAGATCCAATAAATACTACACTATGGAGACTTCATTTGGCTCCCGGTGAGCTTTATTTACCACAGCTACATCTGGATGGTGCGAGTTGCTGAACAGCCTTCCGCACAACAGATGGCAGATCTACACAGAGTGCGTGTTTGGTGTTGTAATGGCAGCCAGCTTTTCCGGTGAATGTCCATTTCATAGGGGATGAGGTGAATGATTCTGGAGCACTGTACTGGATCACTGCTTCACTTTTCAAGTCGCTACCAATTTTTTTTGTGAACATCTTTGCACTGAACGTTAGGCTTTGACCAATACATTTATATTGCTGATTCTATCCTGGGACTGTGCATTTAAAGCTATATTTTTCACTAAACAGTTTTTTATTGTTTATTTTCATTCAAGATTGGATTTATATATATATTTTTTCACTTTAGTATTTTTTTTGTTTCATTTTAGCACTTTTTTGAACTTTATTTTAATGTACTGTTCATTTATAACACAGTATTCACATTGCATTGCTGTTCATTTACTTTTGGTGCTACACACTTTTTCTTTAGTAATAATATATAAATCAATAAATTGAAAATAAATACACAAATAACTAAAAACCATCATAAATAAATAATATATAATCAAGATACATATATGATATGTAAATATACATAAATAAAACAAACAATACATAAATAAATAACAATTAACCCCTAACCTTAAAAAAAACGTATTATTAGTAATAATAATAATAAATATACCTGAACAAAAAAATAGATTGCTATTATTATTAATAATAATAATAATAATAATGTATTTATTTATTTTGTGTTAGGGTTAGGGTGTTTAGTTATTTATTATTATTTTCTTATTGTTATTTTTTTTAAAGGGTTAGGGTAAAGTTAGAGGTTAATTAATTATTTATTTATTATTACTTAGTATTCATTTATTAAATGTATTTATTATTTATTTATGATTATTTTTATTTGTGTATTTATTTTACATTTATTTATTAACCACTTCACCCCCGGAAGGATTTCCCACTGTAGGACCAGAGCACTTTTTTCGATTCAGCACTGCATCGCTTTAACTGACAATTGTGTGGTTGTGCGATGTTGTACCCAAACTAAATTTATGTCCTTTTTTTCCCCACAAATAGAGCTTTCTTTTGGTGGTATTTGGTCACCTCTGCGTCATTTCTGATCATCGATATAAACAAAAAAAGGGTCAAATTTAGCAAAAAAAAAATGTATTCATTGGTTTTGGCCAATTTATATTCTTCCGCATATTTTTGGTAAAAAAAAAAAAAAAAAAGTCGCAATTGTCGTTTATTAATTGGTTTGCGCAAAAGTTGCCACATTTACAAACCATGAGAATTAATTTCTGGCGTTTTTACATTTTTTTTCTTTACTGGTGATGGCGGCGATCTGCGATTTTTATCGGGACTTTGATATTGGGGTGGACATGTTGGACATTTTTGACACTTTTTGGGGACCAATGACATTTATACAGCAATCAGAAATTTAAATATACACTGATTATTGTATAAATGTCATTGGCAGTGAAGGGGTTAACCTGCAGGGGGAGATCTAGGGGTTAACTGTGTTCCCTAGGGGTGTTCTAACTGTGAGGGGGCTGGGCTGTCAGGTCCACAAGAGATCTAATTGATCCCATTGACAGGGATCAGTAGATCTCTTACATGCCGCCTGTCAGAACGGGGAACTGCCATGTTTACTTCGGCGGTTCCCCGTTCTTTCCCTCTGGCAAGTCATTGCAGCTCGCCGGCAGACATGGGGTCTGCCCGAGCCGCGGGCACACTCCTCCAGAGTGCTGCGGGCACGAGAGCCCCCTAGCTGCGCATCCGCCAATCGCCTCTTATTTACGGCGATTCGCAGAATACAACCACACTGCCGCAGTAAAAATACAGTGCGCGGTCGGGAAGAGGTTAAGGTATTATTATTATTATTATTATTACTAGTAGTAGTAATAGTAGTATTAACACCCTAACAAAAAATAAAAATAAATAAATAACCATCAAAGCCCTAATCCTAACCCTAACCTAAATGGAGAAAAAAAAAAAAACAATAAATGAATAATACTAATAAAAGAAGAAATAAAAACTAATGGAAAAGCTAAAAAAAGCTGAAATACCTAGCAACAAATAATGCAACAGGTGATAGGCTTCTCTATCGGCTAATAAAAAGCTAAAAAACGCTGTATAAAAACAAGCAAGTCGTGCATAAAACGTACCAAAACCATGCAGAAAAAGCTAAAAAAAATGCCATAAAAAGCTCAAAGATGCTCAGATGTGAATGCAGCCTATTTAATAAAGGAGGTTACTGGTCATATCACCAGGTGAAAACAGACGGGAAAAGCCTAAAAAAAGAAATGCAGCCACCGTGTCTAACGATTGGTAAGCTCCAATATATTACATTTTTGGTTTTGGATTTAATACTGTTTTAAGCATGTCTGGCTTTAATATGAGCAGCTCATAATGAGCAGCAAATCGATTAGAACGTACAATTTTGTTTTAAACAAGCAAATAGAAACGTATTCATGAAAGTATGGAAAAGATGTCCTTTCCTCTAAATGTATCAGCAGCAGAGTCGCTTGAGAGGCTGACACATGAACATTCAGTGATTTAAAGAGAAAAAAAATGACTTACGCTTTTCAGTCGCTGTGTGTCCTATGAAGAAATGTATCAGCGGCAGTAGTAAACCCATTTCTGAAATGACTTTCATACTCCAGAACATATGTTATGAGGGTATGGGTAATGCCACCAGATGCTAGCTGCACACTTGACTCATAAACTGTATCTTGAGGTTATTTATTCCAGGAAACACACAAAGTTTGAATTGGGCTACAAAGAATCTTTCAAAGCCAGCCCCTTCTCCAGAATAAACCTCCCATGATAAACGTCACTGGGGATACATGCAGAATAAAATGAAGAGTTTAAAGGAAACCTGAACTATACAAAAACTTTATGGGCTACTGACCTTGTGAAAATGCATGTTTATAGGGAAGGTGAAGCTAAATACCCAAAACAATTCAATTAAGCTTTGACAAAAAAAAAAAAAAATCTGGAAGCTGATTGGTTTCTCTGCAGAACTGCACTAGATTTTGTGCTCTCCAGTTTTAGTAAATCAAATCCTGTGTGTTCGCTGCCCGGCACACAACGCTGCACCTAGTCCACAAGTATGTCATATAATACCCAGTGTACAGAGTGCAGTGGTCAAGAGTATAAAATGTAAAACACATTGGGGTTGACTTACTAAAGGCAAATAGACTGTGAACTTTGAAAAAAGCAGTTGCACAGTGTAGTTGCTCAAGAGCTTAGTGAATGAGGTACATAGCTTCACTTATACATAATAAAAGAAAGCTGAATTTTTGCTTGAACATGATTGGATAATAAAAGTCAGCAGAGCTTCAGCTCATTTACTAAGCTCTGGAGTAAGTGCTCTTGAAGAGTGCAACTGCACTTTTCAAAGTGCACAGTCCAGTGGCGGCTCGCTGGCCATGAGAAAAAAAAAAAAAAAAGTGGTCCGACTCCTTTAAAAGTGGTGCCGGACAGTGTTGATTCCACCCCCCCCCCCCCCTTTGCTATCTGCTCACAGCAATTCTGAGAGCTCATTTGTCAGTGTTAAAAGTGTGAGTGTGTGCGCCTGCGAGGCATCCACTGATTACTGTGTAAATGTCATTCGCAGTTAAGGGGTTAACCTGCAGTGGGCGATCTAGGGGTTAACTGTGTTCCCTAGGCATGTTCTAACTGTGAGGGGGCTGGGCTGCCAGGGGCATAAGAGATCTAACTGATCCCAGTGACAGGGATTAGTAGATCTCTCACATGCCGCCTGACAGAGTGGGGAACCGCAGTGTTTACATCAGTGGTTCCCCGTTTTTCTTCTCTGCCAGGTCATCACGGGCAGCCATGGCCACACTGCTGCAGAGTGCGGTGGGCATGAGACCGCAGCGCCGGTGGCGTGCTCCCGCCCGCTAGCCACACACGAGCGCACCGCCGTTTATAAACGGAGATTCACGCTTAAAGTGGATGTAAACCCACCACTCACCCAGTATAAACTAATAGCACAGTATTAATGTATATATACATGCAAGCCTCCTGCATCTATCCTTACCTTGCAAATGTCTTTCCTGTAAGCACTAGCAGTTCTGTAAAACTCTGAAATCAGTGAGTTTCTCTCTTTGCTGGAACTCGGTGAGTGGAGTTGTGATGTCAAAAGCTTCCCCCCCCACCTCTATACTGAGAGATTGAGGAGGGAGGGAGAGGGGAGTTTAAAACTTTCTCTGCTCCGTGAAGGAGATAAGCAAATTGCTTGTCACTCACAGAGCACGGGGCTGATAGTCTGTGTATTTCCCTGTTAGTCGGACTTTCTCTTCCTGAAAAAAGATGAGGTCATTACTCACAGTTGGATTAACTCTTTGTGTCAAGACTGGGCACTGATGACATAACATGCTATACTCTACCAGGCAGAATTATTATTATTTTTATTTTTTTCGGGTTTACATCCACTTTAACCACTTGACCACTGGGCACTTAAACCCCCTTAACAACCAGGCCAATTTTCAGCTTTCAGTGCTCTCACAATTTGAATGACAATTAATCAGTCATGCAACACTGTACCCATATGAAATCTGCATCCTTTTTTTCACACAAATAGAGCTTTCTTTTGGCGGTATTTAATCACCGCTAGGTTTTTTATTTTTTGTGTTATAATTAAAAAAATACTGAAAATTTTGTAAAAAAATGAATCTTTCTTCGTTCTTCTTATAAAATTTTGCAAATTAGTAATTTTTCTTCTTAAATTTTGGCCAAAATTTATACTGCTACATAACTTAGTGTATATTATTTGGTCTTTGTGAAGGTTATAGAGTCTACAAGCTATGGTGCCAATCCCTGAATATTGATCACACCTGATGTACTGACGGCCTATCTCATTTCTTGAGACCCTAGCAAGCCAGGAAAAGGAAAGTACAAATACCCCCCAAATTACCCCTTTTTGGAAAGTAGACAGTCCAAGGTATTTAGTAAGAGGCATGCTGAATTTTTTGAAGTTGTAATTTTTTCCCACAATTCTTTGCAAAATTAAGATTTTTTTTCTTTTTTTTCACAAAGATGTCATATGTTAACAGGTTATTTCTCACACCCAGCATATGCATACCACAAATTACATCCCAAAACACATTCTACTACTCCTCCTGAGTATGGCGATACCACATGTGTGAGACTTTTACACAGCCTGGTCACATACAGAGGCCCAACATGCAGGGAGCACCATCAAGCGTTCTAGGAGCATGAGTTACACATATCATTTCTTGACTACCTCTTGCACTTTTGAAGGTCCTGGAGCACCAGGACAATGGAAACACCGAAAAAATGACCCCATTTTGGAAAGCAAACACCCCAACGTATATTCCAGGAGGCATAATGAGTCTTTTGAACATGTCATTTTTTCCACAAGCTTTTGGAAAATGTGGTAAGAAAATGAAAATGCTTTTTTTTTTTTTTTACAAAAAGTTGTCCATTTATACAATATTTCTAACACACAGCATGTACCTAGCAAAAATGACACCCCATAAAATATTCTGCTACTTCTCCCAAGTATGGTGATACCACATGTGTGACACTTTTACACAGCCTGACCACATACAGAGGCCCAACATGCAGGGAGCACCGTCAGGTGTTCTAGGGGCATACATTTCAAATCTAATTTGATTAACTTTTACACTATTGTGAGGCAGTGTGCTGGCATGGATAGGCACTGTAGTGGCATGGATAGGCAGTATACTGGCATGGATGAGCAGTGTAGTGGCATGGGTGGGCAGTGTAGTGGCACGGATGGGCAGTGTAGTGGCATGGATGGGCACTGTAGTGGCATGGATGAGAACTGATGTGGTATGGATGAGCATGAATGAGGCACAAATGAGCCATGGATGGGGATGGATGAGCCGTGGATGGGGATAGATGAGCATGGATGGGGATGACTGAGCACGGATGGGGATGACTGAGCAGGGATGGTGATGGATGAGCACGGATGGGGAGTGGATGAGCATGGATAGGGAGACTGAGCACGAATGAGGATGGATGAGCACGGATGGGGATGACGTAGTACAGATGGGGATGGATAAGCATGGATGGGGATGGATGATCACGGATGGGGATGACTGAGCAGAGATGGGGATGGATGAGCACGGATGGGCATGACTGAGAACGGATGGGGATGGATGAGCACGGATGGGGAAGGATTAGCATGGATGGGGATGAATGAGCACTGATGGGGATGGAAGAGCGCAGATGGGATGACTGAGCACGAATGGGGATGACTGAGCATGGATAGGGATGGATGAGCACGGCTGGGTGGGTGACCATGGCTGGGTGAGGATGGCTGGATGGGTGAGCATGGATGGACGGATGGGTGGCTGAGCATGGATGGGTGAGCATGGATGGGGTGAGGATGGCTGGGTGGGTGAGCATGGCTGGGTGAGGATGGCTGGATGGATGAGCATGGATGGATGGATGGATGGCTGAGCATAGATGGGGTGAGAATGGCTGGGGGGGTGAGCATGGATGGGGTGAGGATGGCTGGGTGGGGTGAGGGTGGCTGGATGGGGTGAGGATGGCTGGGTGGGTGAGCATGGATGGGGTGAGGATGGCTGCATGGGGTGAGGATGGCTGGATGGGGTGAGGATGGCTGGGGTGAGGATGGCTGGGTGGCTGGTGGGTGTGGATGGATGGTGAGGGGTGTAGCCTGTCCCCCACTGTCACTTAGCAGTGTTATGGGCATTACACATCGCCCACAGTGCTGCACGCATCCTCTCTCCCCCCCCCTCTCCTCTCACACTGCACCAATTGGTGCGGAGAGAAGAGAGAAAAGCTGGCGCTTCTGCTGGCTTGTTTACATGTGATCGCTCCGTCATTTGACGGAGCGATCACGTGGTGAAAGGCCGCTCATAGCGGCCATTCACCGCGATCCGTGATGCGCCGTGTCCTCTGGACCCAGTGGTTGAGGATGTCCCCGTGTGCGCGCCCTAAGGGGCGCGCGGGAATCGTGATTCTGGGAGGATGTCAATAGACGCCCTCCCAGAATTAAACAAGTGCCCTGTAGCCGTCATTTGGCTATGGGCCAGTTGTTAAGTGGTTAAAGCATGATATATACAGCATAGTGCTTGTGTGGTGTAATTTGTCCCTCTCTATGCTGTAAAATACCTGGTTTTTCCTGCCTGTTCCTGTGTCCTTAGTGTGCTGACCACGGTAATCATGGCTGTTGATCCATGATAAGGTGGTGAGTTTATGTGCTTCTTTCAGCCCACGGTCTCTCCCTCTTCTCCCTCCCTGCCTGTGAGTTCGGGAGTCTGTGTGTGAGCCATCTCCTCCCTACCTCTCCCCCCCTGCCGTTATGGCTGTAAAATCACTAATTCCAAATACTGGAAGTCCCTCTGTTACAGAAAGATATACTGTGCGTATCTGTGTTTTTAAAATTATGCAATGATATACCTGATTTCAGAGCGCCTATGTGCGCTCATGTGACCTTCCACCGCTCTCTTCCTCTTCTCCTGGCTGATATCAATAGGGAATCTCAGCCCTCCCACTGTAGTCCTCAGATTGAGGAAGAAGAGCGCTGGGAGGTCACGTGAGCGCACAGCAGGGATTCCAGGATTTGTGAACAGAAGGAATGTATTAATCTCTAAAAGGGATGAGCAGAACTGCTTTGGGTTTGGTTCAAGCAGCATTTAGTAAAATTAAGAAGTTCAGATACCAAACCCAAGCCCCATTGAAATAAATGGGAGCCAAAAGTGGAACTTCCGCTAGATTGCTTCCCCCTCCCTTCTGGTGCCACATTTGGCACCTTTCAGAGGGGAGCGGGTAGCGAGGACCCGTTTTTGACAGGTCCCCTTCCCCTCTCCGGGAGATCAGGACACGGCCTGATCTCCTGGAAGTTCACCCCCCACCTCCTTCCTCTGCCGCCAGGCGATTGAAAACAGTGCAGCGCACTTCAAGCATCCGCAGTAGGGCACTTCTGGGTTCCCTTATCAGGAATGGCGGCGGCATGCACCCGGGATGCGATCCGAAGATCGATTGGGATGCTGACATTGCGGGCTCGCTGGACAGGTAAGTGCCCAAATATTACAGTATTTGTAGCTGCTGATATTAATATTTTCCCATCCAGGCTGGACCCTCGCTTTAACTAATAGGTAAGGGGGTGTCAAAAAATAGCATGGGGTGGGCACTGTCTTGGGGAATATGTACCAATGAAAACAAATGTAACCACTTGCTTACTGGGCACTTAAATCCCCTTCCTGCCGAGGCCAATTTTCAGCTTTCAGCGTTCTCACACTTAGAATGACAAATGTGCGTTCATGCTACACTGTACCCAAATGAAGTTTTTAACTTTTTTTTCACACAAATAGAGCTTTCTTTTGGTGGTATTTACTCACTGCTTTTTTATTTTTTGCTAAAAAAAAAGAAAAATGATCGAAAATTAAAAAAAAAAATCCCAGTTGAAGTCCTCTAGTGACAAAACACGTCGGGTGAGAGGGTGTCCACTCTATACTACTGCGCCCAGCCTGTGTACACATCACTTGTGAGATTCTGCCTAAAGTCTATGATATTAATGTAAGTGCACTACTTTAAATAAATTAGCCTTTTTTATTGGATATACACTGTTTGGAGTTTTCTTTGTTTACCTCCTCCTGTGGTGACTACCCCATATGTCTGAGATCAAGTGGCATTTCTTTCCCGGAAATTGGCTATGAACGAGGATCTGGTTTATGTACCATATGGGCTTCATGTTAACCATTTTAGGGTAAGAGTACTCAACCTTATTATTACACTGTTCGGTGAAGGCACGGGGTGTTTTTGATTTTCATACAATAATAAGGCTTCACTATCAGCTTTGTCTGGTAAGAGTATCCTATTTGATCTTTGTGGTGGTGGGAATATTTTCACCTGGATGTCACTTTCACCACATATGGACTATTCAAGGGGAATACACATTTGAAGTTATAGAGATGTATAATACCCATCTGAATCACTGAATTGTCACTATTATTAGTTACACTGTTTGTGTGAGATCACACTGGTTAACTTGTATTTCTACCCAGCGCGGCATTTGTTTTATGACTTATAACTGGCATAACAATGGACTTTCGGCAACACCCCAGACCACGGCATGCCCGGGACACCGATCCACTTCATGCAGGCTGTACTCCGTGGGAGCCTCAACTGCCTGCCCTCTGGTCTGACTGCAGCCCTCTTAGCACCCCAAAATACATAGGAGTGGATGAGTATCCAGACCAAACATTCTCTCTCTGAAAAACACAAGTTTTCTTTTATTGAAACACAAATAACACAGACAGACCGGCACATAAAAAGTAAAGACAAACGTAAAAAAATTTTGCCCCAGGATCATGAAAAACGAACACAGGGAGAACAAAAACATACAGCAAGCTTATAAGAGATGAGGGCGAACATATAAACTGAAATGCTGTAAAACCTGATCACCCAAGTCCCATCTAGCAACCTACGTGGCAGCCCCATTCCTAAAAGAATGTGAGGCGAAGTCCATTGGAGTGAAACCAGCAGACAATAAGCACTTCCTAAAAACCGAGATGAACTGAAACCGGGACAATGCCGATTCTATCTGCCTAATTTTCAACCAATCAATCACAGCAGTAACCGTGCAAGAGGAAGAATGGGGAACCTGTCCGAGCTCGACATTGTTCCCCCGGCCCATCTGATCCGTCTTAGATCTCCGAATCAGCAAAGAGATCCTGTCACCATGCACCGTGACATCTGAGGCCCTCAAACCTCCCCAGCCACAGGTAGAAGGACTCACCAGCTCACCCACCCGAAGGGCCCCGAAAAAAGCCAGCACAAAAGCTGTCTTAAAGAGAAACGCCTCGAAAGGAGAAGAGAAAACTTTTGGCAAATGCTCCAATAATACCCCCAGCATGTCAAAAGAAATGGGATGGCAGGAATCCGGAACCCGCCTACCCTTCTGGTAACCCCGCAGAGCTTTCTTCACCAAAAAAGGTTTTGTGACATCTGCCCAACCCGAAAGCTGAAACAAAAATGCCAGGCCCGCCATTTTGTGATTCAGCTATGAAATAGCAACACCTTCTTTGAAGTTCTTACCTATGAAATACAATAGAACGTGCAACCGATCTTCTTCCTGAAAGCAACCACCCACGAACTCACCAATTCGTGCCATTCACGCCATACCCATTCATATGATGTCCAGGTGGAGGGGCAAACTGACTGCCGAATCAAACCAGCTACGGTGGCAAGGCAACGTTCCACAGATGACTGGGGCACGAAATTCCGAGCTGTTCCGCCTCCGTGCCAACTGACGGAATTTTTCCCACTGCAGGAGAGAAAGAGCACCAGCCACTGAATTATTCACCCCTTCACATGGACAGCATATACAAAAGCATTTAAATTCAGACAGTGCAGAACCAAACGCACAACAGATGGAGAAGAAGCTGTAATGGTATTCATGGCATTCACTAACCCCAAATTGTCACAATGAAAACGGACACGCTTGTTCCGAAATTTCTGGCCCCATATTTCGACCGCCAACACTATGGGGAACAATTCCAATAGTACAAGGTTGCAAATTAAGTCAGTATTACTCCATGCCTCTGGCCATCGTCCTGCACTCCACTGGCCCCTAAAGTACGTTGCATAACCCACCAAACCTGCCATATCCGTATAGAGATCCAAATCGAAGTTGGACACAGGCACTTCCATCCACAAAGACCGACCATTGTACTTGTCGAGGAACACCTCCCAAACCCGCAGATCATCCCGATGCTCTGACCGCAGAAGCCGATGATCTTTACTTAGACCGGCACAGGCTAATTTCAGAGGCGGATTGATATACAGCCTCTACTCTGCCTCCTCAGCCAATGGGAAACAGTGTACCAGCTCCCTCCCTCCAGCTCGCCTTCTTGTCGGGACTCGGCAGATGCATGGAAGAGGGAGAGAGGAGAGAACATACACAGCCTGCTATGGGTGACTGACTAAGAGACAGAGAGATGCAGTCCCAGCCTAAACAGTGAGTGTTTCCTATACAACTGCCAGCATAGAGAGAGCAAGCTGCTAATACAGTGTAGGAAGGTGAGCAGAGGAGAGCAAGATCTTTATCCATCCATGCTGACTGTAATCTGACAAGCGGAGGCTGGTGGATAAGGGGCGCTTGGGCGCCGTCTCCCCACCGCTGACATGAAGAAAAAAAAAAAGTCAGCCCGCCCCCCCTGCAGGAGGCGCCGGTACATTGACTTTTCTTTTTTTTTTTTTTTCGGCTCCTTGCTGTCAGCTGACAGCAAGTAGCGAGCCGATTGGCCAGCAATTAAAGTCTATGGGTGTGCGCTTGGCCAGGTGCAAACACAGGGTCTGTTTGGCTGCCTGCAGAGCCATCAGAGCCAATGTCTCTGTCATTGGCTGCTGTGGGTGGGGGCGGGACAATGGCGGACTTGCTGGCTGCGTGTCACGCAGGCGCAGCACTCCACCAGTCCAGGACACACTACGAGGAGAGAGGATGGGACACAGTAGTGTGAGTAAGAGTGACAACCACCGCGGTGCTGGTGCCGCCCATCGCTCGTCTCCAGTGCCAGCCACCACTGTACCAGCACTCCTGTGCCAGCAGCCACCACTGCCAGCCACCACGGTACCAGCACAGCAGCCATACCAGAGTCTGACCAGACAGCAGGACATCCGGGCCGGCTGCAGACTGCAAGGTGGGTGAGGCGTTATCATTTTCTGATGTTTACCCAAGGCAGAGGATGTGGGTGAGTGTGTATGTGTGTGTGCATGTGTGTGTGTATGTGTGTGCATGTGTGTGCATGTGTGTGTGCATATGTGTGTGCATGTGTGGGTGCATGTGTGTGTATGTGTGTGTGCATGTGTGTGCATATGTGTGTGCATGTGTGTGTGCATGTGTGTGTGCATGTGTGTGTGTATGTGTGTGTATATGTGTGCATGTGTGTGTGTGCATATGTGTGTGCATGTGTGTGTGCATGTGTGTGCATGTGTGGGTGCATGTGTGTGCATGTGTGTGTGCATGTGTGTGCATATGTGTGTGCATGTGTGTGTGCATGTGTGTGCATGTGTGTGTGCATGTGTGTGTGTGTACGTGTGTGTGTACGTGTGTGTAT
>BLSH010501138.1:1980249-1992281 GCA_018402905.1 Glandirana rugosa | reverse complement strand
GGGGGGAGTCAAATATATAAGGGGTGGGGCTTACAAGAAGTGGGAGGGATCAAAAAGAGGGGCGGGGTCTGGCGCCCCCCCCCCCCATCCAAAAATTTCACCAGCCGCCACTGAATCTGACACCTGCATGACTTGTGCTAAAGATTCTCCCTGGTGCAGACAGAACACATCCTGCATTCCTGTCTGCCAGCACAAGTCATATATGGTTCTTACAGAGCCTGACAGGGAGAAAATCATGGTGGATGCCTGTGTGTTCTGTTCATCCTTCCATCCACCCATCCTTCCATCCATCCACCCATCCTTCATATTTTACATAAATATTGCTGGTGTCACAATAAAAGAAGAATGGGTTGAAAAATTATGGCATTCTACTAACTCTGTTTTCCCACACTTTAGTAACAAGCCAGGGGTATTGTGCGTAGCGCTCCCCTGATCCCTGCACTGTGTGCGTAGAGCCCTCCTGATCCTTGCATTGTGTGCGTAGCGCCCTCCTGATCCCTGCACTGTGTGCGTAGCGCCCTCCTGATCCCTGCACTGTGTGCGTAGCGCCCTTCTGATCCCTGCACTGTGTGCGTAGCGCCCTCCAGATCCCTGAACTGTGTGCGTAATGTCCTTCTGATCACTGCACTGTGTGCGTAGCACCCTCCTGATCACTGCACTGTGTGCGTATCGCCCTCCTGATCACTGCACTGTGTGCGTAGCACCCTCCTGATCCCTACACTGTGTGCGTAGCGCCCCCCCGATCCCTGCACTGTGCGTAGCGCCCTCCTGATCCCTACACTGTGTGCGTAGCGCCCCCCTGATCCCTGCACTGTGTGTGTAGCGCCCTCCTGATCCCTGCACTGTGTGCGTAGCGCCCCCCTGATCCCTGCACTGTGTGTGTAGCACCCTCCTGATCCCTGCACTGTGTCTGTAGCACCCTCCTGATCCCTGCACTGTGTGCGTAGCGACCCCCTCATCCTTGCACTGTATGTGTAGCACCCTCCTGATCCCTGCACTGTGTGCATAGCACCCTCCTGATCCCTGCACTGTGTGCGTAGCGCCCTCCTGATCCCTGCACTGTGTGCATAGCACCCTCCTGATCCCTGCACTGTGTGCGTAGTGCCCTCCTGATCCCTGCACTGTGTGCATAGCACCCTCCTGATCTCTGCACTCTGTGCATAGCACCCTCCTGCTCCCTGCATTGTGTGTAGTGCCCTCCTGATCCCTGCACTGTGTTCATAGCGCCCTCCTGATCCCTGCACTGTGTGTGTAGCACCCTCCTGATCCCTGCACTGTGTGCATAGCACCCTCCTGATCCCTGCACTGTGTGCATAGCGCCCTCCTGATCCCTGCACTGTGTGCATAGCACCCTCCTGATCCCTGCACTGTGTGTGTGTAGCACCCTCCTGATCCCTGCACTTCCCCAGGGAAGGGTTAAGTCTTTCAGCCCTGGTCAGGCACCCATTGGTGACATCATTAGCCGCTGCATTGCGGACTGCGTGGCCGCCCAGCACCGGCCTCCCACGCTGTGCACTCCGCTTGTCAGACCGGGCAGCAGATGCCGTTCTATGCTCCCGCATCGGGGACGGCGGCAGCGGCGATTAAGGACCTCTGATACCTCTGCTTCTGCCAGATAGAGTCCCGGCAGCTGATGGAATAAGGCCGGAACCCGCAGACACTCCTGTCCCGTGCCGAGCCTCGCTGACAGCAGGGGAAGGCCCAGCTGAGCCGGCCGCATGGTCCAGTGCCCTAATAGAAGGGGAACAGGAGTAGGTGGATGTGGTTGATCTCCCGGTCGGGTCCCACCCATGGAGAGGATTCCTTCCAGCCCCACCGGCATAACGAGGAGTGTGTCTCTTAGCATTTGGGGCCGAAGGGTCCCCAATGGGGCTCCTAATGTGGCAGCCCAACCTGGGGGTCACTTCTGGACTGAGGCGCACAGGAGGCCTAGACCTCTTTGCCCGTGATGACCCCTGCAGCATGTCGGTCATCTGGGACTTCAGCCACTGAGGGCCATTTTCCACCACTGCTGCCCTGATCTGAGAGAGCATGCTTTCAATGTCAGCCATGGCAAAACTACCCCACGCACAGACCTGCAGTCGCTCCTCCAAACGTTTCTCCTCTGGCTGCAAACTCCAACTGACCCCAAAATCACCACCCATTTCCTACCAGACCAAACATTGTCCCCACCTGGCCATACCTTGCCCCGCCCTGGCTCCGTCCAGTCCTAAATGACCCTTAACCTGCCCAACTACAGCCTAAACTGCAAACACAGTCATGTAGGCCCTCCTCTTAATGCTGGGCATAATGTTCCAGACCTGTTCTTTAACTAGTAAAATACTTAGCCCTTGATAGATTCATTCTAGGGTTTTCTGTATTTTTTTACTAGAAGCTTTTGATATGCATTCCTGAGTTTTTAGCCATGTTTTGGCTGCTGGCCGTGAGGAGGGAAGTTGGCTCTGTGTCTCCTTTTCTAAAAACAGTCACTGCTGATTTGTTCATTTTAAAAACAAGAAGGCTGCCCTGTGCTTTTCACACAGTTCTGAGGTGCCTTGTTTTCCTCCCTGTCCCTCTCCCTGAAGCCCCCACCCTTCCCTCCGACTATTTTTATGTAAATACTATCATTTATATTTTTTCCTGCTGTCTCTAGGTGGGACTTGACCACAGCAGTCCTTCTTCCTAGACATCAGAAGAATATTGACATAATCTGTTTCTGTACAATGCTTTGAGTTTATAGCGTGAAAAACATCACAACTGCTACCAGGGACATTGCTAGCATCATGCACCCAGGGCATGTGCCCCTCCTCTTCTGTGGGGTCCCTTGTGTCCCCGACGGCAGAGTCCATTGCCACTGTTGCAGCCGGTAAGTCTCCCCTCCAGTTGCAGCAGCCTTTCACAAAGCTGAGGGAAGCTTCCCCTAAGATCCTCATCTCCCATGTCGCACTGTATTTAAGGTCTGTAAATTTGGGGGGAAGATTATATTGGGTGAGTCTTTGTTAGCGCTAGTTTCCCCTCCCCCCAAATCTCTCCTCCTAACATTAATCTTCTCACCCCAGCACCAATCTTAGTTTCCCTCACCTGGCTCAGTCCATTAATTAGTAGTAAAAAGATGTAATACACACAATGGGATTAAAAACACTTACAACAGAGTAAGAGGTCATAGCAGGCATATAATGATTAGTCCTCATGTAGATCGCTGTAATCCTCGTCTGTCTGGGGGAGAGAGAGAGCTTCCCTGCAGCTGTCGGAGTCCATTGTGATGTGGATTAGCAAGGAGGTGAAGATGTGATGAGGCGGCCTGGTTCTTGAACCAAGCTGGAACGCACGTGGCCGATGTAACATCAGGTGAAGGTGGTGGGCGGTATCACGTTTCGAAGCATGCGCGGCACCTTCTTCAGACCTTCATCAGAGTGGTCTGATGAAGGAGCAGTGCATGCTCTGAAACGCGTTACCACCCACCACCTTCACCTGTCACCAGGGACTTCAACAGCTGCAGGATGGCTCTCTCTCTCCCCCAGACAGACAAGGATTACAGCGATCTGCATGAGGACTAATCATTATAAGTCCATGACCTCTTACTCTCTTGTAAGTGTTTTTAATCCCATTGTGCATGTAATTAATCTTTTAACTACTGCACTTAGAGGCACCTCTTTCTTTTATGACCCTCCAGAGCTGCTTCTTCTCTACAAAGTGCTGCCTTCAGTGCCACCTCTCCACTGCTACTAAGGACAGGATATCCAGCCTCACCAGAGCGCCCTCATCTCTCCCTCTTTACTGGTTGCTAGGACGCTGTCAGGCACCAGCTCCTAACAACCAACACAAATCACAGCCAAAAGCTCACCATAAAAAATACATGTGCATGCACTTTTGGTGCGTCTCCTTTGAAGTCTATGGGGCACAAAATCATGCTGCATGGCACCAAAGATGCACAGGGCCCTTTTCCAAAATCGCACAATGCTGAGTTGCATTGATGTAAACATGCAGCATTGAAAACAATGGAATTTCCGTGGACATGAAAATCGCATCTGAAATTGCACTAGTGTGAACCAGGTCTAATAGAAGAGTTTCATCAAATGTAAGGCCTAAAGGACGAGTTTCATTTAAAAATGATTGTGCTGAGGTTTATACATGTCTGTGAGACTCTTGCTTGCAGCACAGCAATCAAAGCATATTTTATGGGCACAAGAAGGCTTTTATTTTATATAAGCATGCCCCTTTAAGTCCCTCACACTGTTGATTCAATTCGTCTATACCCACTGATCACTGCACTACGATATACACCCCTGAATTATTACTCTACATGGTGTGCCCAAAGGTGCTCCTAGTCTTTTACAATCCTAGCAACGCTAGGCTGGGTTATTAAAGCTGTGTTCCAGCCTGTATAAAACAAATGTAAAAGTTAGCAGCTACAAATACTGCTAACTTTTAATATAAAGACACTTACCTGTCCAGTGTTCCCACAATGTCGGCACCCCAAGTCGATCCATCCATTGCCTTTGGGTGCAGGCACTGGCATTGCTAGTAAGGGAAACCAGCAGTGAAGCCTTCAGGCTTCAAAGCCGGTTTCCTACTGCACATGTGTGAGTCACACTGCGCTTTCTGAATGGTCCCATCATCTAATGGGACACACGCAGGTCCCAGAAGGCATAGGTAGGAAGGAGAAGGGCCCGCAGAAATCCACCTGGAAAACATCAGAAAAGGTACCAAGGTCACCACTAATCCAAATGGCTTTGAGTTTAAATAAAACCTTGGGAGCATACATATGGATCTAACACATTTATACTGAGTGAGTCACTTGTATGGGTAATAAAATAACTGCAACTTTATGAAAAAAGTTCACTTTAATGAGTCTAATTAAAACACTTCAGCAATATTCAGGAATTTAAAACTGCTACTGATTCTCTGTTTTGCAAAACAGCAACTGGATCTGTGTGTAGCGCCCCCAAAGTGTAGGCATTTTTTGTGAGGAGAGGCAAAGTTTAGTCTGGCCTGACTGTAGGTGCAGGCCTGAATGTTTTCATCTGAGCTGGGGAGTGTCTTAGGGAGTGGCTGGACATGGAAGGAAGGGGAGTTTCCTCCCCTTTGAGCAGAGAAGGCTCTGGAAAGGGGGATGGATGAGGAGGTGTCACTTCCTGATGTATGACAAGGAGCCCTGACCAGTCTGGATTGGCAGGGGGTAGGCTTCCTTAAATACAGCAGTCTGCCAACAGGGGGGAGGAGAAGTCGGGTGGAAGTGCGGAAGATGTAGCAAAAGTGCTGTAGAGGCCTCTACCTGGGAGGGAGCCCCCAGTCGGGGGGGGGGGGGGGTAACCTTGAGGCCTGGAGACTGGGGTGCAACCAGGAGTGGAGTTGATTACTGGAGTAGCACAACAGAGGTGCTACTGAGAGCACTTTAAAGTATCCACTGAAGTTGGTGAGTGACAGACCCTGGGAGCTGGGGAAAAGGCTGGAGCAGGCTGGGAGAGGAATAGTGGACAGTCTGTGGAGGTCTCGGGAGCCAGTCAGGGGAAGGAGTGTCACTGGGAGGAAAGCAGGTCGTGTGACCTGAAAGAGGGATGGGGTGGAAGTTGTAGTCCATCAAAGCTAGCACCAATGTACTAAGCTACACTTTGAGGGTTCATTGACCCTGGCCTGTAACGGGTGGTCCAGAGGTCCTGCTGACAGTGTGCAGGCCTCACCATGTGCTAGCTGTGGTGAAGAGAAAGGAATGGAGTGAGCCTGAAAAAATTTCCCTTCAGGTCAGGAAACTAAGAGAAGTGTTGGAGAGAAGTGAAGGCTCAATATTCTGCAAGAGAAGTGCTGGAGAGAAGTGAAGGAGCAATAGTCTGCAAGTCAAGTGCAGGAGGAAGTAAAGTGTATATACTGTCATGTATATAGATGGTCCTATAACCAATTCTTTGGGCACCCCACAGTCACCCCTTTTCCCCATCCAAGTTAAATCCCCTAAATAAAACAAATAAAAACAAGAGCCAGCCTGTTCAGTGACTTCGGATGTGTGAGATATGGTGGGAATGAGGGCAGCTATAAGGTGAACAACAACTACCAGCCACTCCCAAAGGAGCACATGGCTATATCTGGAGGCTCGTTTCTGGGATTTACCTTTAAGGCTGCCAGTCATCTCCCATAGCAACTGAGCAGAGTAATGTGATTGTCTGTTTTATTGTTGATGCAGACTTAACTGTGGAAAAGGACTGGTGTGCTCTGCCCTTGAACTGTGCTCGTTGTCCATAGCAACCAGCGGGAGCCGCCATTAGTATTGCTGCTTGCTTACCCAGTTGTTCCAAACCAGCGCTGGGGACAGACACTTATTCTAATCCTGCAATTCAGTGACTTTGCACCATGTGTCATTACCCGTGGCAATCACGGTGGGCGAACGTGCCCATGGATTACAAATATGTCCGGTGCCATGCTACGGCCGGACATTACCACTGGATTACAAGTGGGCCCAGCTCCCTGTCAAAGCTGGGCATTACAAGTATTTCTGAAATGTCTGCTTCAATGCCTCCATGCAGTAAAAGTATGCTGGAGAGTGTTTCTGCTGAGCAAGGAGGGACTGTGTTGAGGAGTTGTCCAGCAAAGCTGTGGCTACTACAATTTACTGTTGCTACCAGCAACCACCAGCAAGTCTAGGCAAGTCCTGCTAGCGTCAGTGTGTCTGTAAAGTTTTGTCCTTCACACAAGGGGTTACAGCATCGTGACACGCAGCAAGCCTGCTTATCAGGGCATTTGGCACCAGCTTGTCTGGAATCGTGGGGGCGGCGCCACGCCTTGGAAGAGTCAGCGCACTCGCAACTAGCGGCAGTCACAACTAGGAGAGAGATGGCAAAAGGTGGATGACTTGTACCAGCGCTCACCTGGTTGCCAGTGAAGCCAGAGCGGTCCCTGGTGGATACTGAGTTCTGGCTGGAGCCTCGTGGAGGGACTCGCTTTGGGAATGATCGATGGAGCAGAGCTGTGTTTGATCTGCCCGGACTGCCAGATTCCAACTGTGGGGGTCACTGCCTGGGCCCGGTGTGGCCATTGTGACCAACCGCTCACCCGGCTGGTCTTTACACAGCAGGAGCCACTATACTACACGGTGGACCTGCACTCAGGGCAATGCAATCTGCAGCCGCGGAAGTCTCAGCAGGCCGGGGCGGGCCTAGGATGATCTCATCAAGGCAGGGTAGAGTTCAGGGGAGGGCTGGGCCAGGGGGCAGGGGGGTAATTGCCCCCCCAGGCCACCCTAACTTACATTCAAAATGGCCGCTCACACTTTTTTCTTCTTGTGGAGGAAGGAAGCAGGGACGCAGCCCCCAACTAACTGCAGGCAAAGTGGAGGGGGGGCACCCAGGGCCGACTGTGCTGATAGGCACTGGTGAGCCTGCATTTATGGGCACTGATCAGATTGCATTTGATAGGCACTGGTGAGGCTGCATTGATGGGCACTGGTGCAGCTGCATTGATGGGCACTGGTGAGGCTGCATTGATGGGCACTGGTGCAGCTGCATTGATGGGCACTGGTGCAGCTGCATTGATGGGCACTGGTGAGGCTGCATTGATGTGCACTGATGAGGCTAAGCTGATGGGCACCGATGAGGCTGCATTGATGGGCACTGATGAGCTGCATTGATGCATTATTTTCGATAAACCTCTTTTGTTGCTATTAACATTAAATTATGTTATCACATTGTATCATATTTGTCTTGCCTTATAACATCAATATCTGGTTCTAAAACCAGATGGGCATGGATGGTGAGCTGATTCGGTGGTTCAATGGGCCACTTGACTGGACTTGCCCCCCAGGCCTAAGGCTGCCAGCCCTCCCCTGGTAGAGTTGCAGCCAAGCGACTCTCCTGCAAAAGACAGAGGACAAGGGAAGAGAGGAGGCTGGCCAGGGACCTGGATATCATGAGCACTGTTAAGCGGGAGTCCGGGGTCCCTGAAATGCCGGCCGAGTCTCAATCCATAGGCGTTCCAGCTAGGCCGAAGTTGAGGGGGAGGCGCCCCCTGTTGAGCCAAACAAGGATGCCAGGGACAGGTCCATAGACTGGGGGTCACCCAGACTGCTGGCAGAATTTGGATCTTTGGAGCACCTGGTCGAGTGGTCATCTTCAAGAGTGGAAGAATGAGATGACATGGGAATATCTTTATGTCCCCAAACCTCTGTGGGGGCCGGGAAGCAGCAGCTGGGAGAAGTTCAAGGATCTGAAGGAAAAATGGAGCCTTGGGCGTGCTATCCAGAAAGACTGTTTGCTGATCCTTAAAGCAGATCAACCCGCAAAGAGCTATGCAGTTTCAGTTCAGGAAGAAGGGGGAGGCCAGAACAGGTTGCCCGACCCCGATACTACATCTAAAGACTGTCAGCAGATGTATGTACACTCCAAAGACTGATGGTGAAATAGCGGAGTGTTTAATTTCTTTCTGAACTGAATCAAGAATTTTATGAGGAACCAAGTTATTACTGACTTCTCCCCTTTTTCTGCTCCTGCAGTGAGCTCATAACCCCTCACTGGTAGAGCAGGCAGGTGAAAGAAGCACAGAGAAAGACTCATGTTTATTATGCTGCTTTATCAGGAAGATAATAACCCCCTTCTGGTAGAGTGTTGTTAATTAGTTAGTTTTGGATAGTTGTGTTCCTCTTCTTTTAGGATTCCTGGGATGGAATCATCCATCGGGAGTCAAGACAAAATCAACCTTACACTAGGCGAGTAGAGAGCTTTTCCTCCGGGAGAGGTGCTCTGGCTCAGGAATGTACAGGGTGGGCCATTTATATGGATACACCTTAATAAAATGGGAATGGTTGGTGATATTAACTTCCTGTTTGTGGCACATTAGTATATGGTTTTTTTATGGTTTTTATGGTCAGTAAAAACCAATACCGGGTGAGCTGCTCCTTCCAGGAGGTACCGCCATTCCTCCAAAGCCGACTTGATGGCCAGCAATTCCCTATCACTGACATCATAGTTCCAGCAAGATGGTGCACCACCACATTATGGGTGTCAGGACCGAGCATTCCTAGATGAACAGTTTCCTGGAAAGTGGATTGGTCGTCGTGGGCCAGTTGAATGGCCCCCAAGGTCTCCCTATCTGACCCCCTTAGACTTTTATCTTTGGGGTCATCTGAAGGCAATTGTCTATGCTGTGAAGATACGAGATGTGCAGCACGTGAAATTACGGATACTGGAAGCCTGTGCTAGCATTTCTCCTGCAGTGTTGCTATCAGTGTGTGAAGAGTGGGAGAAGAGGGTTGCATTGACAATCCAACACAATGGGCAGCACATTGAACACATTTTATAAGTGGTCAGAAACTTGTAAATAACTCATGAAATAATAAAGTTACGTTAAAACCAAGCACATATAAATGGCCCACCCTGTATATTGATTTGGTATGCTATTAGCTGCAGGGCTCTTTAGTCAGGAAATGTGATATACTGTATAGTGTAAACATTACAAAAACAATGGCAGAGATATATTTTTGTAACGTATTTATTTGTACAGTTTTGTATGTTCCCTCTCCAAATTTGTTCCCTTTTCCCCTCCCATTTTTTTTACTTTGGGATGACCGTCTTCCTGGGCCCAGGAGCTATCTTTGTAAATTTTCAGCTGGGGACCAGCTGATGTTTGGGGGGGGGGGGGGGTGAATGTAGCGCCCCCCAACTGTAGGCATTTTTTTGCAAGTAAACAGCGCCAGATCATGTAATACTGCTGTTGTGCAATACTAGACTGAGATTCCATGCATGTTTAAGAATTCATCTCTGGAATCTTTTCCCAAAACCAGCAAGCACAAGCAAAAGGTCTGTATCAGAGTGCTATTTTTTTTTACCATGTGCAGATACAGGCTCCTTAAACTCTGTCTCCCTCAAGCCATTGGGCTCCCACAACTCATGGGCCCCTGGACATACTCAGGGTGAAATTGCTCTCTCTTCTACCCTCTGTTGTTTAGAGACACTGTGTCTAATAAGCAGTGGCGGCTGGTGCTCCAGCTGGGGGGAGGCAAACAAAACACCCGACCACCGCGGGTGGTACTCACGCATTCGGGCTCTTAAATTGGTGCCGATGCAGAGCACTGAGAGATTGCTCTGGGCGGGCCATCTCCCGAGTTCCAGGTCTTCCTGTGCATCCTACCTGGCCAATACGATTGTTTCTCCTCTTGGCCAGTCGCGCTCCTCCCGCTTCCTGATTGGCCGGGAGGAGAAGCAGGAATACAATAGTGAATATTAATTCGCAATTGTCACACAACTGGGTGGGCTCGGGGTGCAGCACCCACCCTTTTTTGAAACCAATTAGAGAATCAGACTCTAATCATGTGCTTCAAAATAAAAAAAAAAACATTGGAATCCATGCATCCAGTGCCCTGCATGTAGATTAGAAAAAAAGAATAAAGGGAAAAAATAGGGGTGGGGAGAACTAGTCTGTGTGGTGGAGCCACGTTCCTAATTGATATAGAAAAAAGCTGTGTGAGGGAAATTTCTGCATGTAGATTAGGGGCCGTGTGCATGGATTAACCACTTCCTTACTGGGCACTTAAACCCCCCTCCTGCCCAGACCAATTTTCGGCTTTCAGCGCTGTCGCATTTTGAATGACAATTGCGCGGTCGTGCAACGTTGTACCCAAACAAAATTTTTATCATTTTTTCCTACAAATAGAGCTTTCTTTTGGTGGTATTTGATCACCTCTGCGGTTTTTATTTTTTGTGCTATAAACAAACAAAGAGCGATGATTTTGAAAACAATATTTTATACTTTTTTGCTATAATAAATATCCAAAAAAATATAAAAAAGAAAATTATTCATCAGTTTTGGCCGATATATCTTCTAATACATATTTTTGGTAAAAAAAAATCGCAATCTGCGTATTTTGATTGGTTTGCGCAAAACTTATCGTGTCTACAAACTATGGGAATTGATTTATGGCGTTTTTACTATTTTTTTTTTTCTTACTAGTAATGGCGGCGATCTGCAATTTTTATCGGTACTGCGATATTGCAGCGGACATGTCGGACATTTTTGACACTTTTTTGGGACCAATGACATTTATACAGCGATCAGAAATTTAAATGTCCACTGTGTAAATGTCATTGGCAGTGAAGGGGTTAACCTGCAGGGGGCAGTGAAGGGGTTAACAATGTTCCCTGGGTGTGTTCTAAATGTGGGGGGCGGGGCTGGTCGGGACATAACAGAACTAACTGATCCCAGTGACAGGGATCAGTAGATCTGGTATGTCCCATTCACAGAACGGAGAACCGCCGGCGGTTCCCCGTTCTGAGGCTGCTACAGGTGATCGGCGGGTCTCGGGCGGACTTTGAGTCCGCCCAACCCGCGGGCACGCCCACGCAGCGTGTGGCGGCCACGAGAGCGTGCCGCCGCAGGCTGCAAGTGCGCACGGGGAGCGCGCACGAGGCAGGACGTCCATGGACATCCTGCGGGCATTTCAGAGCCGCGCTGTAGCCGTCTTTCGGCTATAGCGCGGTCCTGAACTGGTTAAGAGGGTGGCGCCCCGTATGGAGCAGCTGTCACTGCTGATAAGACAGCAGTCACTGAGCATGTGAGATGTCACCAAGTGACTGGTCATCCTTTAGAAGTCTGCCCTACAGCCTGCCTCTTGGCCACTCTGTGTTACCAACCCTGCAGCCTCCTAAGGAGATGTGATATATGTATCCCAGGAGGCAGGGCTGGGACAAGGTAATTCAGTGCCCAGGGCGAAGATGCCAAAATGCTCCCCCCCGAAGTGGGCGGAGCTAGTTGAAGCATGTTCAGCGCACCAAAACATATGTAATAGTTGCTGAGTGCACCAGTATTACACACGCACACAGCCAATTAGATTGCTTTGAGGATGGCTTGGTTTACAGCCATTAATGTGTAATGGCAATAATGGCTGCCCAAAGGTGATTCCTAAAGACTGTAAATGCAGCTCTAGAACTAGCTGAAGCTGACCTTGGTTTCTGTCAAATGGTCCTGCCAGAAATCATCCTTTGATTTACGGGCTGCAGCGCTGATCAGTGTATTCTGATCAGTGGAGGAGTCCTGCTGTCAGAGTTCAATAGAAATCCCGTCTGAAGATTTCCTAC
>BLSH010501138.1:1938733-1956471 GCA_018402905.1 Glandirana rugosa | reverse complement strand
TTTATTCCTATTACAAGGAATGTAAATATCCCTTGTAATAGGAAAAGTGAGTGACAGGTCCTCTTTATGGACAGATGCAGGGTCTATAAGACCCTACATCTATCCTACAGGCTGGAAAGGCTGAGATCAGAAAAAAAAACTGACGATTTCAGCCTTTCCTTCCCCTTTAACGGTCATTGTTTACTTTGGAGACCTGGAAGTGACGTCACGACGTGCGCCCGGGCCTCCGAGAGCCATAGAGATGACCGAGGGACATCTGTCCCTCGGAAATCTCTGGCACCAGCATCCGGCGGCAGGCGATTCCTTCTCCCGGTCACCGATCGCTCAGGTGAGCCGGGAGAAGCACCGGAGGGCGGCGGGAGGGGGGGGCGTCCCCTCCCGCCGCCTGTAAGAACGATCAAGCGGCTGACCTGCCGCTATGATCGTTCTTACAGTGATGGGAATCGCCTGAGGAAAAAAATGATACCTCAATGATGCCTGCAGGTGCCGGCATCATTGAGATATCACCACTGAAATCCCAGGACGTCCATGGACGTCCTAGGATCTGAAGTGGTTAAAAGAGATAAATTCCCCATCTCTTTACAACTAGCTGCCAGCACAACTAAGCATGCTCAGACATTCAAACTACTCTCATTCTAACTCCCATGGCTTTTTTACAGGGTGCTATAGTAAATACCAAAATTGGCGCTGGTTTAAAGAGCATTTTTTTGGGAGTGAAAATTAGCTATGTAGCCCAATGCAAGTTTCATTCATTGATTCTAATGGTACAATAGTAACTTCCTGTTAGGGAAAACACTCAGTCCGGATGTTTTGTGCTTCCTGGCCATTTCCATGGTGGTGCTCGTTCGCGTGCCCGTGTGCGTGCGCGCTCCCATGCACATGCCGGAAATGGCGCCAAACTGCTCTATTTGAATCCCCTGGTCCCAGCAGCAAGTGCTGTCCGTTCTACAGCATCTGTGACCTGTGAGCCCCAGCTCAAACCTCTGTTCCTGTATTGCTATTTGCTTCCTGTTGACCCGGCCTGACCTGACCTGCTGTTAAGGTGCCTGAACCAACTCCGGCTTCCACGACCATCCGATTGTCTCTTCCCTTTTGTACTTCTGCTGCCCGCCTGATAACGAACCTTGCTTGGACTTGACCATTCTTCCGCCTGACCCATCTGTACTGCACCGCCAGCCCATTGCCGACCCAGCCTGTACGACCATCCCTCTGATCTGCACGACCATCGGGTACAGGAGCTCTCATCTTCCCCAACCGCTGGCCTCGCTGCAGGCCGTACCATTGTGGCCCTGCCCTCAGAGCCCAAGGTCCCGCTGCCAGATACGTTCTCTGGGGACCAACGCAAGTTCCGGGTCTTCCGGAGTGCATGTGAACTTTATTTGGGGCTCCAGCAATGTACCTAATCTCATGAAACCACCAAAGTGGGCTTCATTATCTCCTTACTGCAGGGAGAACCCCAGGCATGGGCCTTTAGACTATGGGAGCAGAGTGCCCCGGAGGTCGCCACAGTGGCCACGTTTTTTCAAGCCATGGCGCAACTCTATGAGGACCCCCACCAGGCTGCCACAGCAGAGGCCGCCCTGCATACACTCCAGCAGGGTCGCTGTCCAGTGGAGGACTATGCTGCTGAGTTCCGGAGCTGGAGCGCAGATACAGCCTGGGGCAGTGTCGCCCTACGTTTTCAGTTTAGGATGGGGCTATCCGAACCCTTAGTGGAAGTTACGAGTGGAGATACCCAAGACCATGGAGGAACTAATTAACTTGGCCATCTCCATTGACCGGTGCCTCAGGGAGCGCTGCTCCAAATGGTCATCTGGGCAGTCACGCCCCACCTGGATGCTCCCACGGGTTCCCTGTTACCCGAGTCCGCCTGCCCTCAGCTCAGCACCCTCCTCCTCCTCTCCACAAGACACTCCTGAGCCAATGCAAATTGGGCTGCTACGCCCATCCCTCACCACCGAAGAAAGGCAACAACGCTTTTCTTTGAACTTATGCTTGTATTGTGGCGAACCAGGCTAAGTGCGGTAAGTGCTCTTCAGTTACTTCAAGTGACCTGCCTAGTTCTCCAAGTTCTACTGCTCATCTTACTCTTCTCCTTTCCTTGCAGCTTCCCGGAGGGAATACCATGGACCCAGCCATCCTTGACTCCGGGGCATGCAGGTGCTTCATTGATCAGGACTTTGCAGCACTGCATCGCATTCCTCTGCAACTGAAGTCCCACAAGATGATGATCCGCTTGGCCGACGGGTCTCACATCAAATCTGGAACCGTTACCCATGAAACTGTCCCTCTTCCCTCCTTTACACTGGATGGTCATAAAGAACTCCTGCGGCTGGACACCATTGTCTCTCCCCTCTGTCCCATTATTTTGGGTCTACCGTGGTTCTGGGCACACAATCCCAGCATTGATTGGGCTACAGGGACAGTCCGCTTCCAGTCGCTTACTGCCAACCGCATTGTTAAGCCTCCAGAGGTGAAGGAGTTCCCCCACTACTCTGCCTGGACCCTGACGCGGAACCTGACATCCGTGCACTCCTTCCACCAGCCTATCATTCATTTCTGGATGTCTTTAGTAAGAAAGGGTCTGATAAACTACCTCCGCATAGGCCCTACCACTGTCCATTGAACTGTTGCCTGGGGCAGAGGTGCCCTTCAGAAGGATTTACCCTCTCTCTGAACCTGAACTAGCAGCCCTCAAGGCCTCCTGCTGGAGCTGGCATCTTCTTCGTGGAGAAGAAGGATCACTCACTCAGGCCATGCATAGACTACCGGGAACTCAACCGGGTGATCATTAAAACCGGTACCCTCTGCCCTTGGTCCCGAAACTGTTTCAGAGGTTAGGGTCAGCCACCATCTTCACCAAGCTTGACTTACGAAGAGCATACAACCTCATTCGGATCAGGGAAGGAGACAAATGGAAAACAGCATTCAGCACCCGCTTTGGTCATTATGAGAGCCTAGTGATGCCCTTTGGTCTATGCAACGCCCCAGCAACCTTCCAACATTTTGTAAATTATGTATTTCGGGACTTCCTTGACCTCTTCGTGATCATCTGTCTGGATGATATCTTGATCTTTTTTGCTTCCCTCGAAGAGCACCGTACGCATGTCACCAAAGTTCTGGGTCGGCTCCGGCAACATGGCCTTACGCGAAAGCGGAAAAGGGTTCCTTTGAGCAGCCTACCATGCACTTCCTGGGACTGATTATCTCCACTGCGGGCATTCATATGGATCCCCAAAAAGTATCCACTATCTTGGAGTGGCCCCCACCAACAGACAGAAAGGGAGTTCAGAGATTCGTGGGTTTCGCAAACTTCTACAGGAAGTTCATTAAAGGCTTCTCAGCCATGGTGGAACCCATCACGCAGCTGACCAAACAGAACATCCGGTTCCGTTGGTCTCCCGAGGCTCAAGCCACTTTCCAGAAACCCAAGTCCCTGTTCACCTCTGCTCCTATTCTGAAGCCTCCAGACTCGGCTTTACCGTATGTCCTTGAAGTGGACGCTTCAGAAACCGCAGTAGGGGACATGCTATCTCAGCGCCAAGGTGTCAAGGCCTTGCTTCACCCAGTAGCCTTCTTCTCCCGCAAATTGTCGGCACCAGAACAGAACTACGATGTGGGAGATAGGGAACTGCTGGCCATTAAGTTAGCCCTGGAAAAATGGCGGTACCTGCTTGAGGGAGCCTCACACCCTATTCTCATCTACATGGACCATAAGAACCTGGAATATCTCAGAACGACCAAGAGACTGAGACCCCGGCAGGCCCGCTGGGTACTCTTTTTCTCCAGGTTCCATTTTCACCTGACCTACCGGCCCGGATCAAAGAACGTCAAGCCTGATGCTCTCTCCAGTATGTTCTCTGAACCAGGAAATGCTGCTCCGCCTGACACCATACTGCCGGCACAAAACTTTCTCCTGACAAATGAGAATGTGTTATCTCAGATACGACGAGCCCTGGCCGGATCCACTAACTTCAGCGACACCAGACTGACCGTCAAAGACGGCCTATGGTGGTTCGGGCATAGAGTGTTCGTTCCAGTGAGCCTGCGTCTCAGGATCCTAGGTCTCTGACACGACCATAAATTGGCCGGACATTTTGGCTCACGGAAAACAGCTGAGCTTCTCTCATGATCCTTCTGGTGGCCGAAAGTCACAGAAGACTGCAAAAAATATGTCAGTGCCTGTCCGTTTGTGCTCGGAGTAAAACAGATAAGGCCAAAGCCTGGGGCCTCCTGAACCCTCTTCCGGTACCAGAGCACCTGTGGTCGCAACTGGCGATGGACTTTATTGTGGAATTGCCTAATCAGAAGGACACTCTGCCATTTTTGTAGTTGTGGACCGCATGACAAATAAGGCATATTTCCTACCTATGAATGGGACCCCTACAGCGGCCGAGACAACTAATACCTTAAAGAAATAGTTCGGCTCCACGGAATACCTAGTAATATTGTATCCGACCGCGGGGTCCAATTTACGTCCAGATTCTGGAGGGCCCTGTCTGCAGCGTTGGAGATAGAGCTTGCACCCTCATCTGCCTATCATCCGCAGACTAATGCCCAGACAGAGAAAAAAAAATACACTTTAGAACAGTACCTGCGCTGTTTTTCATCATCTCTCAAAACGATTGGGTCGCACTGCTACCGCTGGCCGAGTTTGCTTACAACAACACCATCCACTCGGCCACCTAGCAGTCCCCATTCTGGGCCAATTATGGGTTTCATCCCACATTCCTGCCTGAGCTGAACATCGAAATCACCGTCCCTGCAGCACAGGATATCACAAGCTTCCTTCAGTCTAACAATAAGATCCTACAGGAGACCCTATCCAGAACCCAGGAACTGAACAAGGAAGCTTATGACAAGCGAAGGCGGGGGGAGTTGGAGCTTTAACCAGGTGATCGTGTCTGGTTATCCACCAGGAATCTTAAACTTGCTTGCCCCTCAAAAAAGCTGGGCTCAAGATTCATGGGGCCATTCTTAATTAAGAAGATCAACAGGGTGGCATTTGAATTGGATCTTCCTCCTTCCCTACGGATCCACCCGGTCTTCCACGTGTCACTACTGAAATCTGTTGTCCCCGACTCCTTCTCAGGACAGAGGACAGGTCCGCCGGATCCAATCTTGGTAAATGGAGAGGAGGAGTTTGAGGTGGAAGCCATTTTGGATTGTCGGAGGAGGGCTGGTTCTACCCAGTACCTGATAAATTGGAAAGGGTTTGGTCCTCAAGAAAATTCTTGGGAACCAGAGGGGAACATCCACGTACCTGGATTAATTCAGGCTTTCAAAAGAAACTGCCGGGGCTGCGGCACCCAGGAAGGCATCTGGAGGCTGACCCTTGGGGGGGAATGTTAGGGAAAACACTCAGTACGGATGTTTTGTGCTTCCTGGGCATTTCCGCGGTGGTGCGCGCGCCTGTGGGCGTTCGCGCGCATCCGTGCACGCTCCCGTGCGCACGCACATGCCGGAAGCGGCGCCAAACGGCTCTATTTGAATCCCCTGGTCCCAGCAGCAAGTGCTGTCCATCCTACAGCATCTGTGACCTGCGAGCCTCAGCTCAAACCTCTGTTCCTGTATTGCTATTTGCTTCCTGTTGACCTGGCCTGACCTGACCTGCTGTTACGCTGCCTGCACCGACTCCGGCTTCCACGACCATCCGATTGTCTGCTCCCTTTTGTACTTCTGCTGCCCGCCTGATAACAAACCTTGCTTGGACTTGACAATTCTTCTGCCTGACCCATCTGTACTGCACCACCAGCACATTGCCAACCTAGTCTGCACGACCATCCCTCTGATCTGCACGTCCATCTGGATCATCACATCATCACCAGTGACCATCCAGCCCTCGTGCCATGCCGCACTCTTGGATTTCCTGTCTGCTCTACCAGGGGTCCTTGAATCGGGTGCACAAGAGCGGTTGCTCCCTGCACAAGACAGACTCCACCACCAGGACCGTGACGCTTCCCCAACTAAATCCTTTTCATGTTGAGATGAAATGTATCTTTCTCTCAAAGAAGTTGTCCTTGCAACAATGTTGCTTCTTCATCATCTATTTTGTGTTTAAGAACGCTAGAATGTGTAATGTTTTCATGTTTTGGTAAAATATTTTCTTCTCTGTCACTTTCACTTGTAGCTCTCCCTCTCACAATAATATTTCCCCAAACTCACACAGGTGTCTTTACAAACCACGAACAATACAACTGCTTATGCAAATTTAAAATGAGTCACAATTGTGTGTTTTTTATTATTTCCAAATTACCTAATTTGAGCCCAAAAAATGTGATATGTGTACCAACATCAGAAATAAAAATGTAATTCACAAAAATCAGAGGGCGACATCACTATTCTGCACTCACACACCAAGAACCACAAAATATTACAGAATAAATCAAGAAGCATAACTCCTTACTAATGTTATTCCACCATCTATAGGTATATGTCCAAAGAAATGCAGTATTTATGTGTAGGAGGGTTCCACCATCATTGCAAATCATGCCATATTTTTTCCATTGGCAAGGACAATAATCAGCCTTAACATTTCTCCACCAGCACTAATTGCAGCCTCTTAGTCAGGAATAACTCCTGACTAATGCAACTCCATATGTCCAAAGAAATGCAGTATATATGTGTAGGAGGGTTCCACATGTAGCAGCCCAGTGGGTCACAAGGTAGCACCCATGCCTAGCAGTGCTGAGTTTCTGGTTTCGAATACCAAACATGCCACTTCATGTGGAGGCATTGTTTATTCTCCCTATGTTGTTAAACATAACTTCTGACTAAGGGCCTTGCCTAAATGTAGTATTTATGTGTAGGATGGTTCCATCACCATTACAAATTGTGTCATATGTTCTCCTTGGGAAGGACCCTAATCAGCGTTTAACATTTCCCCACCATCACTAATCGCAGCCTCTTACCAAGCCAAAACCCACAAAATGACAGCTGTTTATCTATCAGCTTGCTGATAGTAATCAGCCATAACCAGTCTTCCAAACAGATGGCATATGCCAGAAACAGGTTCAGTGGCTCTCTGGCCTTCCACAGTACATCTGCATTGATTAACTTCTTGCACCTGGCTAGCTCCTGGCTAGCAGCACTGAGGGGCTGAGTTTGAATCCCAATCCTGCTATGTGGCAAGAGGTTTGTATATAGTGGTGTTAAAATGTCTTTTTCACCAGTGCTATCATTTTTAAGGGGTTTCACATAATGGAACCCCAAGAAATCACATTATAAATCAAGCAAGTGTGGGTTTGCACCAAATTTAGACCTTGGGTGCTTTGGCCAAGTTATTTTAATGTGTATGCTTATGATGAATGACAAATGCGCTTTGTCACCAATTTGTGTGATGCACTCCTCAAAAAGTTGTCATTTCCTGTTTTGGACTCTCCATATGCCCAACAACGTACAAGTTTGAATTGGAGATGTTTGGTTTTTGAGCTTTACCCATCACAGATATATATGCTGAGGCATGTTTTTATTTGTAAAGAGTGTGCAATGAACAGGTGTGAGAGAGACAGAATCAATTACACTGGTGGGTGTGTCCTTTACTCGATGTGTGGAGGTGAGCAATCTTAGCTAGGTTATTTAAAGGCCAGCATTTGTGGCGGGCGTTTGACCTAAGAACAGGTCTGAATCTTTCCTTGCAGTTTGTATCTTGGGTTACAAATAGATGTGTGTTGTTGGGGGTACATAATTCCTGACCCACACCCCACTAAGGCTGTTTGACGAGTGCTTCTAAATCTCACACGTTAGACTTACAACTGCTGTAATGGTTTTGTTGAAAAAGAAGGTTCTTCCTAATTCATTCCTGCTGTGTTATTGATATTGATATTGTCAAATGCAGGAGCATCATTTCCATGCCCTTTTTTTATGTTTTTTTTTTTTTTGGCCCAAGTACATTAATGTACCAAATGTTTATACTAATGTTGAAATAAAAAGTTGATTGTCTTTTGCCTTATGTTTGACTTTTGCAGACTCGGAATACATATTTTAGAAGTACAAACAATTCATACCCCTTCAAAACTGTATTAAATCTAGTTGCATACAAAGTATTTGGTTGTGCAAGTCCTTGAGTAGAAGGTGTAATGGGGGGGGGGGGGAGAAAAACCCCAAAAAACTCCTTGCTCCAAAGCTGAATTTCAGGGGTTTACTAATTGTGTGGACTAGATAAGCCATGAAATATGTCAACTAAATGTGAATTCTCTCTAAGCACCAAATAAAGAAAAATTTACCCCAAAAACTATTGTAAAAAAAATGGGCCCTTTGGATCTGGTAATGGATTTTAAGGGCAGCTCAATGCCAATTTTTTCAAAAAAATTGACGTGGGGCCCCCTCCAAAATGCATACCAGGTCCTTCAGGTCTTGCATAGATTTTAGGAAAAAAAAAACTGAAAAAAAAAAATTGGCGTGGAGTCCTCCCAAAATCCATACTAGACCCTTATCTGAGCATGCAGCCTGAAGGTCAGGATGGGGGGGGAGTGAGCGCCCCCCCCCTCCTGAACCGTACCAGGCCACATGCCCTCAACATGGGGAGGGGGCTTTGGGGTTGCCCCAAAGCACCTTGTCCCCATGTTGATGAGAACAAGGGCCTCTTCCTGACAACCCTGGCCCATTGTCAGGGTCTGCGGGTGGGGGCTTATCAGAATCTGGAAGCCCCTTTTAATAAGGGTGCCCCCAGATCCTGGCCCCCCTATGTGAATGGGTATCAGGTACATTGCGGCCCTACCCATTCACCAAAAAAGCAGTTAAATGCAAAAAAAAAAATAGTCTTTTATTGTAAAATAGCTCTGAGCTGTCTTCTTCCTGGTGTCATCTCTCCCACTACATCTTCTCCCGCTTCTCTGTTCTTCCTCGCCGCCTACTTGTCCGCTGGTCTGCTCTTCCTCTCTGACATCTTCCCCTGGTGCTATATCTTCCGCCGGCATCTTGAGTTGCCGCCTCCTCCTGCCGCTGTCTCTCCCCGCCGCCTTCTCCCTCCAATTTGTGTTCTTCCACACCGCTGGTTAGCCGCCATGGAAAAAAGAGACACCAGACAACCGAGGAAGAACACATCGGAGGGAGAAAGCGGCGCAGAAGAACACAAAGGAGGGAGTAGGCCGGGCATTAGAACACAGTAGAGGGAGAAGGCGTAGGCGACAGAAAATGACGGCGGAAGAGACAGCACCAGGGGAAGATGGCGGAGAGGACTAACAGAGCAGCAGAGAAGATGGTGACGGGAGAGAAGACATCGGGAAGAAGACGACTCAGAGATATTTTACAATAAAGGACTTGTCAAAAAACACTTTTTTGGTGAATGGGTAGGGGTACAATGTACCCAGTACACATTCACATGGAGTGGGCAGGATCTGGGGGCCCCCTTGTCAAAGGGGGCTTCCAGATTCTGTTAAGCCCCCCCACCCACAGACCCCGACAACCACAGGCTAGAGTTGTCGAGAAGAGGCCCTTGTCCCCATCAACATGGGGGCAAGATGCTTTGGGGTGGGGGGGTGCAAAGCTCCCCCGCCCCAAAGCACCCACCCCCCTATGTTGAGGGCATGTGGCCTGGTGTGGTTCAGGAGGGGGGCACTCGCTCGTCCCCTCCCTTTCCTGACCTCCAGGTTGCATGCTCAGATAGTGGTCTGGTATGGATTTTGGGGGGGCCCACGCCATTTTTTTTAAAATCATGGTGTGGAATGAATTCGTACTAGACCCAAAGGGCCTGGTTTGGACCTGGGGGGGACTCCATGCAGTTTTCTTGTGTTTTTTTCCAGCAATTTTTTGTTTTTTTTTACATTCAGCTGTCAGCTGCCACATGAGCATGGTTGTTACCATAATACTAATGCCTCAAATGCAAAACATTATTGTATAGAATTAAAGAATCCAACATTAGTAATTGAATTTTCTATGTTTGATTATGCTCAGCTCTGTAGCATAGTGGTATGTCCAAAGATTGACGGCATGGGTTTGAATCCCACCAATGGTATCATCTCCTGAAAACTTGCATTGTAATCAGCAGGCATAATTATTGAGTACACATCAGTTTGGTTGATTCCATAATTTAAACTCTTCAAATGCATGCAATGGTATGTAAGTATTCAATAATATTATGGTGTGGAATTCCAAAAATCCAGCTATTAAAAAATCCAGACAAAAAAACGGCATGGGGGATCCCCCCCAAAATCCAGACCAGACCCTTATCCAGAGAAATCCAGAGCGCCCCCCTCCTGAACCATACCAAGCCACATACCCTCAACATGGGGGATGAGTGCTTTGGGAATGGGGGGCTCTTTGCCCGCCACCCCAAAGCACCTTGTCCCCATGTTGATGGGGACAAGGGCCTCTTCCCAACAACCCTGGCCGGTGGTTGTCGGGGTCCGTGGACAGGGGGGTTATTGGAATCTGGAAGCCTCCCTATACATCGTACCCCTACTCATTCACCAAAAAAAGTAATGTAGTGAGACAAAAAATAATAGGCAGTTTCCGACAAGTCTTTTATTGTAAAATAGCTCTGAGCCGTCTTCTTCCCCCGCTTCTTCCTCCAGTCTTCTTCCATCTTCTCCTTCCCCGCGTCTTCCTCTGGTCTTCTCCTTCTTCGCTCGGTCTTCCTCCGGCTTCTTCTTCCCCCGCTCCTTCCTCTGGTCTTTTCCTTCTTTCCTCGGTCTTCCTCCGGGTTCTTCTTCCCCCACTCCTTCTTCCGGACTTCTTCTTCTTCCACTACCGCTCCTGCCAGCGACCCCCCTGAAAATCAAAAAAATGACCCTCCTCTGACCCTGTGGCCTGCCAATGTGTCCGCTTCCATAGTGCACATTTTATATATAGCTATGGGGCGTGGCCACCGGATGATGTAATTTGGAGACCACGCCCCCTTGTGAAATCATGGACCAATCATGGGCGGTGAAGTCACAAGGAGCGGGGTCTCTTAATGACATAATCCTTCCCATGGCATCCTCGGAGGAGGTTTGAAGGAGAAGACCAGAGGAAGAAAGAAGCGAGGGAAGAAGCCAGAGGAAGAAGGAGAAGACCAAAGGAAGAAGTGGGAAGGAGAAGATGGAGAAGACCGGAGGAAGAAGCGGGGAAGAAGAAAAGATTTTTAATAAAGGACTTGTCAAAAAATGGCTACTCTCTTTTGTCACAATACACTACTTTTTTTGGTGAGTGGGTAGGCCATACTCATTCACATGGGGGGGCAGGATCTGGGGGCCCCCTTGTTAAAGGGGGCTTCCAGATTCTGATAAGCCTCCCCGCCCACAGACCCCGACACCCACTGGCCAGGGTTGTCGAGAAAAAGCCCTTGTCCTCATCAACATGGGGACAAGGTGCTTTGGGGGGGGGGTGCCAAAGCACCCTCCACATGTTGAGGGCATGTGGCCTGGTAAGGTTCGGGGGGGCGCTCACTCACCCCCCCTTTTCCTGGCCTCCAGGCTGCATGCCAGTATTAGAGTCTGGTATGGATTTTAGGGGGACCCCACACCATTTTTTAAAATTTTGATGTGTGGGGTCCCCTTGAATTGGCGCTATAGTAAATTACCCCCATTTTGTAGCTTTGCTGTCGGGGAGCTGTTTCCCCCTAGTGCAGAGTTTGGTGATGACCTGTTACATCCTGAATAAAGAGACAAAGCAGAGAAAAGCATATTGGGACATGTAGTCCAAATTGATGAGATTTGCCCTCTTGCTGAAGCATCAGGAACTACAACTACCAGATGGCTGATAGGGAAGAACAGACTGCTGGGAGTATCTATAAGAGGGGCGGATTGAGGCCTGGCATGCTCTCTTGGGATTCTGTGATGGTGTGTGCTGCAGCTTAATCGCAGCCTGCACCAGCAGAACCATCCAGCAGATATTCGGAGGGGTATTTGTGGACATCGCCCCTTGGCTGTTCAGCAGCAGCCTGGAGGCTGCTCCTATTCCATCTATCCTGCGGTGACTTCAGATTCGAGTGAGCCATAGCACGGTGCGGCAGAGGTCGGATGCATCTCCTGAGCCATGTTCCACAGAGTGAACCATCATCATCGACATCCTCATCTTCATCATCATCCTTGTTCCAGTGTGATAAGCGAGCAATAGCCCAAAATTATAGACACTGTATACAGACACCATTGCCTCTTGTACCTTCTATCATCCTTAGTGCCAAGGATCTAGGCCAAACCTTATACACTGTATACAGACATCTCTACCTTCTATCACCCCGCTCCTACTTTTAGTTCTACAAAGGGCAAGATCTTTAAATCAGTGACCACTGTGATTCTATTTGCAGTTTGTACAACACAGGAAGATTTGTTTCTTTTTCTGTTTACAACCGATTGATTGATTCAGGTTGCTTTGCTCTGCTATTCAGAAACTCTTTGCATGCAATTGCTTACAAAGGCTAGCTGAAGATTAACCGGATTGTCTCACAGTGATACAGGACTACTTCTCACCTCCTTCCCCACTGCAGAGGGTAATTTTAATATTCCTTTTATAACTACTTACTGCACCCAGCATCATGTCATTAAACTTATCATTAACAAACATTGGCATATTCTTCGGAATGATGAGATTTTAGCACCAATGCTTCCCACCAGACCCCAAGTAGTTTATAGGGGCGTACCAACTTTAAAGGATAAAGGAAAAGACCGGTATTTTTCCATGATCTAGTAGGGTACCACAGGTGTGGTAGGTGCCAGGTTTGCAAGGTAAATCAGGAAGGAGGGAAGAGACATTTGATCTTAATGGGATGATGAATGTTTAAGTGACTGGGACATTTATCTACCAATTGGAATAGAATAGGGTTGATCAACTGAATTATACATTTTATGAGCTGATTCATATAATTTTAAATACTTTCACTTTTTAATTTTAATTCTTAATAAAATATTAATTTGAAATATTGAAGTGTACAGTCAGGTCCATAAATATTGGGACATCGACAGAATTCTAATCTTTTTGGCTCTTCACCACCACAATGGATGTGAAATGAAATGAACAAGATGTGCTTTAACTGCAGACGTTCAGTTTTAATTTGAGGGTATTTACATCCAAATCAGGTGAATGGTGTAGGAATTACAACAGTTTGTATATGTGCATCCCACTTTTTAAGGGACCAAAAGTAATGGGACAATTGGCTGCTCAGCTGTTCCATGGCCAGGTGTGTGTTATTCCCTCATTATTCCATTTACAAGGATAGCAGATAAAAGGTCCAGAGTTCATTTCAAGTGTGCTATTTGTATTTGTAATCTGTTGCTGTAAACTCTCAATATGAGATCCAAAGAGCTGTCACTATCAGTGAAGCAAGCCATCATTAGGCTGAAAAAACAAAACAAATCCATCAGAGAGATAGCAAAAACATTAGGTGTGGCCAAATCAACTGTTTGGAACATCCTTAAAAAGGAACTAAAAAACAACTGTGGTAGATGAACGAAGAATTCTTTCCCAGGTGAATAAAACCCCCCTCACAACAGTTGGCCAGATCAAGAACACTCTCCAGGAGGTAGGTGTATGTGTGTCAAAGTCAACAATCAAGAGAAGACTTCACCAGAGTGAATACAGAGGGTTCACCACTAGATGTAAACCATTGGTGAGCCTCAAAAACAGGAAGACCAGATTAGAGTTTGCCAAACAACATCTAAAACAGCTTTCACAGTTCTGGAACAACATCTTATGGAAAGATGAGACCAAGATCAACTTGTACCAGAGTGATGGGAAGAAAAGAGTATGGAAGGAAAGGAACTGCTCATGATCCAAAGCATACCACCTCATCAGTGAAGCATGGTGGTGGTAGTGTCATGGCGTGGGCATGTATGGCTGCCAATGGAACTAGTTCTCTTGTATTTATTGATGATGTGACTGCTGATAAAAGCAGCAGGATCAATTCTGAAGTGTTTCGGGCAATATTATCTGCTCATATTCAACCAAATGCTTCAGAACTCATTGGACGGCGCTTCACAGTGCAGATGGACAATGACCCGAAGCATACTGCGAAAGCATCCAAAAAGTTTTTTAAGAGAAAGAAGTGGAATGTTATGCAATGGACAAGTCAATCACCTGACCTGAATTCGATTGAGCATGCATTTCACTTGCTGAAGACAAAACTGAAGGGAAAATGCCCCAAGAACAAGCAGGAACTGAAGACATTCGCAGTAGAGGCCTGGCAGAGCATCACCAGGGATGAAACCCAGTGTCTGGTGATGTCTATGGGTTCCAGACTTCAGGCTGTAATTGACTGCAAAGGATTTGCATCCAAGTATTAAAAAGTGAAAGTTTGATTTATGATTGTTAATCTGTCCCATTACTTTTGGTCCCTTAAAAAGTGTGAGGCACATATACAAACTGTTGTAATTCCTACACCGTTCACCTGATTTGGATGTAAATACCCTCAAATTAAAGCTGAAAGTCTGCATTTAAAGCACATCTTGTTTGTTTCATTTCAAAGCCATTGTGGTGGTGTATAGAGCCAAAAAGATTAGAATTGTGCCGATGCCCCAATATTTATGGACCTGACTGTAATTATATGAATGTTATGATGAATTTTTATCCATATCATTTTTTAGATGTATTTGCTTTTTATTCTGTACTTGATACATTATGAGAGACAGCAGCGATTACATTTAATCAGTGCAATAGCTGTATTTATAAATATGTTGGTTCAAGCTAATTGTTTATCGCCATTTCCTCTTAAATTTTGAGTTATGGAGCCACGTCAACGTCACTTCCGGGTTGGAATACTTAGTGCCATTCACAGGAACAAATTGGGGCCGTCCATGGTTTAACTGCGCTATTGGTGATTCCCTCTGTTTTCTTCATACCCATCGGTGTGTACCTGTTACATCACAGAGGAGTGGATCCCGGGGGCTTATTCACATGCGTGTTAGACCCTCTGTAACAAAGGGTCATATGGTTCTGGTAAGCTTACATCCTCTATGGTGTTTTGCACATGGTGATGGATTCCTGCACAAGAAACCTTCCTCCTTGTGAAGATATGATCACAGTCTAAGGACTATGTATTGCTGAGTTTTATTATTGTCTTTTTGGGACTTTTTTTAGCGCAACTTTTTTCATTTTATATTGCTTATCATGCTTTTTTCACATGTTTAGTTGCAGCTTATTTTGGCATTCACAAGCGCAGTATTTACTTGCTATTTACCTATTATATGTGCTTTGATGTGTACAGAGATTACAGTCTTCATTGTTGAGTGTTCAATATTGATATGTGATTGCCATTTAGTTATTGATAACATTCCTATAAGAGATACCATTCTAAACCGAAAATTTGTGCGATCCTTCAATTGTTTAATTGATTAAGTAAATAAGCTAATTGGTTTAATCAATTCTGGTGTATCTATTTAATTGTTATTATTATAAAGAGGGAAAATGTCTGAACCCAGGGCGTCAGGGGTGGCAGGGGACTTGCAGGGTCAGGGCAACCAGTGGGGTACTGATTTAACCCTCAAGAGGACAGTGCTACAATAGCTTAGCAAGTCATTTTCAAACTTGCAGCTAAATTGCTTGCTATCTGGGATGGCGGTAAGTGCGGGGCTGGTGAGGGGGGACAAAGGAGCGACGGGGGTTTTGACTTACCAAGCAACCGTGTGGGAGGGTTGGTGATGGGTGTCTTGTTTGCTGGCCACCCCACCCCAATATATACAGCACCAACCACCATTGCAATAAAAAAATGTCATGGGGTCTCTCCCCCAATATTCATACCAGATGGTTTGAATTTTAAGGGAAACCCCATCAACAACCTTCTCAAAGCAAGTCCCATGTATTGAGGGTCCTTATGGGAAAACACCAGAGATCTATTTTGTTTTAAAGGGCCACAGTCCTTTGAACCAAGTGGAGTAGCAAGTACAGAATGCAGGTTAGTAATCTGGAGGCAATCTCTGACTCCAAGCAATTTATTTTTAATTTGGTACATGTATTTAGTAATACCTTTCACTTGTAATGTGGCTACTTCTGTTTTTCTGTTCCATAGAAGTTCAAAGAATACTTACGTGAGAAAACCTTTTGCAGTTTCTTCATTCTGTGAGAACAGATAAAGTTTGGCCCCTTACCTGCATAAACTTCATATGTTCAATCTTCACATTTAATACAGATAAGAAACTTGTTATCTCATTATGTAAATCAACTAGGACATTGAAAGCATATTCACTTCAATACTAATATATGTTTATCGTCTGCGGAGTACTGTACCAGGAATTCCCAGCTAACAGAGAATGTATAAAAGGGGCCAGTGTGCAGTGGCGGCCCGTCTATAAGAGGCGCAGGGGTGATACGCCCCTAATCCATGCATCTGGCCCCAATCTACGTGCAGGGCGCCAGAAGCATGGATTTCAATAGGGTTTTTTTTTTTTTTGAAGCACATAATTAGAGTCTGAGGCTCTAATTGGCTTCAAAAAAGGGTGGGCTCTATGAGCCCATCCTTTTGTGTGACAATAGCGAATTAGTAATCACCATTATCTTCCTGATTCTCCTCCCAGCCAATCACGAAGCGGGTCTTAAGACCCGACTGGCCGAGAAGAGAAGCGATCGTATTGGCTGCCGAGGGAAGGAGCAGGGAAGCCGCCAAGGAGGAAGCCACTGTGAAGCTGGAGATGCAGGGTGAAGCCACAGAGAGCAGAGGATAACTTGCCACAAATTTGTGGCAATGTTGAATTGTAAGTCTGTTAACTTGCTGCACATTTTCACTGGCAAGTTGTACACTTGCAGAGCACTTTAAGCAAAAGTTCTAGTTTACACGTTTCCAACTTTTAGCAAATTTGCGTGGCAAGTCTCTAGCAACAGCAAAGTTGCAGTGGCGAGTCTAGAGCAAGAACTCTGCAGCATGAAAATTCAGCCACAGTGACCCCTGTGATGGGATAATTATTGCACAACATAACTGAACTAGAACTTGCAGCAGACTTGCAGAACGTTTGCAAAGAAAGTTGATCTGGAGTCATGCAATGCAGGCTTGCTGCAATTGTGCAACAAACTTGTGAAGCCTAGCAAGTCTAGCAATAGCTTAGTCAATTGATTACAAAGGTTAGCTGAAGATTACCCGGATTGTCTCCAATTGATACAGGACTGACTACTTCTCACCTCCTTCCCTACTGCAGGGGTTTGTTTCTACTGAGCTTATAGAGCTTCAATTCATCTAGAACTCTCTGAAAGGGCAGGTTGAATGCCAATACAGTTTCTCATTGCTAAAGTTTATAACATTGTATTTACTGTTTTTTGTCTATGGGTTGAGGAGCAGAAGAGAGGGATCTGACACAAGTAATAGCCATTCCTCTACCCTTCTGTTACCTGTTTACATAGGCATTGTATGAGCCTTGCTGTGTACAGAGATTACAGACTTCATTGTTAATTGTTCAATATTGATATGTGATTGCTATTTAATTATTCACAACATTCCTATAAGAGATAGCATTCTAAACTGAAAATTTGTGTGATCCTTCAATTGTTTCATTTCATAAAGTAAACAATCATTGGTTTAATCAATTCTGGTGTATCTATTTCATTATTATCATTATAAAGAGGGAAAATGTCTGAACCCAGGGTGTCAGAGGTGGCGGAGGACTTGCAGGGTCAGGGCAACCAGTAAGGTACTGATTTAACCAGCGACCTTCAAGAGGGCAGTGCTACAATAGCTTAGCAAGTCATTTTCAAACTTGCAGCTCAATTTCTTTCCATCTGGGATGGGGGGTGGTGGGTTTGACTGACTGACCGGGGGGGGGGGGGTTGGTGATGGGTATCTTGGGGGGGGGGGGTTTGTTCTATGGGTAGTGGTTGGGGGGGGGGGGGCCAGTCAGTCA
>BLSH010501138.1:1918212-1930011 GCA_018402905.1 Glandirana rugosa | reverse complement strand
TAATTGGTTGTCAACCAATTTTTTGTACTAATAAAGTGTTAATTTTAGTATATGACGCTGGGTTATCCTTTCTTTCTCTCCCTTGGGAGTGTAGGACCAGCTTTTGGTAGGGGTCTGTCCCCCACCCCCTTTTTCTGGTGTCTAGTGAACCTCGGTCCATTTTACAGGTGAACCCTACCCTGTGCCATTGGGTGAGTCAGCCATATTTCTTTGAACTCAACCCTTCACCGGGGTTTTGAGATCCATGTCCTTCCCCTTACCCCTGTTTCCCCTGTTTATCATAAAGGTGTGTAACCCTATTCCATTCTTGTTGCAGGAGATTGGCAGGAGGTGCCCTTAGCCAGCATGTCGATTGTCGGCAGCGAATATGAGCTGTTTTCACGTGTGTCAGTGGACAGTGTTCATCATGATCAATGTGGATCTCCATTCTGGGACTGGGGGGGGGGAGGGGTGGTGATTTACTAAAGGCAAATAGATTGTGCACTTTGCAAAGTTTAGTTGCACTCTGCAAGAGCAGTTGGGGTTGTGCTCCTAATTATTGTGACTGGTAGTACCAAGTATATGGAATTTAGTAATTGGGATGGCTTAGTAAATGAACAGAAGCTTTACTGACTTTCATCATCCAGTCATGTGCAAGCAGAAATGCTGTCTTTTTATTATTTTCCTTGCATGTGTGTAGCCACGCCTCATAGGGGTTGCTGGAAGTAATGGTTCCACCCATCACACAGCCCTCAATCACACTTTTTCCTTCCATCCGAAGTCAGGCTTTTTTTTTTATGTTTTTTTTTTATTATTATTATGGGATTAAGCTTGGATGGGGAAAGGGGTAATTATGGGATGCCCCTAGAATTAACAGTTCTTTCTGGGATCTTCTGTATACTCCCAGTGTACATACTCCTTTACTTCCTCCAGCACATCACTTGCTTCTCTAGTAACTCTCTAGTAACTCCTCTTCCTCCTGCACATCACTTGCTTCTCAGGCCTAGCACACGGTGAGCAAAAAAAGAAGGCCAGCACAGAGGGCTGTCCAAAAGTCACCATATAGGTAGCCACTGGGATATATAAATGAAAAAAGGGAAACCAAGCATGGAGGTAATATGAATAATTACAAATTTTATTTGGAAACAATGCTTACAACTGAATATGCACACAGTGTAAAGCATAGGTAAAAACCAATCAAAAGACCACCACCATTGACAACGTTGTCAGACACAATAACTATAAAAAGATACATAAAGGTTCCTCAGAGCCATACACGTGAGGGCCTTCCAAAATGGAATTGCCCTCTAACCTGAATGGAAGAGAGGAGAGCCAGCAAACCAGCCCACACACCCCCAGCGCATCGAGAGGGATCCCAGCACAAAATAGACTAAGACCATGGAGAAAAAATGAGCCTCACAGGGCATAAGAGCAGCAAAAAACATAAACCCATGGACATGCATGTGCTGTGACACAGAACCACAATGACATTTTGTTAAGGGTCCCCAACTAGGACATTGCCGATATGCAGAGAAAAATATAAATCAAACATAAATGAAGAGGCTCATTTTTTCTCCATGGTCCTAGTCTATTTTGTGCTGGGATCCCTCTCTATGCGCTGGGGGTGTGTGGGCTGGTTTGCTGGCTCTCCTCTCTTCCATTCAGGTTAGAGGGCAATTCCATTTTGGAAGGCCCTCACGTGTATGGCTCTGAGGAACCTTTATGTATCTTTTTATAGTTATTGTGTCTGACAACGTTGTCAATGGTGGTGGTCTTTTGATTGGTTTTTACCTATGCTTTACACTGTGTGCATATTCAGTTGTAAGCATTGTTTCCAAATAAAATTTGTAATTATTCATATTACCTCCATGCTTGGTTTCCCTTTTTTCATTTATATATCCCAGTGGCTACCTATATGGTGACTTTTGGACAGCCCTCTGTGCTGGCCTTCTTTTTTTGTTTAGTCTTTATTTCATTATCACCATTGTAGCCCCAGGGTTAATTAATTATGTATCCCTGAGAGGATTGTTGCGATTTCTCTAACTGAGTTTATTTTTTGAGTCCTATTTCCCCCCCCCCCCCCTGGGGGGGAGCTTCTCCTGTGTTTTGAACATCTAGCACACGGTGAGGCCTGCTCTCAGCTATCAGAGCCTCCAAACCACCTTTTGCAGGCAGGGACCGTGGACCCCTATTGTGTAGAAACAGTTAGTGGAAAGTGCTAGCTAGCCTCGATGGGCTACTGCTCCCAGCCCATCCTCTTCCAGGCCCTGCTAGCCCTCCTGGCTGCAACAACCTTCTCCGCTGCCACCTTGACACCACAGTCCCAACTGTCTTTTGCACCCTTCTCAGACTGTCTCTCACCCCGGTCTGCTCCAGTGTGCCTCTTCCAGCTTTCCAGGGTGTGTATCACTCACCTCTGGGAGACCTTCCTGGCAGTACTCTCTCCCATTGTCCTCTGCTTGCTCTCTCCCTTGTGCCTCTTCTCCAGGATCCCACTATCCTCCTGGATGCACCAAAGCCCCAGGCCGAGGTCACCCCCCTAGACTGGGGGCTCCCTCAAGGCCCGACAGCCTCAGGACTCTGCCTCCATCACTTCCAGCTGAACTCCTGGCCTCCCTAGCTGGGCTGACCCAAGGTATTTGAGGAGGCTTGCCCCTGCCAATCCAACTTGGGGATTGGTCAGGGCTCCTCAAACACCCCAGGCAGCCCTCTTCCCCACGCTTTTTTCCAGAACCTTCCTAAAGCAAAGGGGAGGTATCCGAAAGGTGTCACTGCCTGCTAGTCACCAACCACTCCATGAGCCACTCCCAGCTCAGGATCAAAACAATCAGGCTTGACGTCTGACCAATTTTACCTTACCTAGACAAAAAAAAAACCCTGTCTAAGCATCTACCTAGAGGTAGAGGGTGCTACACTCACCACCCACCATAATCCCAGCTGGAAAAAAAGGCTCCTGGGTCCAGGAGCAAGGGCACCCCAAAAAGAAAAAGGAAGGGGGTAAGGGAACAAACTTGGAAAAGGAGTCTGTACAAATAATTTAGATACAAAAATATACATTATAATCTCTGTAGGTTATTTACATCTGTACAGTATGACTCGGACACTCCTAGCTATAGGTCCCTGCAACTAACAGTATACATAACCAATATACATTCCAGAGCCAGAGCACTTCTCCCATGAGAAAAGTACTCTGCTCACAAATCTTGTAGAGAAGGTTTTGACTCTCGCTGGAAGGCGTGGACATCCGTCCCATCCCTAGGATCCTAAGAGAAGACATCACAACTAAAATACAACTAAATAGCACAGCACACAGTCTGCTGGAAGGGGGTTATATGCCTCCCTGCAGAGCAAACAAACATGGCATAATGAGGCATTTTTTTCCCTGTCTGGTCTGTCAGTAAGGGGTTATAATGCACAGACAGAGGCAGTAAAGGGAATAACAACAAAAATGCAAAAAACACTACTTTCTTTTACCTCCCCGGATAACAGGCTCTTCAATGGTTTAGTCAAGCAGGTACAAACCTCACCCAAGTGTCCTTCAACAGAAAAGTTAATCTATTGGGTACAGGGTAGCAGGCTGGTTTGTTCCTGCAAAGTCAGGTAAAACAGGAAGGAAAAAAAAACCCCTGCTGCACTTTCCTGGTGGTTGGGTTGATGCAACTCCTTGACTCTCACAGTCCTCCTCATGCATAAAACCAAGGGTCCAGTAACCGTCTTCGGCCCCCTTCTTCTGTCTCCCTGGAGACCAAATAGCCTTGCGTGGGCCGACCCGCCCGCATAAGCACTTGATCACGGTAAATGGATCTCCCAGTCTGCCATTCCTCTCAATTGTCCAGAAACCGGGCCCAAACCTCACTACTCAGCCCCCTCAGCGGTTTTGGGATGTGTAGGAAATCCCAGAAAAGGTAGTCCTCCCACTTCCCCCTGGAGCTCTCCAGGATGTCCATTATCTGGGAGAGGACATATGGGAAGTCTAGGCCCCACTCCAAGGCTACCCTCCTCTGCACTTCCCTCTGGAATTGGGAGAGTCTTGGCAACTCTCTCGGATTTCCCTTCCCAGGAATAACACAGGCCTTTGGGGATCTCATCACCCATTGGTGATAGGTGGGTGCCCTGGTCTGGGTGCTGGAAGGCCTGCGTATGAAGAGCTGCTGGGTAGTGATAAAAGTTATTGCAGTCAGTTTCGGGTTCCTCTTTGGGTTCTTCCTCCTCTTCCTCTGGCTGGGTTCCTGGATACATGACCCTCCAGTCTCCCACTCCTTCTCTGAGCTTAACCCCAGAGATGACCATTCCGTCAACCTCTGTAGTGATCAAAACTTGGCCTGCAGTCTGGGGGAACCTAGATCAAAGACCCTGCCCTCACACTCCCCATCCAGCTCACCTGAGAGTGTACCTTCCTCTTTCACTGGCTGGGTTGGGATTAGGAGGGCAGGGGATTTAGGATTGGCGGGCTCTTCGGGGACTTTAACTGGCTCCTACATGGCAGTACTTACCAGGTCATGGCAGTCTCTTCCTTCCCGATGCCCTGTGTGCAGGTCCATGGTATAGTAATGTGGCTAATACTAATGTGGACACCAGCCGGGTTAGCAGTTCCTCACAATGGCCGCACTGGGCCCAGGCAGTGGAGTTCGGCATTCTGGGCATATCAGGCACAGCCGCTCAGCTCCCTCGATCACTCCCAGGGCGAGTCCCCTGCGCAGTCGGACACCGGTGTCCACCAATGTCTGCTCCAGGTTCTCCGGCAACCATGTCAGAGCTGGAACATGACGACCACCCTCCACCATCTTCTGCTGTCTCGTGGTGTCTGATGCTAGCAGGAAGCAATGAGATTTTTCCAGGATGTGGCACCGCCCCCTCATTTCCCGACGGGCTGGCGCTAATGGGCCTCATAAGCAGACTGGTTCCTGGTCACGCTGCTGTAACCCCTTGTGTGAAGTATGGAAGCTTGCAGACATGCTGATGCTAGCGGTACTTGTCCAGACATGTAGACCTTTCCGGTGGTTGCCGATAGTAATAGTAATTTTAGTAGCCTGAAGGGAACACTTTTAGCACAATCCCACCTGCAGGCACCCGCAGGCTTACTCTGATCACCCTGGGTAACAGGAAACTGTTTCAGGCACACTTTACTGTAAGCAGGAGTTTGGAGCAAAAGTTTGTGATACCCAGCCTTTGCCGAGTGCTGGGCATGTTTGTAATCCAGTAAGGAATGTCCAGTATTTGCAGGACACTGGACATATTTGTAATCCATGGGCGCCGCTGTGGTTCCCACAGGTGACAGCACATGGTACAAAGTCACTAAATTGCAGGATTAGTGTAAGTGTCCTCCCCAGCGCTGATTGGGGCAACTGGGTATGCAGGCAGCAACAACTAACGATGGCTCCTGCTGGTTGCCATGGACAACGGCACTTACTATTTTTTTGTAATCAATAGCGGGCAAATCACATCAGTCCTTTCCTGGGTTCAATCCTTGCTAATTTTGGAACAATACAGTTCCCTGGCTCAATTAATTTCAGTTGCTAGGGGTAACGACTAGTAGAATTACATGAATTAGTTGGATCTTGGACGAGCCTCCAAATGTAGTCAAGCCCCTGTAGAGGTTGCTGGAACTAGTGTTTCAACTCGTCACACTGCCCTCAATCGCACTTTTTCCTTACATCTGGAGTCACGGAACAGGCCGGTAGTTTTTTTTTTTATTCTTAGGGGATTAAACTTGGATGGGGAAAGGGGTAATTATGGGATGCCCCTAGGATCAACAGTTCTTTCTGGGACCTTCTGTATACTCCCAGTATACACACTCCTTTACTTCCTCCAGCACATCACTTGCTTCTCTGGTAACTCCCCTTCCTCCTGCACATCACTTGCTTCTCATGCCTAGCTAGCACATGGCAAGGCCAGCTCTCAGTTAGCAGAGCCTCCGACCCACCTTTTGCAGGCAGGGACCGTGGGCCCCTATTGTGTAGAAACAGTTAGTGGAAAGTGTTAGCTAGCCTCAAAAGACTACTGCTCCCAGCCCATCCTCTTCCAGGCCCTGCCAGCCCTCCTGGCTGCAACAGCCTTCTCCACTGCCACCGTGACACCACAGTCCTAACTGGCTTTTGTGCCCCTCTCAGACTGTATCTCACCCCAATCTGCTCCAATGTGCCTCTTCCAGATTATCAGGGTGTGTATCACTCACTGACACAGTTCCTCTCCTGGAGACCTTTCTGGCAGTACTCTCTCCTGCTGTCCTCTGCTTGCTCTCTCCCTTATGCCTCTCCTCCAGGATCTCACTATCCTACTGGATGCACCCGAGCCCCAGGCCGAGGTCACCCCCCCAGACTGGGGGCTCCTTCAAGGCCCCTACAGCCTCAGTACTCCGTCTCCATCACTTCCGTCTGAACTCTCCTCCCTGGCTGGGCTGACCTAAGGTATTTGAGGAGGCCTGCCCCCTGCCAATCCAAGTTGGGGATTGGTCAGGGCTCCTCAAACACCCCAGGCAACTCCACCCACTATGGGGCCCTTATTTTCTTTAATATGTGGTGAGTGATACTGCTGGCCTGGCTTTCTACATCATCCCAGCTGATTCGATGAACCCATAGGAGCAGAGGAGGATATATATCTCTAGACCCTGCAGAGGGCTATATCTGCAAGCACTGCTGACCCTTACTAGAGATAGTGGGTCTGTTTTTCTGGTAAGGGTGTTTATCCCTTAATTCTTTCACTGAGGTGCCTGTGTGATCGGTGGTGGTGGATAAGTGGATTCAAGCCTCTTTTTTCCTTTTGAATACACACTGGATGTATGACTACTGTCCCTTATAAAGTTCACGGAATTTGGACTGTCACAATTAATGTGTTCTCAAATGAATGTTTTATGGACTTTTTTTGATATTATTATATACACAAAAAAAGAAAAACATTTTTTTCATATATGTTTTGCACAGTTATATGATTTATGGGTTATGATGATATCATAAGTCTTCATCCCTATCATTATGTCACTTTATGGTTTAATCTATTTTGGTGATTTATATTTGTGTTTGTATTGATGGTTAAGCTAGCGCAACAATCATACTGAATATCTGCTTATTTTATGGTGAAGTATCGCACCCTACATTGTTGCTGCTTTGTTACATATTGCTACTTCTAGCGCGGTATATTCCCTTATATTCCTGAACTCCACCCCTCTTCCCAACCCTTTCTTTCAGAACCTTCTCAAAGCAAGGGGGAGGTATCTGAGAGGTGTCACTGCCTGCTAATCACCCACCACTCCCAGCCCAGAATCAAAACAAGGCCTGACCAAATTTACCTTACCTAGACAAAAAAACCCTGTCTAAGCAACTACCTAGAGGTAGAGGGCGCTATATGTGATTGGGTATTCTTTGTAAAGTGAAACTTTACCTCATTTACTCATTTACTTATTTAAGATCTGGAACAACTGCACTTGCAGAGTGCAAATGCACTTTGCAAAGTGCGCAATCTATTTGCCTTTAGTAAATCAACCCCTGTGTGTTTGTTTTTTTACGGTTTCTGTTTGTTATGTTAATAAGTAAGGGTACTATGTACCCCAAACTCATTCACAAGGGGGGTGGTGTCTGTGGGGGACAGTTATTAGCAGAGCCTCACAACCCTGGCCCGGTGATTAAAGCGGCCCTTGTTCTAATCATCTCTTCAACTTTCCTGGCCTGCCAGGCCACATACTCAGATAAGGTTCTGGTGTGGATTTTTCACATTCGTTTTTTTCACACTGTCCCTGCCCCTTTATTTATATTCCCCTGCCAACTGCATATCCCCTGCTGACAGCTGAATGTGTCGGGCTAGGTTGAATCACTGGTTGTTAGGAAGCCAGAAGGTGCCAGTTCCATGGACACAGCATTCAAATAATTCTAGTGGAGTTGAACTCAGCAAAAGACTGCACACTGTGCAAGTTTGAACAGGCCTGTAGCGGCTGCTACTGCCATGTATTGTCTGCTAGAAGTGCATTATTGTGATGTTCAGCCTATCCTGCTAAAAGGCAGGATGGAGGGGCTATTCAGGAGAGGCCCCCAACAGCTGCATCTGTAATGGGAGGACCTGTCCCAGAGCCGGGTCAAGGGATGTGGGGGCAGGAGGGGTGGCTGCCCCGGAAAGCTGTGGTATGATGTGGTGTGGAGGACGCTGCACAGAGTTCCTGCAGCTACAAACTAACAGCAGCGTCGCTACTCCACTCAGCTTAGCGCAGGAAGTGACAAGCCAGATCTGGAGAACAGAAGAGGGCCAGGAGGAGGTTTGGGCTGTGTACTCCTGCATCGGGACTGTCAGATTGGGACTGTGCAGAATCTGCTTACCCATCCCCATCTCCTCCAAGCAAACAATGTGGTATGGGGGGAGGGCGGGTAAGCAAACTCTGAGAAGTCCTGATGTGACAGTCAGTGGCATCTCCGAGCCACGATCCCATACCCCTGCAGCAGCAGCAGCAACTCTCCCAGCTGGCTGCCTGGCAAAAGTGTTAAAAGTCAGTTTGCCCTAGGTTCCACCTCAACTTGGACATGTCAAGCAGTGCTGGTGTAAGGATTTTTGACACCCTAGATGAAACCTCATTTTGCTGTACCCATTGGCTCCACCCCTGACTCCACCCCCTTTGTCCTGCCCATGTGACAGGAGGAGACGTATACAAGAAGCATTGGCTCTGCTTTCTCTATCGCTGGCTCCTGCACCTCTAATTACACTACCGGTTGGACGGAGCAGCTGCCTGAGACTGAGTTAGTTACATGCTGCAGCCTGCAGAGCATGCAGACGCGGAGGGTAACCAGGAGCTGGGTGCCCCTTGGCAGCAGTGTGCCCTAGGCGGCTGCCTAGTTTGCCTAGTGGTAGCACCAGCCCTGATGTCAAGATGAAGAGGAACCTAGCAGGAAGGACTTCACACAGCCATCTGCCACTCCATATATCTTGTCTGTGTGTTTGGGGAGGGTAGAATCACACTGGGGACCTTGAAATGCAGAGTAAAGGGGGGCGGTTTGTGCAGGAGGGTGATGGGGGGGGCTAGAAAGGGTGATTTGGGAGGGGATGTGTACTAGGAAGGGGGATTTGTGCTCAGAGGGGATTTTTTTTGGGGGGGGGGTTGTGCTAGGATGTGGATTTGGGGGGATTTGTGCTGGGGAAGATTTGTTCTTATGGGGAAAATTTGGGAGAGGCTTTATGCTAGGAAGGGGGATTTGTGCTCAGAGGGAAAATTTGGGGGGGGGGGGGTGCCAGGAGGAGGATTTGGGGGAATTTGTGCTCATAGGAAAATTTGGGTAGGGGGAAGATTTGTGCTAGTAGGGGGGATTAGTGCTGGAGGGGACATTTGGGGGCGGGGATTTCAGCAGGAAATTATTTTCCCTCTGGCAAGAAGGAGGAATTTTTGTTTTTGCATCTTCACTCTGGGGATAAGATGACCTTGTCCCAATCCTGACCTGCGCCATTTACAACAGGAGGAATGCTGATATGCACTATTCATTGGATATACACCCTGTTCCAAATTATTATGCCAATGATATTTTTCTTATTTACCTAAATAATTGATATAAACAACAGTCAGCATAATTCTCATGTTATCAACTATTAAGAGTACAATTCAAATTTTATTCGAACAAACCTCCTAATGATAACATTATTTTTTTCAAAATAAAAAACTTACAATGCACTGTTCCAAATTATTACGCACAGTAAGTTTCAAAACACTTTATAGGTTGGAAAGAACGGAAAATTGTCATTTGTTGTGTTTGCAGCATATTTACTGGAATCAAAAGCTATTTCAATCAAACCTTGAACAACATTTTAACTTTTTAAACATTTTAACAGGTCACGACTCACGTTACATTTTAACATAGGACCCCTTATTCGATAGCAGCTTCACAAGTCTTGCATCCATTGAACTTGTGAGTTTTTGGACAGTTTCTGCTTGAATTTGTTTGCAAGATGTCAGAATAGCCTCCCAGGGCTGCTGTTTGGATGTAAACTGCCTCCCACCCTCATAGATCTTTTGCTTGAGGTTCTCAATAGGATTGAGGTCAGGGGAGGATGGAGGACACACCATGACTTTCTCTCCTTTTATTCTCATAGCAGCCATTGATGCAGAGGTATTCTTTGCAGCATGAAATGGTGCATTGTCATGCAGGGAAGAAAGTGGTCAGTCAGGAACTCCACATACTTTGCAGAGGTCATTGTTACACCTTCGGGGACCCTAAAGGGGCCGACCAGCTCTCTTCTCATGATTCCGGCCCAAAACATGACTCCACCACCGCCTTGCTGACGTCGCAGCCTTGTTGGAACAGGGTGGCCATCCGCCAACTATCCACTACTCCATCCATCTGGACCATCCAGGGTTGCACGGCACTCATCAGTGAACAGGACTGTTTGAAAATTTGTCTTCATGTATTTTTCTGCCCAATGCAGCCATTTCTGCTTGTGAGCATTGGTTAGTGGTGGCCGAATGAAAGGTTTATGCACAGTTGCAAGACTCTGGAGGACTCTACACCTTGATGTCCGTGGGACTCCAGAGGCACCAGCAGCTTCAAATATCTGTTTGCTGCTATGTAATGGTTTTTTAGCAGCTGCTCTCTTGATCCGATGCATGGATCTGGCAGAAATCTTCCTCAATGTGCCTTTATCTGCACAAACCCCTCTGTGCTCTGAATCAGCCACAAATCTCTTAATAGTACGATGATCACGCTTAAGTTTTCGTGAAATATCTAATGTTTTCATACCTCGTCCAAGGCATTGAACTATTTCACTCTTTTCGGCAGCAGAGAAATCCTTTTTCTTCCCCATATTGCTTGAAAATGGTGCTCTGCTTAATAATGTAGAACACCCTCCTTTAGTAGTTTTTCCTTTAATTGGGCTCACCTGGCAATCTACTTATCACAGGTGTCCGAGATTGTTTTCAGTGATCAAAAGAGCCCTGAGACACATTTACTATAGCGCGATTCTGCCTTTGCGCAAAATGTAGCGCGCAGAATCGCAAATTCGTGCTAATTAGCGCGAAAATGGAATTCACTAAAGCCCTGAGGGAGAAAATACTCGCAGAATCAAATTCACTATAGCGCCCAGACAATAGTGACTAAAAAACTAGTTGTGGTAGAAGCAAGGGAATTGTACATGGAAATAATGTTTAGGGCATGATATGATCACCTAAATGGTTCTTAAAAATGTAGTATCTAGTTTAATGATGATCTGCTTTTAAATTGTTTAAAAAAGTTATGTATAACCTGAAATATCATTGAAAGTCTGAAAAGAGCCAAATTCCGCCTTTTTTCCTGACTATTCATCAACACAACTGAGCATGCTCAGATACGAAAATCCCCTCATTTTAACTCCCATGCCTTTTTTAGAGGGCACTATAGTAAATTCGCAAATTCACACTTGCCTATAATTAGAGTTGAGCGAACTTCTAGAAGTCCGGGTTCTGCTGGTTCGGCCGAACTTCGGGACAAAGTCCGGGTTCGGGTCCGGACAGAACCCGAACTTTGTCCCGGAGACAGGCCTGGGCTTGGGCCTGAAACAGGGCTTCAAGCCGGCTTGGTCGTCTTGGGCCTGAAGATCTTCAAGCGAGTTGAGATTAATATCCGTTCACACTTAAACGCTTAAATGATATCACGGGAGATTTTTTCCGTACCCTCAATTTTACTCCCCTAAAAGCATAGACTCGTACGAGTCAACACAACTACTTATCAGTCCTTTTTTCCGCCTTAAACCGAGAAAAGTCTGAAAGTTACTATAAAGTCCAATATGTATTGAAAAAATTTGTTAAATTTTCGTCTAGTAGTAATTTGATCTATGATGTAAAAATTCTTGGTAAATCCACTAGTATAGTACGGGATTTGT
>BLSH010501138.1:1877738-1901796 GCA_018402905.1 Glandirana rugosa | reverse complement strand
CCAAAAAAAGAAAGCATTGTAAAATAAATAAATAGGTAAATAAATTGTAAAAAATAATAAAAAAATAAAATTGTAAAAAAAAAAAAAAAAAATATTCGTGCCACTGTCACATGACCTTAAAAAAGTATCGGTAATCGGTATCGGCGAGTACTTGAAAAAAAGTATCGGTACTTGTACTCGGTCTTAAAAAAGTGGTATCGGGACAACCCTAGTGTTTACCAAGGTTTTACCTGGTGCAGCTGTACCCCCATAAGCTCTGTTACTCTCAATCTTTTAGATCCACTACACTCTATTAGCTCAGACTCTTCATTCGTTGTTTTGGCAGAAACTAGCTGGTGTGAAGACTACACTATATCCTCTTTGGCGCTCCCGATTTTCTCCTGTTGTTCATTAGAACCTTAGTAAGTATAAATCAGGCTTAGCCCACGATTTGGACATGATTTTTGGTTTGTCCAAGGTAGCCCCCTATTGGCCAATATATACATGACATTTTTATTTATTTATTTCTCTTAACCTGGTCCTTCTATGTCCCCTGTGGCCGCATAGAGCCTCTTCCCATGATTGTGTGGATTCACCTTTTTGAGCTTCTGTGGTGACCCTGGGTAAGCCTTTGAGATATTTGGGATGGAACGAACAGTCAGTACACTTATTTTATTTTCTAATTTTATGTAATGTTATTATTGTCTAACTGTGGTTGTTTTGCCTTTATTAGAGCTTTGAATAAATATGGTGGTCTGAGATATTCCCTGGGGAAGACACAAATGGCGAAACATGTTGGGATCTAAGCATCATGTTCCGACTAGAAATTATTCAAAAATGTAAATGTCAGCACGGAGTGGCTACCGCGGACACTTAATTGTAACCTGTGCCACATCCCTATTATATAGGACAAAATGACAAAGGATGTATGTGGGACTTTACAGGCACCATACACAGATGTTAGTTTTATAAAAAAAATCCAAATTTTATTTAAATATTTAAAAAAAAACACATATAAAAACAATGAATAACCCGACCAAAGCTATTTAACTGGTAGGTATTTCCACCCCTCACTACCAAGTAGGGAGCCTCCAAAATATTGTGGATTGCAGTACAACAATATCTCTACAGGCTTATGTATAGGTACATTATTACAGTGGCTGTTGAGGGGTGATAGGGTTCCTCCAGTTAAACAATGGCATATAGGTTCAACATGTTTTGCGTTTTTGTCTACGCTTCTTCGGGAACATAGAGGGTTAACTTATGTTTTCTACCCTGAAAAGGGGCAAGATATATATCGTTAGAACAACAATAGCTATGAAAATACATATATTACATCAGCAACATTGTTTAGACTCTATGCACAACCCATAATTTACCTATTAGTAGATCAAATATACTCATTTGCGCAGATATGGATCAGGTGCAGAGAAAAGTCAGGCACCCACCACACAAAGGCCAGATTCATAGGTAGATATGGGGGCACACCTAGATGTATAGTAGATTAGATATCAGGTTGTAGCTATGTATCTATGATGTTTTACAATTAGGCCTAATGCACACAGGATGTTTTTGGATGTTTTTACAGCAGCTGTTTTTGGCTTCAGATGTTTTTTTCTACAGTCAATAAACTCTCCATCATGTTATCCTATGTGTCCATGCACACATAGGCTGTTATCAACTGGTTTGGGCAGGGATGTTTTTGAGCTGTAAAAAAAACCCAAGACTAGTGGGTTCTAAGAGAAGTTTTTCAGCTGTAAAACATGCAAAAGCACAGCTCACCAACGTTTTTGGACATTTAGATCCATCTAGGAAAAAAAACTCTACTGCTCAAAAACACGCAAAAATGCTACTGCTCAAAAACACGCAAAAACTCGGCTCACCAACGTTTTTGGTCCATTGTAAAAAAAAAAAAACGCTCAAAAATGCTACTGCTCAAAAACGCCAGTGCAATAACGGTGAAACAAGCTGAAAAACTCACTACAAAGCTACTGACGTTTTTAGAATTTATTTTAATGTCCTGTGTGCACGAGGCCTAAAGATATAGGTCGGTTTCACATGGCTGTTCCGTCAGCGGGCTCCGTTTAGCTCTGCTCCACAGATGACGGATCCGTCTCCGCTCTCTGTACAGAGACAGACCCATCAGAGCCCCGCTCTCCTCTATGGCAAATCGGATGACAACGGATCCGTCTGTCCGTTGCCATCTGATCAGATCCATAGACAGATGGAAAAATGGGGTTTCCATCCATCAGACTTTATGGGTCTGGAGTGGATCGGAGAGCGATGGGTGTCAGTGGATATGTCTCCGCTGACATCCGTTGCTCCATAGGGGTGCAAGGATGGTCCGTTCAGGTCCGCCTGAAAAGATGGACAGGCGGACCTGAACGGAATGTCCGTGTGAAAGGGGATATCTATACACAGTGAGCTTACTTACACAAGGAAAGATAGCTCAGATTGTCTGTGTGAGGATCAAATAGCTGATAGTGTTCAAAGGCAGGCTGCTGAATGGAACAGCAGATTCTAGACAAGTGCTGATTTCTTGTTAAACCACAGCTGTGGCAGTAGGCAAATGAAAGGTGCTGAAACTGTACTCTACATATAAATTCCAATGAAAAGTGCTATATTAGATAGAAAAGGAAGACAGGTAAGTATACTATGTATACTACCCCCAAAGTATGAAATGTTTAAAGGTAATGTCTATACATCCTACAACAATGTCAGGGAAATTACCTGATAAGTTGAAGCTCAGTACCTAGTCCAACTCCTCACACAGCCACAAATCCCTGCAATACAGTCCAGCTAGGGTTGCCAGATCATCCCTTTAATCCAGGACACATACTAATTACCCAGGTTCTGTGGCTGATTAAGGTGGTGATTAAACTCAATGGTGCCTTATCTGCATTAAATCAGCCTCAGAACCCGTGTAATTCATATGTCCTGGATTAAAGGGATGATGTGGCAACCCTAAGTCCAGCATGTTAATGGTTTTCTGCAGCAAGCTCCAACAGAGCTCAAACGGTAATGGACATCCTTTTAAATGTGCCCCAACTGGTGAGCTCAGGTGTGGGCCGACACGCCTATTACTGGCATCAATCAGCCCGGCCAATGTGTATCTGACCCATGCTGAACATGGGAGATACATCTATCCCCAAAAGCCAAGGGAGGAGTATCCCTCCCCCCAGTGGCTCTCCAGATCTCCACCTAAGTAGTGACTGGCAGATGATAACGGCGCTTTTACCCCCAACAGAAGACATCTGTGCGGAAAGGAATACCAATTGGCCAAAGTGCTAGGGTGCTCAAGAGACTTCCTCTGATCCCTTCTGACCTGTGCAAAAGTAAAGATATAAACGTATCATAAATCAAAAAAATCGCAACTCCATGTAATGGACTTGTCTATCACATATGCTATATAATTTCTTAACATTCATATTATGTAGTTGTGAGTATCGCATGCTGACTGCACATGGGACCACCCCAATGGGACAGGGATATCTCTTGGAAATAAGCAAACGAGTGTATTTGATCTACTAATAGGTAAACTATGTGTTGTGCATAGACTCTATACAATGTTGCTGATGTAATCTATGTATTGTTGTTCTAACGATATGTTTCTTGCCCCTTTCCAGGGTAGAAAACATAAGTTAACACTCTATGTTCGTGAAGAAGCGTAGACAAACCGCGAAACATGTTGAACCTATATGCCATCATTTAACCGGAGGAGCCCTATCACCCCTCAACAGCCACTACTGTAATAATGTACCTATACATAAGCCTGTAGAGCTATTGTTGTACTGCAATCCACAATATTTTGGAGGCTCCCTACTTGGTAGTGAGGGGTGGAAATACCTATCAGTTAAATAGCTTTAGTGAGGTTATGCATTGTTTTTATGAGTTTTTTTTTTTAAATATTCAAATAAAATTTGTATTTTTTTTATTTATAAAACTTACCTCTGTGTATGGCGCCTGTAAAGTCCCACATACATCCTTTGTTGTTTTATCATGCTCTGACTATCAAAGAGTCATGAAACCACAGTAAACATTCTGTCATGAAACCACAGCAAACATTCATGTTATCTGCTGCCTACCTTGCTGCATGTGTCCAGTTAAAGGCCGGGCCTCCATCACCTGTGTGCTTTAGTAGGCCCTCCTCAGCTGGTCTCCACCCCAGGCCCTAATTGGGAACAGGATATAGCACCTGGCAGTGCAAGCCTGCATTGCTGATCAATGTTTGTCCCTGTTTGGCTTTGTGTGTGGTTGTTCCTATCGTTTGCTGCTTGTGGCCCTGATACCCCGATCTTTGGCCTGTTCTCTGTTTCTCCGGTCTGCTTGTGGCCCTGACCCTTTGCTATTACCTCTGACTATTCTTGCTGTTTCTGCGCTGCTGCTTCCTCTCTTCCACCTGTAGCCAGCCGAGCGTGAGCTATGGGACCCCAGGGGCCACGACCTGGATCCAGTTGCAGCCACATCCATCCTCACCACTAGAGGCTCTGGCGAACACCCACTGGCTATTAGATTCCACGCCCTGGGGAAACCGATGCACTAGCTCCCTGTGTTTCAGTGTCCTTGCTGCAGGGGCCCCTCTTCCCGTATCAGCCAGAACCTATTAGCAGCAGTCAGCTATAGGTCCACCACCTTAGTGGTGTGCTTCGCAACCCTTGGTGTGATTCGCATTCCAGCGTTGTGCACCTGTCACCTGACCCCAGGCATCATGACACAAAGCTTGAATGCAATATATTCTCATATGTATATGTGCTCTATGTATTTTTATTGAACCATTAATCTCCTCCTTCGATATTTTTTAATCAATGTTAATAAACTTTATTGATTTTATACATACTGTTTTTTCTTGATGTAATGGTACCCTAAAAATACCTCCCAAAAATTGGTTTTCTATGTACTCCCTCTACAATTTAATTGTTTTACTAACTTAAAGCAGTTGTAAAGTTACATTTTTTCTCTAAAATAATAAATGCTATACTTACCTTCAGTGGCGGCTGGTGAAATTTTAGAATGGGGGGGGGGGGCAGACCCCGCTCTTCCTTTTTGACCTCTCCCACTTCTTATAAGCCCAACCCCTTATAGATTCCACCCATTGTGTCAGTAGTATACAGCCCGGCATCACCAGATAGGGGTATATACAGGCATCACCAGATAGGGGTATATACAGGCATCACCAGATAGGGGCATATACAGGCATCGCCAGATAGTGGTATATACAGGCATCACCATATAGGAGTATACAGGCATCACCATATAGGAGTATACAGGCATCTTCAGATAGGAGTATACAGCTGCCACCCCCCCCCCCGGGGCTTGTGGCACTGACAACAGATCCCCCCCAGGGCAGTCGGTACATAAAAGTCCCGCTCTCACCCCATCTAGGAAGCAGGCAAGAGGCAGGCAGCGGTGTCCGGCGAGCGGGAGCGTGCAGCTGTGCATCCTCCTCCTTTGAGAAAGCCTGGCATCCAATAGGATCGGGAAACGGGTAACATACCAATGCTTCTCAATTGGCTGAGAGGTGATTCAGTGTTGGAAAAGCAAATATTAATTTGCTTTTGTAACACACGCGAGTGTGCTTGCAAGCGCCATGCAGTGCGCTCCGAGAAACTCTTTTTTGAAGCCTGTTAGAGCCTATGGCTCTAATCAGGTTCTTCAAAAAACACAGACGTTTCTGCAATTCATGCGGCCGGCCTCCTGACAGGGGTCGGCTGCAGGAATAGTAGGTGGTCGATGCTATGCATGAATCTATTCATTAGGTGAATGTGATCCCCTGCGCTACTACTTACTATTTCCCAGTGTAAAAATGATTATTTATAGTGAAATCCTAATAGTGCATCAAAATGGCTGCTGCAATACCTAATATTTAACACAATAACATATAGCATGAAAAAGGTATAAATTATATTGTGCAATGCCTTAATGGTACTACAATGGGAAACAGATATATGTACTATGTTCATACAGTCCGTCTTCATTAATATACGACTAGTGAAAAAATGACATCAATAAAGTGACTCAGTGCTCCAAATAAATATTGTGCAATGATAAAAGTTCATAGATTAATTCATTCAGTAGATAGTGATCACAGTTCATCAATTTGGCTAATAAAGTGACTAGGTGCTCCAAAATATTGTGCAATGCTCGATTAAAGTGCTCAAAAAAATGGACAAAGCCTATTTGGTGGGTCTTCAAACACCTCTAAAGGGACTTCTGCGCCAGTGTTACCACCAATCGTGCTCACAGGACTCTCATAGGGATGGGCCGAACACCCCCCTGGTTTGGTTTGCACCAGAACTTGTGAACAGGCAAAAAATTTGTGCGAACGCCGTTAAGATCAATGGGACTCGAACATGAAAAATCATAAGTGCTCATTTTAAAGGCTTATATGCAAGTTATTGCCCTAAAAAGTGTATGGGGACCTGAGTCCTGCCCTAGGGGACATGTATCAATGCAAAAAAAGTTCTTAAATCAATCGTCTTTTCAGGAGCAGTGATTTTAATAATGCTTAAAGTGAAACAATAAAAATGCCTGTAAAAGGGCGTACCTCTGTGATGTTTAGAACATAGCCAGAGCAAAATGAAATTTCTAAAGGTAAAATTGTCATTTATTATCGTGGCTGTAATGTATTGCTTGCTCCTGGCAATATAGATAAAATCCCTAAAAAAGCATTATGTCCCCCCCCCCCCAGTCCATACCAGGCCCTTCAGGTCTGGTATGTATTTTAAGGGGAAGCCAGCGCCAAAATGAAAAAACAAATGACTTGGGGGTCCCCCCCAAATCCAAACCAGACCCTTATCCGAGCACGCAGCCCTGGCATGGCAGGAGGGGGTGGGGACAAGCGAGCCCCCCCTCCGAACCATACCAGGCCACATGCCCTCAACATGGGGAGGATGCTTTGAGGTTGCCCCCAAAGCACCTTGTCCCCATGTTGATGGGGAGAAGGGCCTCATCCCCACAACCCTTTCTGGTGGTTGTGGGGGTCTGCGGGCGGGGGGCTACATTGTACCCCTACCCATTCACCAAAAAAGGAGTAAAGTGGTACAAAAAACAAGAGGCGGTTTTTGACAAGTCCTTTATTGTGTAAAATAGCTCTTCTTCTTCCTTCCTCCATCTTCTCCTGCCCGGTCCTTCTTCTGGTCTTCTGCTTCTTCTTTCGGTCTTCGTCTTCTTCCTTCTTCTTTCACCGCTCCCGCTCCTGCTGCCGCAGCAGAGGCGTCTCCCAGATTGGGTATTCTTCAGTTTGGCATTTATAGGAAGGGACTGGGCCTACTGGTGACGTAAATGAGTGACCCATTTCCTCTGACAACGAATGACATCAGAAGGGGGCGAGTTACTTGTATACGTCACTGGGTGGCCCTGCTCTTCCCTATAAAGTAAATGTCAGACTGCAGACCGCCCATTCTGGGAAACGCCTCCGGACAGCACAGCTGCGGCAGCGGGCGTGGGGGGGGGAGCAGTGAAAGAAGAAGGAAGAAGATGAAGACTGAAGATGAAGAGAGGAAGGAAGAAGACCGAAAGAAGAAGCAAAAGACTAGATGAAGGACCGGGCAGGAGAAGATATTGAGATTATCGTCTGCGCATTCTCCGGGAGGTTCCTAGTCGACAATCTGGGGTATGCAGCAGACGGATTTCACGTTATGTGTTTGGGTGTTAATTGAATTCACACTAGACGGTTTGGTTATGGGTAAATATTGGTATGTTAGGTTAGACTATATATACTGCCTACCTTTTTGTGCTTCAGTGTTCTTATCTGATGGATGTAACACCTTGCTTACAATATAACTATAAATAAAGAATTTGAAAAAAAAAAAACACAGTGGCGTAACTAGAACCTTCCCTCCGAGCCCAGTGGCAGAACGCCAGGGCCCGATCGAAAGTGTGACGTTCATGACCCTGGTAGTTCTGCCACTGGGTTCTACCATTTATTTATTTATTTTTACAATATTATTGTTTTTTAATATTTTAAACAATTTTTTAGGAGCCCCATTTGGGGGATTTGGTGAGATAGCAGGGGTCTAAACAGACCCCTGATGTTTCACCTTTGACATAGAGAAAGGAGATTCAGGGCACAGCCTTCAATCTACATCTTTGCAGCCTCACCTGTACAGAATAAATAGACAGGAATAGCCTTCATTCACAAACTGAAACATAGTAAATACAGTTTAGTATGTTTCAGTTATGAATAGACATAGTCAGTAATCAGTATGGATCACTGACTCTCCATTCAGAAAAGGCTTAATCCTGACAGATACCCTGCAGCAGCTGGCAGGAGAGTGGAGGGGGGACCCTGTAGATCTGTGGGGGCAAGGGGAGAGGCCATGAAAGAGCACAGGGCCAGGAAAAAGTACAGGGGGGCTGGAGAGCACACAGGGAGGCAGCAGAAAGGAACACATATACACAAACATACACACACACACACACACACATATACATGCACACACACACACACACACATATACATGTAGAATTGAAGAAAGCCTTTTAAAAAACGGCATTACCTTCTTCTCTTCCTGCCGGGTACTGTACTGTAGGGAGAGACAAAGAGCACAGCACACACTGTTTTCACTTTCATTATAGTAAACAATGTGACTGTGACAAGCTCTCCACAGTGCCGATCGGCTAAGGAATGGAGAGCTCCATCGGCCCCTCCTTAATTTAGGAATACATTGGGGCCTTATGGGCCCCTGCAGCATGGGGTCCGGTCACCATGGCGACTGCAGTGACCCCTATGCTTCTGCCCCTGGTTAAACAGTTTTTATCTAAATCGTCCATCTTTGCGTGTAACAGAGATTGGTTCATTCTATGTTTGGTTTCGACTATATTCAGGGTAGGCATTTTCTAAGCTTTAGCTATAGTTTGTTTAGCGGCTGTTAAGAGCTGTATTAATAATTTAAACTGTTTCCTTTGTATAAATTCCAGCCTTAGGTTTAGAAGGACCAAAGCCGAATCTGGAGAAATAGTGCTTTCAAACATAGCTGAGGCAAGCCTAAAAATAGATTTCCAAAATCCTTGAACCAAATATTAAAATGTGTGCCCTGCTCTGAACAGGCACGGAAACAAGAAGCCGAATATTCCAGAGCATATTTAGATATTCTAGCGGGGGCTAAGTACCAACATATAAATACTTTATATATGGTCTCTACTGCTGTTACATTCAGTGAAGAAGATTTTGTGATTGACTATATTTCGGACAATCATACAGTATTAATAGTACGACCCAAATCATTCTCCCATTTGGCCATACATGAGGGTGGGGATGCATCCTTTTTATTAAGCAATTGGGAATATAGAGTATTGAGATCCTTCCCCTACAATGTGGATCTTTAAAGCAAATGTTTTCAAAAACTGATAGCTTTGTCAAAGCAATCTTTGTATTAAGAAAGGGGGTGTAAAAAATGTTTAATTTGCATATAACAAAATAATTCAGATTTGGGAAGCCCATATGAACTACATAGATCTGGAAAGGGTAAAATTGATGAATTAGAAACTAAATTATGTAGGCATGAAATGCCAGCCTTAGACCAAGTGTGGAATGTCATGGGGGAAGTCCATGCCGGATAAAATGCCGGATTCTTGAGGAATGAGAGGAGTGAGTTATGTGGGGATTGTAACCCGAACATAGTTCTGTGTCTATCCCATATTGATAAAGAATGCTTAGTGATAGGGTTCAAAGGGGACTTACGTTCCTTTAAAAATTAGGAAAGCCTAAGCCGCCCTGTGATTTGGGAAGATATAAGGTATCTTTCGACAGTCTTGGTTTAATCTGTCCCCAAGTGAATCGTATTGCTCTCTGCTGCATAATTCTTAAAAAATAAGCCAGGATGGATATTGGAGAACTCTAAATAGATATAAAAATTTTGGAAGGATGGTCATTTTGATTAAATTATGACAGTAGAATAGATGACCATTTCGACAATAAACTCGTGGTTAGTTTCAATAAAGCTGGAGTATTGGTGGCGAATAGATTTTTGTAGTCCACGTTGAGTTGGATACCTAAGTAAGAGAGACTATGTGTTGCCCATTTAAAAGGAAATACCTCCTTGACCGTATCAATTTCTTTATTGGATAATGAAATGTTCAATGCTGTTGATTTCTGCATATTAACTTTAAGACCAGAAATATCTGAAAACCTGTTTAAAATGTTTATAAGATCGGGGCAGAGATTTGTGGGGAGGATAAGAATAGAAGAATATCATCCACAAATAAACACAGCTTATGCTGGTACCCACCTAGAGTTCTATACCTGTAATGGACAGTTCAGTCCTAATTCTCTGGGCTAATGGTTCAATAAGCAGGGCAAATATAAGAGGGGAAAGAGGGCACCCTTGTCTTGTAGCCCCCTATACTAAATGCATCAGATTTATATCCCGCATATCTAATCTACATGCTTTGGGTTGATTGTATAACGCCATATAATCCATTTTAGGAAATGAGGGAACCATTTCTGCAAAGTAAAATGCATATAAGACCAAGATATAGAATCAAAAGCTTTTTTTATATCTAAGGAGAAAAAACCAGATGGAATGCAACATGTTTTAGCAAAGTGAGATAAGAGGATTGCCCGACGAATATTATCGCTGGCTTGCCAGACAGGCATGAAGCCTACTTGATCTCTATGTATAAGATTTCCTATAAATCTATTCAATCTAGTAGCAAGAATTTTAGCTAAAATCTTGATATCTAGGTTTAAAAGAGAAATAGGGACGATGATTCAACCAAATTGTATCATCAGTGTGAGGTTTGGGAAGCATGCATATAATCGCTGTCAAAGTTTCTTGTCTAAAAGACTGACCTTTGAGAAGGGAATTGAAGGCATTGGCTAATACAAGAGATAAAATTACTGCGGAAGTATGAAAATATAGAGCAGAGAACCCATCAGGTCCCGGTCTTTTATTGAGTTTCAAAGTTTTTATGGCATTGAGCCCCTTATTAGCTGAGATCTGATCTTCTAGCGAGTCTGTATTTGAGATACAGATGGACGAGATATATGTGAGAAAAATTCATCTGCCTTAGAGGTACCCAGCTCTTTTTCAGGAGAATATAAAGTCGCTAACTTGGATCTAAAATTTTGTAGTATTTTCACAGGGTCATTAGAATAAATATCTCTGGAAATTTTCAGGCGAATTGGCTTAGAGGGTTTTCGGTAGGATTTAAGTGTACGGGCCAATAGAGTGTCTGGTTTATTAGCCTTAATGTAATAACTATGGCAAGATCTTTTAATTGTTTTGTCAGCTGCTTCTGTAAGAAATAAATCAAATTCCAGTTTGGCTTTATCCAATTTAAGTTTTTTAACTTAGGAGAGGGGTTATTTTGAAACGCCATATTACATGCGTTGAAGTCTGCTTCTAATTTACTGTACAGTAATTTGGCTCTCTATTGAAAAGTGTAGCTCGTCTTAGACATATTCCACAAAGAACCGGTTTATGCGCCTCCCATAGAGCAAGTGGGGATATGTCAGGGTAGAGTTATGTATTAAGTAATCCTTAAGGGCCGATTCATATCTATTTTGTGTTTTAATTCTTTAAGGAGGGAGTCTTTGAGATACCATGTGGGGTCATGGGTTTTAGGAATCACAGAGGCTATGACAGTAAAGACTGCATTATGATCAGACCATGTGACCGGTATAATCTTCGATGCTAGGATCTCAGGTGCCATTCCTATGGTTAAAAACACATGGTCAATTCATGAAAATTAATTATGTGGATAAAATTAGTGTGTAAATTGTCGTTTGAGCGGGTTCAATTCCAGCCATGATTCAACTAGATTGTATTTCGCTATGAGTTGTGAAAAGGAGAGTTTATTGGAAGTATTAGATTGGGATATTGGGGATTTATCTAAGAAGGGCAAAAGGATCTGATTCAAATCTCCACTTATAATTATTGTGCCTATTTTGTGCATTTCTACCACATGCAAGAGGTGTGTAAGAAATGATGTGGGTGTTTTTATTAGGGGCATAATAAGATATTATTGTAACAGCAGAATCCACTAGATGTCCTGTTAGAATCAGATATCTACCCTCTGGGTTCTTAATTTCTTTTAACATTGAGAAAAGCTTACTGTGATGAAAGGCAATAAGTACACCATGCTGTTTGGACGCTGCAGAGGCAGTAAATGCTTGTGGATATAATGCACTAAAGAATTTAGGAGTGGATTGAGTTGTAAAATGTGTTTCTTGAAGGCATAAAACGTGTGCCTTCCAAGTAGAAAAGGAGCAGAAAGCTTTGGTACGTTTGTTGTGGAATATTGGGTCCCTGTACTGAGATAATATATTTAAGGGGGCCATGGGATTATGCATTTGTGAAACATAATATCTGGTAATCCAGATAAATAATTGGAAGAGCCTACCTTCGAGGAGGGGATATTAGAGAAAGATGGAAAGAAAGAGAGAAGCAATATCCTATGGGGAAAAAGGAACAAAGATATCAGATACATTAGATTAGCCATATATGTCCATATAACCTGGTCGTTGGGGGGAGAAGAAATCACCCACCAAGGAAACATTGGCTACTATCGATTGTCCACTATTAGTATGGACTAACCGAGGGTAGCAAGTGGGGGACACAAGGAGCTATCCCAGAGGATAAGGAAAGCTTGAATCCATATAATTAAAAAGGGTATAAGATAAAACTTGAATATAATTGCCCAAACTAAAATTGTGAATCCTAATGATCCAATGTGGGATTATTAGGGAGAATTCCAAATAGAAATATATTAACCAAACATTTATGAGCAACTGTAACATTGCGGGAACTGAATTTTAAAATCAGTGGGAATCAAGAAAAATATTGAGGCAAAAAGGGCTAAGAAAAGGGGAAAAAATATTTTTAAGTCTGCCTTATTCAAGTGTAAAGGGAAGAAAATAAATGTACAATTAGCAAAAAAGATACAAAATCAGATATTCTTATCTGGAAAAAAATAAAAAACATATTTTAGATAAGGGTCTTAATAAAGCCAGAAGACGGATAATCAGTACAGACTGGCATTACTACCAAACATGGGGAAAAAAACAACATAGCCTATTGAAGCTCTCAATCCATTGAGTCAACTGGATCAGGTTCTGGATCAGGGGATCTGAAACAGCTTCTTTTATTTGAACTTTGTTGATCCTTTTTCCCTGTTGAGGTAGGGAATTTGCGTGTAGTAGATGAAACAGGTCTGCGACATAAAGTTTCTGAATTCTGTAAAGGATCCATCAGATGCATGTCTTGAAGGGTGTTGTGTAGTTCATTCCCAGATTGACAAGTATATTTAGTACCACAAAATGAGAACCTGACTGAAAAGGGGAAGCCCCATTGATAAGTTATTTGGTTCTGTTCTAATATTTGAAGCAGAGGTTTCAAGGCTCGTCTTTTGTTAATTGTTAATTATGACAGCTCAGCAAAGGCTTGGTAATTGGGTCCTTGAAAAATTAGAGACTCTTTTCCTTTTGCTGCAGAAAGAACCTTTTCCTTTGTGCGATAAAAATGAAATTTAGCAATGGTATCCCTAGGAGGACCAGTTGTTTTTTTGGGGGGACAAAGCCCTGTGAACTCTGTCCATTTCAAGGCGTTCAACTGGAATTGCAGGTTGTAATTCCTGAAATAGTGCTATCAAAGTAGCCTGTAAATCTGTTACAGATTCAGGAAATCCTCTAATGCGTAATTTTGAGCGTCTTGCCCTATTTTCATAGTCCTCCAAACAGGTCTGTAGCATTACATTTTTTTCTTTGAGATTTTCAATTTCCGCTGAATTGTACACAGTATGGTCTTCCATATTATCAACACGTGTTTCAAGTACTGATAAACACTGGCCCTGCTCTCTAATTTCTTTTGCAAGGCAAGAAGTTATGTGGTCAGAGGTGCGCTTTAAAGCCTTCTGAAGCATTTTTTTCAATTTGTTTTAACACTGCTGGGGATAGTTGTTCACTCTGTGAGGAATCTTCCCCGCACACTGAATCCCAATCATCTTCTTCAGAGTTATTAAGTGTCTGTGTGTTTGTCTTTAACCACTTAAGCCCCGGAAGGATTTCCCACTTTAGGACCAGAGCACTTTTTGCGATTCGGCACTGCGTCGCTTTAACTGACATTTGCGCGGTCATGCAACATTGTACCCAAACAAAATTTGCATCCTTTTTTCCCCACAAATAGAGCTTTCTTTTGGTGGTATTTGATCACCTCTGCGTCATTTCTGATTGCCACTATAAACAAAAGAAGAGCAACAATTTTGCAAAAAACTCCAAATTTCTTACTTTTTGCTAAGATACAAATCCAAAAAAAAAAAAAAATAAACATTTTTTTCCATCAGTTTTGGCAAATTTATATTCTTCCTCATATTTTTGGTAAAAAAAAAAATCGCAATCAGCGTTTATTGATTGGTTTGCGCAAAAGTTGCTGCGTTAACGGATGATGAGAATTAATTTTTTGGGTTTTTATTATTTACTAGTAATGGCAGCGATCTGCGATTTTTAGTGGTACTGCGATATTGCAGCGGACATGTCGGGCCATTTGGGACCATTGACACTTATACAGCGATCAGTGCTATAAAAATGCACTGATTACTGTGTAAATGCCATTGGCAGTGAAGGGGTTAACCTGGAGGGGGCGATCTAAGGGTTAACTGTGTTCCCTGGGCGTGTTCTAACTGTATGGGGGCTGGCCTGGCTGGGGAAGGGAGTGATCACGGCTTCCATACACAGGAAGCCTGTGATCACAGCCCTTCCCCCTCTAACAGAACGGAGATCCGTGTTTACTTACATGGACCATTCTTTCACTGGGAGGGGCCATCGTGGGAAGCTGGCGGCGATCGAGTCCTCCCTACTCACTCCCTTCCCCCCCCCCGAACACAGTGAGCGCGCACGCAGTGAGGGATATCGCAGCCGCCGTCATAAGACGGCGGTTTGCGATATCGAGCCACTTTGTCACCGTCAGACTGCGGTCGGCGGTCAGCAAGTGGTTAAAGTGGTTGTCAAGTCATGACAACCACTTTAAACTACAGGTAAGCCTACAATAAGGCTTACCTGTAGGTCCAGGATCTGCATGTGCCGACGTCATTGGCACATGCGCACTGAAGAATCGGCACCCGGGATAGCCCTTCTGTATTTGTGCCATAAATGATGGCTCTCGTGCGCATGCGCGGGAGTGACATCAGCGCGACTCCGCCAATCACAGTGCTGGAGCCCGCACTGTGATTGGACAGAACCGCAGACCCGGAACAATGATGTCGCCCGTCACGGTGTGCCGAGACCGCTGCAACAGCTTTGTTCCAAGGTAAGTTTTTCATAATGAGCTAGTATGCGCTGCATACTAGCTCATTATGCCTTTGCTTTGCAGGGTTTTTTTTGTGGGGGGTGGGGGTGCATTTACAACCACTTTAAGGCTCTCATAGCATTGTGTAAAGTAGCTGAGGAGAATGGGGGTGGCGCCGTTTTGACTATAGAATGAGCTGGTATGTTTTTGCCATTTTTTTCTCCTCATATCCTGCTGAGAAACACCAAAAGGTACACTGCCAGCTCCCAGAACTTAATGGGCACAAATAGGTGTCATTTGTGTGCGATTGTTATGTGAACAGCTGCAATTATAAAATAAGTAAAGGACTAAATTAGACCACAAGCTCCCTCTAGTGGGAAAATCTGATATATTCATGCTGAAAGAAGAACTAAAATAAATGAGATGTCCATTTTAAAATGTTCTTAATAGATCTATAAGATTAAATTAGATCACATATAACAACATAATTTGTAAGAATGACCATATTGAGTCATATTTAGAAAATGCAGGCATATTTATAATACTGTGAAAGTGAATCCTATAAACCTGCAAACCAGTGAAAGTGCAGTGATTGTTAAAATATTCAGTAGGGGTAATTTTGGCTAACCTCACTGCAAAACACACAATCTAATGGTCTGTGCTTGGAAAAACTTTTTTTTTCTCATAGAAATATGAATTCAGTCTTTGGCTTATAAATATATAAAAGCACTTATTTATATCAAGTTTGGCTAAACTAATAAAAATAGTGGTCTCCCATTCCTTCAAGCAGTCCAGAGTACATAGACTAATATCTGTAAGGAATCAGGAAAAACAAAAACTTGTTTAACCTCTTCACACCCACGCTATATACAAAAGACATCTACAGCGTGGACCTGAATTGCCGGGAGGGCGTCCATGTACGTCCTCCCGAGCAGGTGCTGTCTGCGCGTCCCTGTGGGTCGCGCACAGCCTGCTCTGTGATCATCAAGTCCATGAGCTGCCAATGACAGCTGATCACGTGGTATAAACAGAAGATCAGTGATCAGTATTTTTTTTCCCTCACGCTATCAGCGTGAGGGGAAAAAGAAGTTGATAACTGGCTTCTGTCAAAAGGACATCGGCCCCTTGAGAGCTTGTCTGTGCCCACCAGTGCCACCTGCCAGTGCCACCTATCATTACCCGCCAGTGCCACCTGCCAGTACCCACCAGTGCCATCTACCAGTGCCCACAGTGCCACCTACCTTTGCCCACCAGTGCCACCTACCTTTGCCCACCAGTGCTGCCAATCAATGCCCATTAGTGCTGCATCATCAGTGCCACCGATCAGTGCTGCCTATCCGTGTCACCTACCAGTGCCCATCACTGCCACCCATCAGTGCCCATCAGTGTCACCTACCAGTGCTGCTTGTCAGTGCCACCTATCAGTGCTCTTCAGTGCCACCGATCAGTGCCCATCAGTACCAACCATCAGTGCCACCTTATCAGTGCCACCTATCAGTGCCCATTAATGCTGCCTTAACAGTGCAGCCTATCAGTGCCCATCAGTGCAGCCTATCAGTGCCCATCAGTGCAGCCTCATCAGTGCACATCAATGAAGAAAAAAAATTACCTGTTTTCAAAATGTTATAAAAAAACTATAAAACAGTTTTTTTTTTCCTTCAAATCACCCAGCAGTGATTAAATACCACCAAAAGAAAGCTCTATTTGTGGAGAAAAAATGATAAAAATTTCATTTGGGTACAGTGTTGCATGACCGCACAATAGTCATTCAAAGTGAGACAGTGCTGAAAATTGGCCTGAGCAGGAGGGGGTTTAAGTGCCCGGTAAGCAAGTGGTTAAAGGACAACAGAATCTATAAAAATGATGCAGCCATTAAAAATTTCTACAACCCGGTAAAAATATATAATTATGAAAGGGTATATTCACATATACATATAGGGGGGGAGTCACTGAAGTAATCAACTAGTTAGATACTCCAATAATAAATATCTAGGCTTATCCAGAATTATTTTATATGACATATTAGGATGGATATTTTCATAAAAGTTAAATACTTTATTTTTCAATAAGATTAAAAACACATCAAACTTAAAATCTTGGCCAAGAATAGCTATAACATATACACTGCCACCACTGCTGCAAGAGTGTGTCTTTCATACAGTTCGGGTTCGCTCAACCCTAGTTATTATCAATCTATAGCTATTGTAATTCAGCCCAAATTGCATATTACTTACTTTTTTAAGAAACTTTCCACTCCCTCCTATGTACTTGTATAAAGATGGCCATACACTATGTAATCTGATTGTATATTATGTATTTAGTAAGAAGGGTGATCACTGATTGATTGCATTTCATTTAAAAAACATGTAGCTGGGAGTGGGTGTCTAGGTAGGAGGGTAGATGATGCAGGGTGTGTGCTAATGAGGTCAGCTGGTCAATACCTTCCTGTGTCATGACCTATAGTCTGTTCAAGAAGTAGGGCAGAAGCAATAGATACCTTACTGTCCTCATCCAGGTTTCCAAACGTGTCTGCAAATTTTATGGAAAGCTTTGATATTTTTGCAAAAAAAGTACATGAATGCTATATTGGTACATGGGGGAGCTGTATTTTAGAAAAAAAAAAAGGTGAACAAAGGTGAACTTAGCCTTTAATGCGTAGAATGCATTAAGATGAAAAAACTCATGGCTTTAGAATTACTTTAATCCTCTCTATAAAGTGGACTCGTTGACCAAAAAGTGTCCCATGACCAACTGGCATTGTTCTTGTAAATCCTCATAGGTATAAATTATATATGATGGCTGTGTCCTTCAAGACAAATCTTCCAAGGCTATGTTGGCCAGGCTAGCTGGATATTCCAAACATATAAGAGCGCATAATCCAGTAGTCCAGTGAGCTGGCCAGAATACCCTTAGATGAGGAGACTGCTCTGCACTGGGAGCGCTATATGTGCAAAGTAATTGTAAATAAGATACTCATACAAACCTGATGTATGTGTACAAAAGGAGGTATTTGTCACATCCAACAGTATGCCATGTAGCAGTAAATGCTCTCTATGTCAAAGGACAGAGGTAGAGTCCCTCTGTGTCTAGGTCCAGGATCACGATCAGGTTTCAGGTTGGAGACAAGCAAGGGCCAACAATGAGCTGGCAGTGAGGTACAAAATCAGAAGGCAGAGTTTGGTAGCTCAGATGAGCAGCAGGCATAACAGGCAAGAGAAATCAAAAGAGGAGCATCAGACGTAGCCAGGTTAGTAACAAGATCAGCAGGTTCAGGAATACAGGACACAGGCAATGAGGCTAGGTAGACCTTAGGTTTAAATAAGACATCGGGCACCAGGATCTGTGGGAGCGCCCGTGTGTGCATTTGTGAGCCAAGGTTCATGCATGCACACGTGCATTATTGTCCAAGAACAGACATTGAAGCCATTTGCAGGGACCTGAATTGGGCCCTAATATACTTTGAAGACTTTGAGAACTGCTCAGGCAGGGGTAATCTTAGCCTTGAGGGACTTCCTGAATCTATTACAGATTTAACACCCATGGCATGACGATTTCCTTGGAATATCTCAAATTTGATCCCATTCACAGAGCTTTAGACCCTAAAAATACAGTGGGCTCACCTCGGGACATTATCATCAAGTTTACAGGACATTCTACTGCATGAAGGACACCCTATTGCAAGTTGCGTAAGACAAGCCTGGCTTCTGCTTCTAGTGCCAGCCTTATCAATTATTCATGGACCTTGCCCCTCATTACTAGCCAAAAATTATGCCAGATGAAACTCTTTACTATGTCTCTACTTTCTTATCGCCTCAAATACAAATATGAACTTCAAGTTATTTTTTTCTTTCAAATGATGCAAAAAATGGGTAAAGACCTCAATTAATAAAAAAGAAAAACTTTTGGGAGTACAGATCTGTAAGACAATGTACCCTAGCACTACAATTCAAAGAACACGTTTTGTTAAAGCAGATGTAAATCCAACCCCTAAATCATATCTATAGACAATATGTAAGATCATATATTCATTTACACATTGTATTTCAATTATTTCTAGCCTACTCCCATTAGTCTGAAAAGTTCCCCACACATTTACTTCTTTGAATTCTGTGACACATATTGACTATGAAAGGACAAGAAGTCCCAGGTGCACAAAATTATTCTCATGACTAAGCCCCATGGGCGGGGTAAAACATGTCAGGGGGGTCAACTGTACGGAGTCTAGGTTGAGGTTGCTTCCACTGTGTACATGAGAGTTGTGTGGGAGAGAGTGTGGGAGTGTAATGGGAACTGCAGACCAGACCCCCCCCACCTGTGACCGAGAGAGGAGGTGGGTGACCCGGGGACCGGGAGTGGCGGCAGGTGCGGGACAGCGGGACCTTTGTGGTGGAGAGGGAGTGACTGGTTTCAGTATCCCCCCACAGACACAGACAGAGGAGATGGGTGCGAAACCAGCAGGACTGGTAGGCTGACCGAGAGAGGCGGCGGGTAAGTAGCAACCCGCAGACCGAAGGGGAGTGTGACTGACAGACCTGGGAAGCAGCCAGACTAAAGCCACTGACTAACAAGCCCTGCAAGTGTCAGATTACAGGGGAGGTTGAGCAGAGAGACACACACAACTAATAGTAAAGACTGTGTGTAGTGGGGGCGCCTGTGTATTGTGAGTACCTGAGTATTGTGAGTACCGGAGTATTGTGAGTACCGGAGTATTGTGAGTACCTGTGTATTGGAAGTACCTGACTATTGGGAGTTCCTGAGTATTGGGAGCACCTGAGTATTGTGACTACCTGTGTATTGGGAGTACCTGTGTAATGTGAGCCCCTGTGTATTGGGAGTACCTGTGTATTGGGAGTACTTGTGTATTGAGAGTACCTGTGTATTGGGAGTATCTGTGTACTGTGAGTGCCCATGTACTGTGAGCAGGGGCGGGCGGATAGGGGTCGCAGGAGTCGCCATGGCGACCGGGCCCCATGCTGAAGGGGGCCCTTATGGGTATGCCTAGATTAGGAGGGGATGAGGAATGGAGCGCTCCGTTCCTCAGCCGAACGGCGCTGCGGGGAGCCCCGTCACACTGTTTACACTGTGTGTGAAAGTGAAAGCAGTGTGTGCTGTGCTCTTTGTCTCCCCCTACAGTGCAGTACTCGGCAGGAAGAGAGAAGGTACTGCCGTTTTTTTAAGAGACTTTCCGCAATTCTGCATGTATGTGGGTACATGTGTGGGGGGTAGTTAGAGGCATACCAGAGAGGCAGCGGGAGATTAGGGAAATTAACAAGTGGCTGACGAGCTGGTGTAGAAAGGAGGGTTTTGGGTTCCTGGAGAACTGGGCCAACTTCTCAGTCGGGTACCGACTCTTTAGTAGGGATGGACTGCACCTGAATGGGGAGGGTGCAGTTTGGCTATGCGATGGGGGGTCCAGATGTAGAGATAACCAGCGTGGAACAAGTTTCACACGGTAGTATTGGGGGCATTGGTGGTAGGGTAACTATAGTACCTAAACCCAAGGTAAGTAACTTGACAAATCCAAATTGCAGCCTCAAAACATCCAACAAGGAGATAGTATGTGACCGGGCAAAACTACGAGCCTTATTCACTAATGCCGGAAATCTGTCTGACAAAATGGGAGAACTGGAGCTGCTGATGTACGAGGAGGATTTCGATGTTGTGGGAATTTCAGAGACTTGGTTTAACAGCTCTCATGATTGGCTGGCAACCATTCAAGGATATTCCTTATATCGCAGAGAGGTGAAATCTTTATGGGTAGAGCTTCAAAGGCAGGAAACCAAGGGGAAAGTAATACTGGGAGTATGCTATAGGCCCCCTAACCAGATAGAGGAGGGGGAGGCGGACCTCCTATAACAGTGTGGAATGGCGGCAAGGATGGCAAGTGTCATTATAATGGGGGATTTTAATTACACACATTCATCTAAGGCTTTCCTAAATATCTTACAGGACAATTTCATGGGTCAGATGGTAAATGCACCAACAAGAAACAAAGCATTACTAGACCTACTGATTACTAACAATACAGACATGATAGCGGATGTAGAAATACGGGGCAACTTAGGAAACAGCGACCACAGGTCAATTTGTTTCAGTATAAATCACAGAAATAGGAAACACAAGGTTAATACAAAAACACTTAATTTCAAGTGCCAAGAGCCAACTTCCCTAAACTACGCTCTTTGCTAGAAGATATTAAATGGGACAAATTCCTGGGAACAAAGAACACGGAGGAAAAATGAGTGTGCTTTAACCACTTAAGGACCGGAAGGATTTCCAGCTTTAGGACCGGAGCCCTTTTTGCGATTCGGCGATGCGTCGCTTTAACTGACAATTGCGCGGTCGTGCGACGTTGTACCCAAACGAAATTTGCGTCCTTTTTTTCCCACAAATAGAGCTTTCTTTTGGTGGTATTTTATCCCCTCTGCGTCATTTCTGATCGCCGCTATAAACAAAAGAAGAGCGACAATTTTGCAAAAAAACACAAATTTCTTACTTTTTGCTAAAATACAAATCCAAAAAAAAAATATAAAAAAACATTTTTTTTCACAGTTTTTGGCCGATTTATATTCTTCATCATATTTGCGATAAAAAAAAATCGCAATCGGCGTTTATTGATTGGTTTGCGCAAAAGTGGTCGCGTTTACGGATGATGAGAATTCATTTTTGGGGTTTTTATTTATTTTTTTATTTTTTCCTAATAATGGCGGCGATCTGCGATTTTTTGCGGTACTGCGATATTGGGGCGGACATGTCGGAACATTTTGACACTTTTTTGGGACCATTGGCATTTATACAGCGATCAGTGCTATAAAAATGCACTGATTACTGTGTAAATGCCATTGGCAGTAAAGGGGTTAACCTGCAGGGGGCGCGCTAAGGGTTAACTATGTTCCCTGGGCGTGTTCTAACTGTATGGGGGATGCCCTAACAGGGGAAGGGAAGTTATCACAGCCTTCACGTAAAGGAAGGCTGTGATCACAGCCCTTCCCCCTCACACAGAGCGGAGGTCCGTGTTTACATGCACAGACCTCCGCTCCTTCACTCCGGGGGGGCCATCGTGGGTGGCCGGCGGCAATCGAAGCCGCCGCACCCGCTCCCCGGCCCTCCCCGGACACAGTGAGCGTGATCTGGCGGCCGCCGTCGTATGACGGCGGTTTGCCTTACAGAGCCACTTTGCCGCCGTCAATCTCCGATCGGCGGTCGGCAAGTGGTTAATAACATATTAAATAAAGGTATTGGCCTGTGCATTCCAATGGGAAATAAATTCAAAAGGGCTAACAAAAGTCCTGGGGGGCTTAACTCCAATGTAAAATTGCATATAAAAACAAAGGAAAAAGCCTTCACAAAATAAAAGGCTGAGGGGTCATCATCAGCATTCCAACTTTACAAAGAATGCAATAAGAAATGTAAGAATGCAATTAGGGCAGCTAAGATAGAGCACGAAATGCACATAGTAGAGGAGAGTAAAAAAAACCCCAAGAAATTCTTTAAGTATATAAATAGTGATAAAGGGAGGTCAGAACATATTGGCCCAATAAAGGATGAGTAAGGGAATCTGGTTACAAAAGACGGAGAGATGGCAAAGGTTTTGAAGGGAAATGGGGGGTTCAGTAACCAAGATTGTTATGTTAATCTTATTAACACGTCACAGGTATGCACCCTCATGGCTAGCAGATGACAGAATTAGAAATAGACTTGATAAACTTAACATTAATAAGTCACCGGGGCCAGATGATTTACACCCGAGGGTCCTTAAGGAACTCACCCAAGTGATAGCCAGACCATTGTTCCTAATTTTTACGGACAGTCTACTGACTGGAATGGTACCAGCTGATTGGAGGAAAGCCAGTAGCACCAATATTTAACCACGTGACCACTGAGCACTTAAACCCCCTTCCTAACCAGACCAATTTTCAGCTTTCGGTGCTCTCACATTTTGAATGACAATTACTCAGTCATACTACACTGTACCCATATGAAATTTTCATCCTTTTTTCACACAAATACAGCTTTCTTTTGGTGGTATTTAATCACCATTGGGGTGTTTATTTTTTGAGCAATAAATGGAAAAATAACAAACATTTTGTAAAAAAATGCAGTTTTCTTTATTTCTGTTATAACATTTTGCAAATTAGTAATTTTTCTTCATAAATTGTGGCCAAAATTTACACTGCTATATCCACACAAGAACCACAGCGCCCAAATTAAAATTATACAGAATTTAGATGTTGAATAGAGAGGAAAAAATAATAACAGTTCCACTGAAGGGACGATGTTGGTATGATAAGTATCTTCCGTACACAGTTATATCTTGAATGTTTTTCAAAAAAGATATCAGTATAGAAATGTTCATGCCCAAGGATATTCAAATAAATCCAATAAATGGTGTGGGTGTATGCTAACCAGAAGCACATGGATTATGCGCAAGTGTCTAGGTAATAACACCAGGGGTGGTCTCCAATCCTCCACACAATCCGATCAGAAGGTGTATGGGACCCAAATGGTCGGCCAAGACGCGCTGAAGTTGTTGTCATCAATCCATATGGTCCAAGAAACCGAGAGGAAGATCCTTGCCAGAGTGGATGGTTCAAACTTCTCCAAGTGGATTCTCCCAAGTGGTATATTACACCAGTTTGCAATATATGAGAGAGAAAAAACCGCAATAGTGTAATACTGTATAGTAAAGTGTTTATTGCGCAAAAAATGGAGTAATACTCACAAAATATTAGATATAACAGAGCTCTCAAATAAAATGTGACAGGAAGGATCAGAAAACCCGACGCGTTTCGGCTCCAACAGCCGTCATCTGGGGGATGACGGCTGTTGGAGCCGAAACTAGCAGCCCAAAAGAC
>BLSH010501138.1:1846519-1875923 GCA_018402905.1 Glandirana rugosa | reverse complement strand
CCATAGAGGAGGTTGTGGGAGGTCAGTTTGCGTAAATCAGACATGGATGTTTCCATTAGCAATCATTTCTAAGGTGCCACAGATGTATGGGTATCCAAATGGGTCAATGGGCATATATAATGAACTGCAGCTTACGGTCCCGACTTACAAATGAACAGGATCCATAGCATCTCTAAATGCCCAACAAGGGATCTTCCCATAAAGATGGTCCTGTGGTAACAGCCAAAGTGTAAGTAACACGGGGAGCCCTTCAGGCATCCATCTCCCACGACCGCCTCGGTCATAAGGCATAATGAGTCTTTTGAACGGTTCATTTTTTCCACAAGTTTTTGGAAAATGTAGAAAGAAAATGAAAATGCATTTTTTTTTACACAAGGTTGTCCATTTATACAATATTTCTAACACACAGCATGTACATAGCAAAAATGACACCCTAAAATATATTCTACTACTTGTCCCGAGTATGGCGATACCACATATGTGACACTTTTACACCACATACAGAGGCCCAACATGCAGGGTGCACCATCAGGCGTTCTAGGGGCATACATTTCAAATCTAATTTGACTACCTATTACATTATTGTGAGGCACTGTGGTGGCACCTGTAGTGGCACTGATGGGTGCTGTAGTGGCATGGATGTGTCATGGATGAGAACTGATGTGGTATGGATGAGCATGAATGAGGAATAAATGAGCACAAATGGGGGTGAATAGATGGGGATTACTGAGCATAGATGCATGGGTGAACACGGATGAGACTGGATGGGAGAGCACGGCTGGATTGGTGAGCATGGATGAGGCGGCATGGGTGAGCATGACTGGATTGGTGAGCACGGATGGATGGGTGAGCATAGATGGATGGCGGAGCACGGATGCATGGGTGTTACGTACCTGGCGGTGGAGTCTGTCTTGTGCAGGGAACAACCGCTCTTGCGCACCCGATTCAAGGACCCCTGGTAGTGTAGACAGAGGCCCGAGAGTGCGGGATGGCACGAGGGCTGGATGGTCACTGATGCTGTAGTGAGGTTCCAGGAAGTCGTGCAGACAGAAGAATGGTCGTACAGGCAGGGTCGGCAACAGGCAGGCAGAGAGGTACAAAAGGATTAGGCAGGCGGATCGTCAAGTCCAGGCAAAGGTTTGTTTAACGGGCGGGCAGCGGAGGTACAGAGGAGTAGACAAACGGATGGTCGTGGATAGCCGGGGTCGGTGCAGGTAGCGGACAACAGGTCAAGGCAAGCCGGGTCAACAGGAGGCAGAAGAACACAGGAACAGGTGGGGGAGCTGTGGCCCACAGGTCTGGAACGCTGTAGAACGAGCAGCAGTTCAATGCAGGAGTCCCTGGGTTTAAATAGGCGCCGATTGGTGCCGTTTCCGGCGTGTGCGCGTGCACGCGGGTGCGCACGGGAGCGCGCAAACGCGCACGGGAGCGCGCGCACCACCGCGGAAACGCCCAGAATTGCTGGCAACAAGTATTTTCTTCTAACATTGCCCCTCCCCAAGGGGCAGCCTCCGGATGCCTACCGAGTGTCACCATCCTGGCGCTTTCGTTTGAAGGCCTGAATCAGTCCGGGAGCATGGATGTTCCCTTCGGGTTCCCACGAGTTCTCTTCCGGGCCGAAACGCTTCCACTTGATCAGATATTGGGTCACACCAGTTCTCCGGCGGCTTTTTAAAATTGCTTCCACCTCAAACTCCTCCTCTCCGTTAACTAGGATGGGACCTGGTGGTCCTATTTTTCGGCCAGAGAAGGAATCGCGGACCACGGGCTTTAGTAGGGAAACGTGGAAAACCGGGTGGATCTTCAGAGATGGTGGAAGATCAAGTTCGAATGCCACCCGGTTAATCTGTCTTTTCACGGGAAAAGGCCCCAGAAACCTCGGGCCCAATTTTTTCGAGGGGCATGCGAGTTTCAAATTTTTGGTTGATAACCAAACATGGTCACCGGGTTGGAGCTCCATCTCCCCCCGTCTCTTCTTGTTATAGGCTTCCTTGCTAACCTCCCAGGATTTGGTTAACGTCTCCTGAAGGAGTCGACAATTGGTGTGGAGGAAGTTGGTGACATCCTGTGCTGCTGGAACGGAACACTCTGGATTCAAGTCGGGCAGAAATGTGGGATGATAGCCACAATTGGCCCAAAATGGGGACTGCTGGGTGGCCGAATGGATAGAATTATTGTAGGCGAACTCGGCCACAGGCAGCAGTGCAACCCAATCATCTTGGGAGAAGGACGAAAAACATCGCAAATATTGCTCCAGCGTCTGGTTCGTCCTTTCTGTTTGTCCCTTGGTCTGGGGGTGGTACGCTGAGGAGAATGCCAGTTCGATTTCCAATCCAGCACACAAGGCTCTCCAAAATCTTGACGTGAACTGGACGCCTCGATCAGACACAATGTTGCTGGGCACTCCATGCAGTCGGACAACTTCCCTTATGAATATACGGGCTGTTTCGGCCGCTGAAGGGGTCCCCTTCATAGGGATGAAATGAGCCATCTTTGTCATCCGGTCCACAATGACAAAGATGGTAGAAAACCCCTCTGACGGAGGGAGTTCCACGATGAAATCGATCGCCAGTTGCGACCACGGGCGTTCAGGTATAGGAAGGGGGTTCAACAGACCCCAAGCTTTAGCTCTGTCTGTTTTGTTCCTGGCACAGACGGGACAGGCTCCAACATACTTCCTACAGTCCTCCAAAATGTTGGCCCACCAGAACGACCGTGAGACGAGCTCAGCGGTCTTTTGTGTACCAAAATGTCCTGCCAGTTTATGGTCGTGGCAACGACCCAAAACTCTAAGCCGCAGGCTTGCCGAAATGAACATCTTCCGTCCCAGCCACCATAGACCATCCCTTACGGACAATCGAGTGTCTTGATCGGTGGCGGACTCGTCCAAGACCCAACGAAGTTGGGAGAGAAAGTCCTCATCTGTTAACAGGAAATTCCGTGCAGGAAGTATAGTATCCGGTGGAGTGGTATTACCTGGTTCTGTGAACATTCGGGAGAGGGCGTCGGGCTTACTATTCTTGGATCCGGGACGGTATGTAAGGTGAAAATGAAACCTGGAAAAGAATAGCGCCCAGCGGGCTTGCCTAGGTCTCAATCTCTTTGCAGTTCAGAGATATTCCAGGTTTTTATGGTCAGTGAATATCAAAATAGGGTGAGAGGCCCCTTCCAACAAATAGCGCCACTCCTCTAATGCAGATTTAATAGCCAGTAGCTCCCGGTCTCCATCGTCGTAGTTCCACTCCGGGGCGGTCAGCTTCCTAGAAAAGAATGCCACTGGGTGGAGCAGGGCCTTGACACCCTGGCGCTGGGACAGGATAGCCCCTACTGCAGTCTCAGATGCGTCCACCTCGTGCTTCAGAATAGGAGCAGACGTGAAGAGGGCCTTGAGTTTCTGAAAAGCGGCTTGAGCTTCGGGGGACCACTGGAACCGGATATTTTGTTTGGTTAAACTTGTGATGGCTCCACGATGGCGGAAAATCCTTTAATAAATTTTCTGTAAAAGTTTGCGAAGCCCACAAACCTCTGTACTCCTTTTCGGTCCGTGGGTGCAGGCCATTCCAGGATGGTGGAAACCTTCTGGGGATCCATGTGGATGCCCATCGTAGAGATGACCAGCCCCAGGAAATGCATGCTGAGCTGTTCAAACGAACATTTCTCCACTTTGGCGTATAAGCCATGCTGCCGTAGATGCCCAAGAACCTTGGTGACGTGCCTGTGGTGTTCCTCCAAGGAATTGGAAAAGACCAGGATGTCATCTAAGTAAATTATAACAAAAAGATCCAGGAAGTCTCAAAACACGTCGTTGACTAAATGTTGGAAAGCTGCGGGGGCATTACATAGGCCGAAGGGCATCACCAGGTATTCGTAATGCCCAAACCTAGTACGAAATGCAGTCTTCCACTCATCTCCCTCCCTGATCCGGATAAGATTATATGCCCCCTGTAAGGCTTGGTAAAGACAGTTGCTGACCCTAGCCGCTGAAAAAGTTCAGGACCCAAAGGTAGCGGGTACCGGTTCTTGATGGTTACCCGGTTGAGCTCCCTATAATCTATGCACGGCCGGAGTGAGTGGTCTTTTTTCTCCACGAAGAAGATGCCGGCTCCGGCCGGAGATGTAGATGGCCTGATGAATCCTTTCTTGGTGTTCTCCTCCAAGTAGGATTTAAGGGCCACCAATTCAGGTACGGAAAGAGGGTAGATCCTCCCGAACGGCACCTCTGCCCCGGGCAGCAGTTCAATGGGGCAATCGTAGGGCCTGTGCGGCGGAAGTTTGTCTGCCCCCTTCTTACTAAAGACATCTATGAATGCATGGTAGGCTGGGGGAAGAAGAGCCCAAACATCCGGTTCAGTGTCGGCCTCCAGGCTGAGGAGATTTGGAACAATCCCATCCCTAGGGCCCAGACAATGCCGACGGCAATACCGAGATAGGAACCGGACGGTTCCAGTGGCCCAGTCGATGCTGGGGTTGTGGGCCTGGAGCCAGGGCAATCCCAGGATGATGGGGCAGAGCGGAGAGGCAATGGCATCCAGCCGCAGATGTTCCTGGTGACCATCCAGGGTGCAGGTGAGCAGAGGGATCGTCTCGTGTGTGACGACTCGATTTGATGTGTGATCCGTCGGCCAGGCGGATCACCAGTTTGTGAGCCTTGGGTTGCAGGGGGATGTGGTGCTGTGCCGCAAAATCCAGATCGACAAAACAGCTGCACGCGCCGAAATCAAGGATTGCCGGCACCGTGATAATCCCTCCGAGAAGCTGCAGCGACAAGAAAATAGTGAGATGGGCACGGGAGTTAACCAGTACACCAGAGACAGTGGACAAGCACTTACCGCGCTTCGCGGGGCATGTCCGAACCATGTGACCAGGTTCTCCACAACAGAGACATAGACTGGAACCGGCGTTGTCTTTCCTCACTGGAGAGTGATGGTCGAAGCAACCCAACTTGCATGGGCTCAGAAGAATCCGGAGGAAAGGAGGAGGAGGTCCTTGGCCGGAAGGCCGGCGGCGTTGGGTAACTGGGCACCCGAGGGAGCATCCAGGTGGGACGCAATTGTCCAGAGGACCTCTCGGCGCGGCGCTCTCTGATGCGCCGGTCTATGGAGATGGCCAAGGTGACCAGCTCCTCCAGGGTCTTAGGAATCCCCACTCGAGCCAACTCATCTTTTACTGCCTCTGACAGCCCCATGCGAAATTGAAAGATGAGTGCCGCGCTGCCCCAGGCGGTATCTGAACTCAAGCGCCGAAATTTAGCGGCATAATCCTCCACAGGGCGGGGGCCCTGCTGGAGGTTGTACAGGGTGGCTTCGGCCGTGGCGGCCAGATGGGGATCATCATAAAGCTGCGCCATGGCCAGGAAAAGGGCTGCAGCAGAGGCAATCTCGGGGACATTCTGCTCCCATAGTCGGAGGGCCCAGGCTTGGGGTTCACCCTGCAACAGAGAGATCACGGATCCCACCTTGGTGCTCTCTAACAAAAATGTCCGTGGCTGGAGACCTAGATATAGGTCGCAGGCGCTCCGGAAGACCCGAAACTTGCGTCGGTCCCCGGAGAATTTATCCGGCAGCGGGACTCTGGGCTCCGAGGGCAGGGCCACAATGGTGCAGGCAGCTGAGGAACCGGAGGCCGGGGAGGTAGACAGTTTCTGTACCCGCTCTTCCAATCGGGTGTATCCCTCTTGCAGGTTCTTGATGGCCTGGGTGAGGCCAGCCAGATGGGCGCACAAGTTGTCCATAGCGGAGCGTGTTCCCTGCGCAGACTCAGTCTTGGCTGCTCGTTTCTGTTACGTACCTGACGGTGGAGTCTGTCTTGTGCAGGGAACAACCGCTCTTGCGCACCTGATTCAAGGACCCCTGATAGTGTAGACAGAGGCCTGAGAGTGCGGGATGGCACGAGGGCTGGATGGTCACTGATGCTGTAGTAAGGTTCCAGGAAGTCGTGCAGACAGAAGAGTGGTCGCACAGGCAGGGTCGGCAACAGGCAGGCAGAGAGGTACAAAAGGATCAGGCAGGCAGATCGTCAAGTCCAGGCAAAGGTTTGTTTAACGGGCGGGCAGCGGAGGTACAGAGGAGTAGACAAACGGATGGTCGTGGATAGCCGGGGTCGGTGCAGGTAGCGGACAACAGGTCAAGGCAAGCCGGGTCAACAGGAGGCAGAAGAACAGAGGAACAGGTGGGGGAGCTGTGGCCCACAGGTCTGGAACGCTGTAGAACGAGCAGCAGTTCAATGCAGGAGTCCCTGGGTTTAAATAGGCGCCGTCCGGCGCCGTTTCCGGCGCGGGAGCGCGCACCACAGTGGAAACGGCCAGAATTGCTGGCAACAAGTATTTTCTTCTAACACACTCACACTATTGCCAGGTGTGCCAGGCGGGATTGAGGCTGAGGTTGTTATTGGGGTAACGGACTGAACATACTGAAGCGCCTCCTGCGGCGGTAGCACTATAAAATGGTGGAACTCTCCCACTATACAAGACTCTGGTCCGGCCACATCTTGAGCATGCTGTCCAATTCTGGGCTCCAGTCCTCAGGAAGGATGTGCTGGAGCTGGAGAGGATCCAGAGAAGGACAACAAAGCTAATAAAGGGACTGGAGGATGTCAGCTATTGGGAAAGACTACAAGCACTGAACGTATTATCTCTGGAGAAGAGACGCTTGAGAGAGGATATGATTTCAATGTATAAATACCGCACTGGTGACCACACAATAGGAAAAAAGCTTTTCTGTGAAAGGGAATTTAAAAAGACATGCAGAAATTTGCTAAAATTAGAAGAGAAGTGGTTTAACCTTAAACTGCGTAGAGGCAGGGCCGGCTCTACCACTAGGCGGAGTAGGCGGCCGCCTAGGGCACCCGGCCGCTGTTGATCCGTCACTGTGTCACAGTGTCAGTGAAGAGGAGAAGTAAGAGCCGTGGCTGGCAACACTGTCCTCTGCCCTACTGACACGTCATCTACCTTACTGACACTGTCCTCTGCCTTACTGACACCGTCCTCTGCCCTACTGACACTGTCCTCTGCCCTACTGACACCATCCTCTGCCCTACTGACTCTGTCCACTGACCTACTGCCACCGTATACATGCGCAGGACAAATGGGGTGGAGTCAGGGGTGGAGCCAACAGGGGCGGCAAAATGATGTTTTGCCTAGGGTGTCAAAAATCTTTGCACCAGTCCTGCGTAGAGGGTTCTTTACTGTAAGAGCGGTAAGGATGTGGAGCTCTCTTCCACAAGCAGTGGTTTCAGTGGGGAGCATAGATCATTTCATAAAATTATTAGATGGGCACCTAAACAACCACAACATACAGGGATACACAATGTACTGTTAACATATAAGCACACACACAGGTTGGACTGGATTGGCTTTTATCCTTTTTCAACCTCACTGACTATGTAACTATGTAACTTCTATGGAGCTGAGACAAGCTCTTTCCCTGCCTGCACTTCCAGCAGTTATCAGCATATAAGGACCTACTAGAGCATGAAGCAGCACCCTTAATTTCTTTGAATGGGGTCACATATTCATTATGCCCTGTGAGTAGGCACTGCTGTGTCACACTTATCACAGAGCCTGCCTTCTGAACTACAGAAGTGCTGAGAGGAGGAGTCTCAGGAGGAGGAGTCAGTACAGGAATCACTGCTTGCTGGGCAGCAAGGTACCATGGAATATGTAGTCCTTAGAAATTGAAAGCAAACAGCAGAGGATAAGCTGCAAAGACTGCAGGGAATCCAGGAAGACATGGAAAGAGATGGCCACGAGACAGGCAGCACTCAAAACATGAAAGGAGATTTTTCAAATAAATTTATATTAGATTGTGATAATAAAGGTTTTTATTGTTATTACAATGCTGAGATTATAAAATGAAAGTGTATTCTGTTACCATAGATTTCCTTTAACAGCTGGAGATACTGATATAAAAGTGTTTGTTTAGGCACTTTGTGTTATGTGTTATCGTCTGCATGTACATCACCCTAAAAATAAGCTTTTAGGAATACTACACACTTTTTTTTGTACTGATTTATATAAACATAACATACTACTGAAAAACAAAACAAAATAATGATAGCGCATAGGATATTTCAAACAGAGGAAAAAGTAAAACAATAAATAAAAAAAAAAAGAATATATATAACTGTGTGCTAATCATATTTCACAGGCATTAATATACCCTGCACGATATTTTAATTTGACTGCAAAAACTAGACAGCAGAAAAAAAAAATTAATAATAGCAACAAAACCATTACTATGTATGATAGTAGCAGATTATTTAGTAAATCATATTTTTTATTTCTTTGGGGAAATGTGCAAATCTGGATAGCTTACAATCTATAGAAAACACAGACCTAGTTTACATATTGTTTCAAATTTTCTCCTGAAAAAAAGATACAAAAAATTCATTTTTTTACAGCCTTTTTTTAATTATAGCGCAAAAAATAAAAAACCCAGCAGCGATTAAATACCACCAAAAGAAAGCTCTATTTGTGCGAAAAAAAGGACGCAAATTTCATATGGGTACAGTGTTGCATGAGTGAGTAATTGTCATTCAAAATCTGAGAGCACTGAAAGCTGAAAATTGGTCTGGTTGTTAAGGGGGTTTAAGTGCCCAGCGGTCAAGTGGTTAAGTAAGGAGTCATACTAGATAGTTCCCCAAGAAAAAGGGGTCAGGGAGGAGCAGTAAGCCCCTTACCTTACGTGTGGGTTCAAAAACAGCATCAAGCCCAGTATCCAGGCTTAGGGGTGCCAGCGCCCTGTAGGTTGTCTGTCCCAGGGCTGAGGCAGGAACAAGTGGGGGGGGGGGGGCAGCCAAAAGAACCAGCCAGCTATCCCAGGGGGGTCCATGATGGGTAACTTGTATCCAAGTACCTTGCAATCTAAGAGAAGTGGAGATATATATATATATAAGAAATGATTATAATGTGCAGAATATAGAAGATATGATACACATATCGTCACACACCTGGCCATGGAACATCTGAGCAGCCAATTGTCCCATTACTTTTGTTCCCTTAAAAAGTGGGAGGCACATATACAAACTGTTGTAATTCCTACACCGTTCACCTGATTTGGATGTAAATACCCTCAAATTAAAGCTGAAAGTCTGCAGTTAAAGCACATCTTGTCCGTTTCATTTCAAATCCATTGTGGTGGTGTATAGAGTCAAAAAGGTTAGAATTGTGTTGATGTCCCAATATTTTTGGACCTGGCTGTATATAAGAAATTATTATAATGTGCAGAGTATAGAAGATATGATACACATCGCATGGCTGAGGCACCCTGAAAGTGGTGAGTGGTATCAAAGTACCTTGCAATATAGGAGACGTCTAAATGTGTATATATAGGAAATGATTATGATGTGCAGAGTATAGAAAATATGATACACATCACGTGGCCAAGGCACCCCAAAAGTGATGATGGGACATCTACCAAGATGTGAAAGTGTAAAGCTGAAAGAAGAGATAGTTGAATGGAGTAGATACCCAAAAAGTTGGTGACAAATTTCAAGCATGATGTTAAAGAGTGGATAAAGAAACCAGATGAAATCCAACTTACATGTGGATCAGCCAAAAAATACTAAGGAAAATGACTAAATGGTGCTTTACTCATGGTGATGGTATTAGTAGTGGTCAGCTGGCCTATGTGAAAGTGTGGAGGATATGTGGAGAGGTGAAGCCGTGTCACGCTGTGTTTTGGCAATCTATGCCTGATTTTGACAGGCATGCTAATTACACACCTGTGGGCTGGCTTCATTATCCTCCCAGAAAGAGAGCTTAGGGCTCAGACTTGGAGACAACTGTGCCCAGCAGGTTGGGAGGGTCCCAGGGGGAGACGGCTCCATGAGAGAGAGACATAGAGGTCTCAAGGAGTCTAAGGCTGCAGGTTGCAGTCTGTGCGTGCTCGTCTGTAGCAGGCAGATGTGGCCCACGACTGAACAGCCCGAAGCTGACAGTGAGTAAGCCAGGAGGCTGAAGTGTGCGAATGCAATAGTGGTGGAACCCCCTGCGAGGGAACATTACTGTTTGTTTGAACTTTTTTCTGTTCCCTTAAAAAAAGTGGGCTGCCATGCCCTTACAGATGCAGTCTGGAGAGGCACGTTTCCTGGAAGTCGTATGTACCACTTGAGTATAATCACCCCACACGCTTACAATATATATATATATATATATATATATATATATATATTTAAATATTCATTCCTTCATCTTTTGTATTTTGCACACCTCCTAAAAACGTGTTTAACAATATTTGGCATAATAAGGATTAAAAATACAGAGCAGCTCCATTATTAAAGATATAAAGGGGGCCCTAGTGTTAAAAGGAATGTGCCCTAAACACCAATAATTAAATTACATAATCATAAGAAGGGATACAATAAAAGAGTATGAATATATAAATATATCCCAACTTCTATTAAAGTGGTAGTAAACCGCGGCAGTTTAAAAAACAACAAAAACCCAAAATATCTGTCAGGCACTTTCATAATGTGCTAGTATGCACTGCATACTAGCACATTATGAACTACTTACCTTGCAACGAGGATCTCCAGCGACGCGCTGTCACCGCCGAGAGGGCTGACATCTTCTTCTGGGTTAGCGTGCTCCGGCTAGCGATGATGTGACTGCCGCACATGCGCGCAGGAGCCCTTGGTTCCAGTACGTAGCTCTGAACGAGAATGCACTGGTGGCATTACTAGCTACATCCAGGGTGGATTATTATAGGCTTACCTGTAGGTAAAAATCACCAAGCGGGCTTTACTACCACTTTAACACTTATGTATCCAACTTCTAATAGTGTCCATAAATGTCTAAATTGAGTTTTCTCCAATATGGATATTGAAGAAAACTAATTTTAGACATTTATGGACACTATTGTTTAAAACTTGGATACATAAGTGTTAATAGAAGCTGGAAAATATTTTTATTTATATATTCATACTCTTTTATTGCATCCTTTTTTTGTATTATGCAATTTTAATATTGGTGTTTAGGGCACATTCATTTTAACACTAGCACCCCCTTTATATCTTTATTTTCATTGAGTTATACAATAGGGCAGCAGCAATGTCAGATTTTAGTATTTTTCACTTTTATTAAATGTATATTTATTTTTTCACAGTCTTGGTGTGGGTATCTAAATACACTTACAGCTTCATTATCAGGAATTCTTGTCTGGAGCGCAAGTAAGCTTGAGAAAGGGGGACACGCCCCCAAAACACATCACTATGATTACCTGTCACTACCTATTAAGGAGGGGATTAACTACAGGCAAGCAGGAGCTGGAGAGTATGGTTGCAGGGCAGGAGGGGTTTTAGCTCACTCTCAAATTTGGAATTGTTGGAAGAATGTCCCTTCCTGCCGCCCTATTGTTCAAGGTACTCCGAGTTATTATCTTCTTTGGTATGCTATTGTGGCTTGGGGTCCTTAACAGGGGTCTAAAAGCTGGTCTGATTTGGTAAAACAGCAGGAAGCCATCCGAGGTATGGCATCCTCTAATTGGTACAGGTGGGTGTCTGAGGTCGGCTGGGTCAGCTCACGAGGTGGTGCTTAGCGGCTGGGGGCATACCCCTGCTAAATGGTGCCTGAGACACAAAAGTTGGTTGTAATTTGGTACTGTCAAGGACCTGCAACCAAGTTTAACTGGATTATGTTATGTTAGTTAAAATCTTGTTGTTTAATAAAAGTCGGCCATTTTAACTCCACAAAAGAGTTGTGTGATTATTGCTAGGAGGAGGTTACAGGAGGGTGGAGTTTGGAGAATGTGGTTGGGAAATTTAGATTAATGAGGTGAGCTCTGAACTACCCTAGTCATAAGTCACCTGCCCCTCAGCCTGTCAGTTCCCTGGAATGGGTAGAGAAAGATGAATTATCACATTCACATCACACCTTGGGTCCCGGTTTCAGTGTTTGGTTCCCCTTGCTATTCAGTCTTTCAAGGCCTCATACACATGGACGTTTTTTGACGCCAACGTTCTCTGGTGTTTTTTGCAGCTCTCCATGTTAGTCAATGGTCCCATAAAAACGCAGACGTTTTTGAGCTGTACAGGGTGTCGGCGTTAGTGAGCTGAGACTAGAACCTACGGCTATTGCGTTCTGAGGCTGTAACATTTTGGCATTTTTTGACATTGACGCCGCAAAACGCTCACTAATGCCTACTAACGCTGTACCGGCGTTAACCGGCGTTTTTGGCGCCAATGTTTTTAGGTTGAAAAATAGCAGAGGATTTTTTTTTAAAGATGCCTATTGACGCTCACTAACGCTCACTAATGCCGATGCATAACGCCCCGACATCGAGCCCGACATTTTGATTATTTTTTTAGATACGCCCATGTGTATGAGGCCTAAGAAGTAATGCTGATAATACTCAGAACATGGAAAAACAGGCCAGAGCCTCCAAATGATGATATCAATAATAATATGACAATAAACAAATGGACGAAGAGTTTTGGAAAATATCCCAAAAAAATGAGGACCAATTATGAAACAAAACAATGGTGGGAGGTTGCCTTCTTAAATACATACTGTAAAGGTTTTTTTACCTAAAATAACAAACATGTTATACTTACCTGATCTGTGTAATGCTTTTGCACAGAGTGGCCCTGAACCTCTTGCTATTGGTGCACATCTGAACGCTCAATCTTGAGCCAGGCTGTGTGCGTCTATTGACACACCAGCCTGCCCCCACTGTCTGCTCACAGGATTTGATTGACAGTAGCAAGAGCCAATGGCTCCTGCTAGTGCCTCTGTGAACAGAGAGAGAGGAGGGCTGCTGCAGATATGCATAAAGCTGGATCAGGCTCAGGTAAGTATACAGGAGGTGAGGGAGCAGTACCACTGCTGGGACATTTTTACCTTAATGCAAGGAATGCATTAAAAATGTCTAGCCTTTATGTAGCCAGGAGTCATACAGTGCTCCTTTAGCATGGGGACATTTTATGTTTATTAATGTTGTGGAGGTTCCCCTCTAGTGTTGAAACTGCTGATCAGAATGGTCATGTGAGAGGTACTGCTTGTGGGACTTGTAATGCTACAGAGGAAATTTGCCCTTGGATTCTGCAGTGGAAGGACTCCATTTCCCAGGATTCTGTACTACAGGAAATCTCTTTGAAGGAATGATACTTTGTAGGAGAACCTATTTAAGTGGGGGGGGGGGGAGTCGGCTCCAGTCTCTTTGGAAGGCATTGCAGCCTAAGACCAGTAATCCAGCGGGGTGACTTTACACAGTACCCCAGCGAGCTGCAGTGTTACCTAGTTCCAGTGAGTGACCAGCGTACCAGCACCTGAGTTTATTCCAGATTCAGCGGCATCTGCAGAGTGAGCAGCAGTCGATCCGGAGAGAACTGCAGGGAGAGCAGTGGAAGCCATTTTCCCCAAAGCAAAGAGCAAGCAAATACCATCAGTTCCAGCATCATCAGCACACCCTGAGCAGCCAGTCCACTTTCTGTGATCAACTGATCAGTATGGTGAGCAGGCGGTAACCTAACCCCTGAGCACACTGAGTTGTTTCTATATCTCTTCTGTTAGTACAGACTCAGCTTTCCTTTTTTTTATATCAGAAAAAGCTTTATTGAGACTCACAACATAGCAATAGGATAGTACAACATAGGTACATTACTGATTCATGAAAAGGTTGTTCGTCAGTTATTTTATAGCCTCAAAAAGAAAAAGGGAGTAAAGAAGGAGAAGAGAAAAGACAATGATGGAACCAACAGAGAAAAGAAGAGAGAAAAGACGAGAAAGAAAGAACCAGAAAACTGAAGCATTACCCCATAATCAGACTTTCCGTTAGCGTAAGAGCTGCCTACCCTCGGACAGTCTAGTAGTCACCCGTTGTGGGCTTGCCCCATCCTAGACTAATAGTCTGTCAATAGTCAGTTCTCTAGGTGCCAGCCCGGGAGTGTTCAACCATGGGGCCCACAGTTTATCAAATTTGGCTGCGCAATTGCGGTGTTGGAAAATATATTTCTCAAGTCGTAGCAAATCACCCATTCGAGAGATCCACTCCCTCAGAGAGGGGGGGTCAGAATCCCTCCAATGATGAAATATTAATTTACGTGCCTGAAAAAGTGCCCTGCCTATGGCCTGCTTTGTAATTTCTTCAATAGGAAGATAATCAAGGATTCCCAAAAGTGCCGGTTTAGGGTCTAGTGGGACAGTAACCCCAAATACTTTGTTAATGGTATTAATGACTCCAAGCCAATAGATATGTAATTTTGGGCACCTCCAAAGGAGGTGAATCAAGTCTCCATGATCTCTACAGCACCTGGGGAAATGCGGGTCCTCTCTCAGTCCCATTCTGAAGAGCTTAGCTGGCGTTAAATGTACCCGTAGTATAAGGTATAGTTGTGTCAACCGTTGCGACACAGTAAGTGAGCACAGTGGCACCGCCTGTTACACCTCCTCCCACTGCTCATCATCTAATGGCCCTACATCGGTCACCCATCTGTCTTCCACCTACGATGGGAACCCTTCCAGGAAAGTACTCAGCAACCTATAATAGCATTGGGATATAAATCCCTTAAAGTGTACTACCTCCACTACATATTTAAACACCGGGGAGGGGGAAATCTCCCACGTTACGGTTTCAGTCTGAGCCCGAATCGCGTGCTGTAGTGTTAAGTAACGAAACCACATGGACTGTGGAACCCCGAAGGTGGCTCTCATGTCTGAAAATGGTCTCAGAGTGCCGTTTACAAAAATCTGGGACAGACGGGCCACCCCGTACTGTCTCCACTTGGGCCCATCCGGTAATTTATACAGCTCAGGGTATAATTTATTGTCCCATATGGGGCTATACCCGGTGAAGCCTTGTATGCCTTGCATCTGGCGAACCTTACTCCAGACTTTTTGCATAAGTACAAATGTGGGAAATTTCCTATTTGATTTCACAAATGCCATGCCCTCCAGCCCCTCTGCCACGTTTTCCACCCCTGTTACATGTCGTAATAATGCGAGAGTGGGGTCCAGCTGCTCCCCCTCTCCCGCAGGTGTAGCCCTAGCAATGTGTTGCATCTGGGCGGCCAGATAATAGATCCAGGGATTCGGCAGTGCCAGGCCACCTGCATCCTTGGGCTTCTGTAATTGCTCTAGTCTAATCCTCGGAGCTCGGGATTGCCACAGGAAGGAGCGGAAAATAGAGTTGATAATGCAAAATTGTTTGAGGGGTATGACCATTGGAGAGTTGTGCAGTACATATAATAATTGGGGCATAAAAACCATCTTAATGAGATTGGTTCTTCCCACTAGGGAAAGCTTAAATTTAGCCCATACTTTAGCCTTGTCCCTAATCCTGCCCAACAAGGGGGAGGGGTTAAGAGAGGTATTCTCGAGAGGGTTTGGTGACACGAAAATGCCTAGATATTTAAAAGACCTTGATACCGTTATATCCTTAAGGGCGGTCATTCCCTCCTCTGCTGGTTGATCAATAAGCATCAGAGAGGACTTGGTCCAGTTAATAGTTAGACCCGAGTACTTTCCAAATTCCCTTATCACTGCCATAGCACGGACGAGGGAGCTCCCCGTGTCCCCTAATAGTAACATAGTATCGTCAGCATAAAGCATGACTTTTTCTTGTATAGGCCCATACCGGAATCCCTGGATCAATGAGTCCGCTCTAATCCTGGCCGCCAGAGGCTCAATAGCTATTACAAATAGGAGGGGTGACAGCGGACACCCCTGCCTAGTGCCCCTGAACAATGGGAAAGGGTTGGACACTCTTCCTGCCTCCCTTATCACTGCCCCAGGCGAGCAATAAAGTAATTGTACCCAGGATAAAAAGGTTTGGCCAAATCCCATCTTCTGCATTGTAGCCCACAGATACGACCATTCAACACTGTTAAAAGCCTTGTGGGCGTCCAATGACAGCAGTGCCCGGTCCCCCTCATTATCTCCCTTCACCTGCAGATTAACAAACAGCCTACGCAAATTATGTGAAGTGGACTTCTCCGGCATAAAGCCAGCCTGATCAGAGTGTATTAGAAAAGAGATGACTTTGGCCGTAAGGCAAGGACCTTGGCTAATATCCTTATGTCAGTCTGCAGGACAGAAATAGGCCTATACGATGCGGGACTGAGGGGGTCCTTCCCCGGCTTCAGGATCAGTACAATGCAGGCCCTAGTCATGGACTCGGGGAGACAGTACCGTTTTCTTGCTGCCTCTAGAACCTTTAGCAGTGGTGGAAGGACAATATCCCCATATTGCTTATAAATCTCCATCGGGAGACCATCGTCACCGGGTGCCTTAAAGTTAGGGAAGGAGCCTACCGCCACCTCCAGCTCTTTTAGGGTGATAGGAGAGTCCAGCATCTGCCTCTGTCCCTCCGAAAGACCCGGTAGCTCCACCCCACCCAGGTACTGCTGTATTTCCTCCTCAGAGCAGTCTTGTCCCGACCTATATAAAGCAGAGTAGAAGTCAACCAGTTTTTTCAGTATGTCCTCCGGGTCATTAGTTACCCTAGCTGTATCGTCACGCAGTGCGCCTATTGATTGGGCCATACATTGGGACTGTACTATTTTTGCAAGAAGGCGGCCAGTTTGCTCGCCCTCCTCAAAAAAGGCCATTCTTGTAAAAAATCTTTTCCTATCCGCTGTCGAATCGTGTATGCGATTCAATGCTTCCTGTGCAGCTACCCAGGACTCCCTATGCTGAACCGTGGGATCATCTACATAAGCAGACTCCAATCGATCAACCAAACGTTCCATCTGTTCCCTCTGGGAATGTGTGCGATTTTTAATCTGGGTAATCTCTGCTATCATTACCCCCCTTAAAAAGGCCTTAAATGAGTCCCAAGTTACAAGCTGGTTAGGGGCCCTGTCGTGAAAACGCCAAAATTCAGCAATTCTAGCCGAGACCTGGTTGTGGGAAGGAAGTAAGTGCAGCCAAAAAGCGTTCAGCTTCCGGGGTGCCCTTGGCAGAGTACTACTCTGTCTGGCATGCAGAAGGACCAGCAGGGGCAAGTGATCAGAGACACTTCTCACCAAATGCCGCACCTCCCCCACCAGACAGATCGCAGAGGGTTGACACGGGCAAACATCTATCCGGGATGAGGACATGTGTGTTTTGGAAAAGCAGGTAAATTGCCTTTGTTGGGGACTCCTATGTCTCCATGGGTCTACCCATCCAACCTCCTCCACAAACTTCCTCAGAGCTGTTTTCCGGACTCCTCCCGTCAGTGGAGGCGGAGGATGCCTGTCAAGCATCGGGTCCAGGTAACAGTTCAGGTCACCCATTATAAAAAAGGGCAGATCCGGATGTCTCAGTTGATATGCCAACAATTCTCTTAAAACAGCAGAATTAAACGGAGGGGGTACATAAACAAATGCAAGAGTACATTTCAAGCAAAATATACGGCATGACAATATCACATATCTACCTTCACTGTCAATCAACTTATCTAGCTCCTGAAAGTCTATACAGCCATGGACTAACACACTCACCCCCCTCGAGTAGGAGGTATGTGTAGAGTGATAAGACCACGTCGCCCAGGAATATTTCAGACAGGATACAGTCTCAGGCGTCAAATGGGTCTCCTGCAGGGCAAGTATTGCGGGAAGGTGTCTGCGCAGTACTACAAGCACCATGGTACGCTTAAGAGGGTTCTGGAGGCCCCTGACATTCCAGGTGATTATAGGGAGCGTAGCCATGTTACAGGCAAACAGTAATTACATATCGTGTTGGGATCAGGGTATTGGGATCAGGGTATTGAGGACAGCACTTACCAATGACCCCAAATCCATTAGCTCCTGCAACCAATCTGTGTCCAGTTACTGTGTGTGGGTATAATACTTCTTGTAACACAAAGTAGGAATTGTCAACAGTTAAAGAAAAACTGATTATAACGCAGAGAACACACCACTCCCAACCCAGCCGGGTGGGGCGGTATAAGTGAAGCTGCTGGAACTTCTTCATGGGAGGCCGGTCACTCATGAACACAACACAACCAGCCGAACCTGGAGAACAACAGTTACCTAACAGCGGGTTAAGCATCCTCAGAACAAGAACTCCAGTTCGTTCCATCCTCCGCTGCTGCTGAGTGGGGATAACAATGAAAGTAAAAAAACAAGTGTTCTACGAATGCGTTCAAGCCTGTGAAAGCTCCGTTGTCGTACGCCAATTGTAAGGTAGTTATAGGCTCCCAGGCGAGCCCCGGGCCAAGCAACGGGGTTAAGGTTGCAAAAAAGAAGCGTGTGAGCCACCTGCTAACTGTATTCAGTCATATAGGGAAAGCAATCAGTCCTCCTCCGGGGGCGGTCCCCTGGCTTGTCTCAGAATGCCCTCATTGTCATCCAGCCAGGCGGATGCCGCAGCAGCCGTTTCGAAAAAGTGTGCTTGTCCTCCGGACACAGTTCGGAGTTTGGCTGGGTAGAGCATGGCATAAGTAGCTTGGACCTTCTGGAGCCTCTTCTTCACTTCAGAGAACTTGGCCCTGCTGCGCTGCACTTCTGCGGAGTAATCCGGGTAGAAGGAAATGCGGGCTCCATTATATTGCACATTCCTTCGTTCTCTAGCAAGGCGAAGGACAATTTCTCTGTCTTTATAGTTAAGAAGCCTGGCTAGCAGGGTACGCGGGAGGTGCCCCGGTGGGAGGGGCCTGGAGGGGACCCGATGCGCACGTTCCACGGAATACAATGGGGTAAAGACATTATTCCCAAATATCTCCAGGAGCCACCGTTCGGTGAATTCGGTGGGCTTCCTTCCCTCTGTTTTTTCCGGGAGGCCCACTATCCGGATGTTGTTTCGTCTAAGACGATTTTCGATGTCTTCCCCTTTAAGCTTGTTTGCTTTGGCCATGCGTGCTGTAATTTGGGTTTCCCGCATTAAAGGAGTCAGCTTGTCCTCCAAGTCGCTTATGCGACCCTCGGCTGCCGTGGTGCGTTCCCTGATTTTCTGAAAATCATGGCGGAGCAGTCCCACCTCCTCCTTCAAACCCCCAAGGTGTTCTTTCAAAGTGTCTACAGAGGCTGCGCACTTGTGCACCGCTTTCAGTATTTTTGCCAGGGTAGGCTGTATTACATCCCCCTCCTCCTCCGAGTCAGTAAGAGCAGGATCTGCCATGTCTGGATGAGTCTGCATATTATCATCCTGGGTCACTTGAAATATAGCTGGAGTGCCATCCAAGGTCCCCTGTAAAGGCTGCGCCACAGCACCAGTCAATTTCTGTGTATAATATAGCATATCTTTAGGGGGATCTTTAGTGGCTGCCTTAGGAGTTTTAGGCTGCTTACTTGTCTCTTTAGCCTTGTCTTTGTCCTGGCGCTGGTGCTGTGGCATGGCCGTGCCTGCGGCGGTGCCATGTTGGGTGTCGGCCGGGCCTCCGTCTTTCTCCTGTTCAGACTCAGCTTTCCTAGTGGAATACAAAAACCTCTGCTCAAGCCCACCTTTAACAGATAGTATATCCTGGAGTCAGTAATCACTACCAAAACGTTCTTCTAAAGTTAAATCAAATTTGCCTATTTGTGCCTTATCCCAGAGATTAGGGGACACAGTTATACAGGTACCCAACTTTGGCATTAACTAAAGCCGGCAGAAGATTAGACTGAACTGTAACATCAGGATCCTTGTCATTGCAGTGACCTTTTCTCACCTGACCAAATTTAAAGTTAATTCTTCAAAGGAACTCTCTGAATTAGAGCAGGAGAATTCAGTTAAACCATTGTTGGTTAATGATACTTGTGTTATCATACAGTGAAATACTATAAAGCTATAATAATTTTGGTTAAGACCCATTGAGCAGTATCAATATATATGAGGGTCATTCGCTTAAATTGATATGATAATAAAGTGATGCATTGTATTCATTTACATCTTATTTGTCACATTATTCTTTTTCCTACCAGATATTTGATTAAGCTCTACTGGAGGATTTATTTTATATATATATATATATATATATATATATATATATATATATATATATATGTATTTCCTTGATGTTGTTATCAAAGAGTTGATAAGGAGTGGTGAATATATGTGTTCATTTATCTATTCTTGATAAAAGTGTATCAGAATTGTCAATTGGATATTCTTTGTTTATCAAACAAGTTGTCTACTTTAAAGCAGAGTTCCACCCTAAAGTGGAACTTCCGCTGGTTGGATTCCTCCCCCCCTCAGGTGTCACATTTGGCACCTTTCGGGGGGAGGGGGAAGAGGACACCTGTCTTTAGACAGGTGTCCTTTTCCACACATCCGGGAGCTCTGACCAGCGGATGCGGCCGCTGACGTCAGCAGCCCGGCTCCCTCCTCCCTGCTCGCTCTGCTTCTGGCCGCCTGGCCAGTAGCAGAGTGTGGCAGAGCTCGCGCATGCGCAGTAAGGTGCCCGGCGTGAAGCTGTACTGCTTACACGTCCGGGTTCCTTTACCCGCGATGGAGGCGGCTGCACCCGTCCCCCGATCCGAAGATCGGCGGCGGGTGCCGACATCGCTGGACTCCAGGACAGGTAAGTGTCCTAATATTAAAAGTCAGCAGCTACTGTATGTGTAGCTGCTGACTTTTAATTTTTTTTTTAGCCCTCGGACCTCCGCTTTAAGGAACAAATTTAACTCTGGGAGCTACAGCACTAGCTCTTATAAGTAAATTCTTTGGAACATAAATCTTGCTGTGGTCTCTATTATTATTAACCACTTGCCGACCGCCGATCGTCATTTGACGGTGGCAAAGTGGCTCTGTAAGGCGAATCTGCGTCATCTGACAGCGGCCGTCTGATCGTGCACAGTGAGCGCGCGCACGCCGCCGGAGGCGTGCCCACGCTCACTGTGTCCGGTGGGGCCAGGGAGCGGGTGCGGCGGAGTCGATCTCCGCCGGCCACCCGCGATGCCCCCCCGGAGTGAAGGAACGGAGGTCCATGTATGTAAACACGGACCTCCGTTCTGTGAAGGGGGAAGGGCTGTGATCACAGCCTTCCTGTACATGGAGGCTGTGACCACTTCCCTTCCCCAGCTAGGGCAGTCCATTAATACTAAAAAATAATAAAAACCCCAAAAATGAATTCTCATCATCCGTAAACGCGACCACTTTTGCGCAAACCAATCAATAAACGCTGATTGCGATTTTTTTTATTACAAATATGAGGAAGAATATAAATCGGCCAAAAATGATGAAAAATAACGTTTTTTTATTTTTTTTTTTTTGGATTTGTAGTTTAGCAAAAAGTAAGAAATTTGTTTTTTTTGCAAAATTGTCGCTCTTCTTTTGTTTATAGCGGCGATCAGAAATGACGCAGCGGTGATCAAATACCACCAAAAGAAAGCTCTATTTGTGGGAAAAAAAGGACGCAAATTTCATTTGGGTACAACGTTGCACGAACGCGTAATTGTCAGTTAAAGCGATGCAGTGCCGAATCGCAAAAAGGGCTCCGGTCCTAAAGCTGGAAATCCTTCCGGGGCTGAAGTGATTAAAGTGTTAAGACTTGATAACTTGCACCAAAAATGAATGAACCCAGAGTGTCAGGTACAGTGGAGGATGCTAGAAGTGGGAAGGACCAAGGGGAAATTAATTTCCCAAGCGACAATCAAGGGGGCAGTGCTACATTTAGAACCACTTTCAACAGGTTTGGGGAAAAGTAGCATCCTTCTGCAGTGCACAATGGATGGCAATTATAGGCATGCAGAGGGAATTATATTAGAAAAAAATAAAATCGCTACATCCATAAGCTATCTAGAAAGTATCAAGAAATATGAACACTCACAAAGTTATTATATATGAATTAATCTCATTACACAGTTTAAAAAAATGTAAAGACTAAGGCCCCTTTCACACATGCGGACCGACCAGCCCGTCTGTCCATTTTTCAACTCTTCACCTCTATGGAGCGATGTATGTCAGTGGTGACATCCCCTGCTATCCGATTCGGGCCGTTAAATCCAGATGGATGGAAACTCTATTTTCCATCCGTCTGACGGATCGGATGGAATTGGATGAAAACGGACAGGCAGATCCATTTTCATCCAACCTCTCCATAGAGGAGAGCAGGGCTCTGACAGGCCCATCCCTGCACAGTGAGTGGAGATGGACCTGTCATCTGTCTGTTCAGCGGGGATCAACAGATCGATCCCTGCTGGGAAAGCGGAGTCCGTCAGAACAGAAAAGCCCCGTGTGAAAGGAACCTAAATGATTATGAAATAAAAATTCTCTAGAGATATGGAATTTTATCAGAACAATTGTATCGTTCAGTGGAAAAGATTGAAATGGAGAATTTAATAGAAGCAAAAGAATGATGTATTGTAAAGTCAGTGACCCCATACATCACAGATAAACTCCAGGAAGTCCACTATCACTCATAATCATGCTTAAAACCCACACACATGGAAAAATAGGATTCAGTAATATAGAGGTAAAAAACTCCAGGACAAAAGGGCTCTAAAACTGGGGCAAAGAGCAAAGGAGCTACCAAAGTATTTTTATATAACTATGGCACATATCTCCTAGTTAATATCAATACAAATGAAAGCAGAATCATGAGAGATAATATTGAGAGATCAAAGGCTATGAGTGAATATATTAAGTGTACTTCAACCTATGATCTAGGGCTAGGCAATATTAGAGGCGATGGGTTACCATCTTCTGGTATTATTTTTTTTTGGGGTAACACTCCCCCCCCCAGACAAAAAAATAAAAATGAATATGAACCATAGGTGGGAAGGGCAGACAAAAAAACCAAAACAAAACAAGAAAAAGCTCATCTATAATAAAATGTTTAATTTATCTACACAAACATTGGATGACAATACCATGTCACTGTTACAAAAGGGTTGGCATTTTGTCCCAAATACCCAACTAACTTCTTTTAATTGTTTAACTACTAACTTATATACACATCAGTATGCATAACATCTCCATTCCATCTTCCATTTCTTTTGTGACAAGTGAACCACTTCAGCCCAGAAGGCTTAACCCCCTTCATGACCAGGCTATTTTTTGCGATACGGCACTGCGTTACTTTAACTGACAATGGTGCAGTCATGCGATGCTATACACAATTAATTAATACACAATTAATTAATTATGGTTTTTTTTCCTTACAAATAGAGCTTTCTTTTGGTGGTATTTGATCACCTCTGCGGGTTTTATTTTTTGTGCTATAAACAAAAAAAACCTGACAATTTTGAACAAAAAACAATATTTTTTTACTTTATGCTATAAAACATAACAAATTACAAAAAATATACCATGCTAAAAGTCTCAGTGGGGGGTATGTATAAATTTTGAAGAATGGACTGCAGCAACTCTCTCAGGGATACCTACCCAAAAATCAAAACACTAAAATCCATTTAAACATATTTCAAGTGTGACAAGAATATAAATATCATGTGGATAAGCTATTTTTTATTAAAGTGGCGTTATTACACTATCTGGATTCTTTTCCTTTGTACACACGTTCCTGAAGCATACCCGAAGTTCTGAGGTTCTGGTTGGAAATGAATGTGCTTGCTCAAGGAACAGAGAGACCGGTCTATCCCTAGAACTATGCCCGCAGAAACTATCTACTTGCCTTTTAGACTGTCCTAGAGATAGGCAGTCATTTGGCTCCGGGAAGAGTCCCTGCATCTAGAGCGTGGGGTGTCACTGAAGCTATCTCTTCCCTTCCTCATCAATCGGTGAAGGAATCTATTTTTCTGACCTTCTGGTAAAACTTTTAAGAAGATTTATTATAGACATTGAAATGCAGACATTGCATACCCTAGTAGCACTGATTGACCCGCACTTGCACTTTTTACCATTATGATTGTTTTTGTTTGATTGTGTTTCTATAACAATTTATTTATCATGTTGGGCTCATTTCCAAACTTCTTATTTTGTTTAAGGTATTAATTTGCACATTTGTATCAATTTGTATTTGCACTTTTTACAATTGCACAGAATTGAACTCAATAGTGCTTTACTTACCATTAATAATTTATTTGGATATTTTGGTTGGATTTGCACAACTTATGGTTTTAATGCTATAAAACATACCCAATAAAAAAATGTAAACAATAAAATGTATTCATAAATTTAGGCCAATATGTATTCTGCTACATATTTTTGGTAAAAAAGATCCCAATATGCATATAATCATTGGTTTGCGCAAAAGCTATAGCGTCTACAAACTATGGTATATATTTATGGAATTTTTACTTTTTTTATTTGTTATTACTAGTAATGGTGGTGATCAGCGATTTTTAGTGGACTCTAAAATTGCAGCTGACAAATCGGACACTTACTGACACTTTTGCCACTTTTTTGGGGGACCCGTGACACTAATACTAAAAAAAAATGCACTGTCACTCTACTAATGACACTGGCAGGGAAGGGGTTAGCATCAGGGGCAATCAAAGGGTTAAATGTGTTCCCTGGGAGTGCTTTCTAACTGTGGGGGGTACTTTGACTGGAGGAAGACAAAAATCAGTGTTCCTGCTTAGCAGAAACACAAGATCTCCATCTTCCCCTCTTACAGAACAGCGGCCTGCCTTGTTTACATAGGCAGACCACTATTCTGCCTCTCCTGAGAACGATTGGCGGGTCCTGGCGGACTGATTGGCTCCCGCTGTGTCCAATCACAGTGGGAGGGGGTCGCTGGTGGCGTGCCCAGGCCCAGTGCATAAAATCACGTACAGGTACATGATTCCACACAGGAGGTCTGCCCTGCCACAGTATATCTGCATGGGGCAGTCCATAACAGGTTAAAGTGGTAGTAAATCCTCCTATCATTTTCAGCCAAGGAAGCTGCCATCTTGGCCTCTTTTTAATCGACAACTTCCATGATGCTGCACATGTGATCAGCTATGACACCAGCCATTGGATGGTTTGATAGTTTGGTTTAGAGCACAACCAATGGGAGTGTTACATTTCCAGCACATGCCGGAAATGTAACTGGTTTTGAAACTGTTAAATGGATGGGTTTACTACCCCTTTAAGCTGGAAGCAACAAGGATGAGGATCAAAAAGATCTCTGTTTGATCAGCTGCCTTGGAGGGCAGAGGTCTATTTGGACCCCTGATATTTCATCAAAGCTCCCCCTCCCCAAAAGCATTGTGAAAAAGAAATGTAAGAAAAAAAAATTGCAACACATAAAAAAATAATAATAATGAAAAATAAAAAAAATCAATTGCTATTTCACATGGTTTCTTTGGCCCAGTGTGAATAAGTAGTTTGTTTGTGTGGCTGGAGCTACCTGTTACTCTATGGGGATGCAGTTGTTGTGCGAACACAGCCGCATGTCTTAATTTGATAGGCATAGAGGTGCAGGTATGTGGCCCGAAGTGCATACTGTCTGTGTTTGGGGACGTATACCTGCATCCACATGCCTGCCAAATTAGAACCTGCGGCTGTGTTTGTACAGTTGCTGAGTCCCCATAGCATAACATAGGTTGCCTGCACACAGCTCCAGCCACATAAAAATAAAAATCTGGTTTGCACTGTACAGTCCACAGCACCTATGTGAATGAGCCCTCATTAACATACATAACTTTATTTATTACTTCAATACAGTTTAATCTTTTAGATTTAGCAGGAAATTTGTGAGTTATGCTGTAATTATGTCCTCCGCTAATAATAATTTAATTGTATATTTGTGAAAAGGAAATTATGACACAGGAAATAGTCAGAAAACGCATAAGAAAAAAAAGTGCATAAAAACGCAGGTAAGGGCACATAATAATGCAAGTAAATCAGGGGAATGCATATCCACCGCTTTCACCTGACCGCTCAAAGTGTGGCCTGCCTGCCCCCACCTTGTGTGTATATGCAGCTGCCAGCTGGAGAGAGAGAGAAGAGAGACAACGATACAGTCACCATACAGTCACAGAGCATCCTTGTGTAAGTAGCAGACCTCCCAGTATGTGGTATTCAAGAAAAAAAATGGTCTCTCTACCCTAAGACAGATGATCTCTCAAGACCTCTGCAAACTCTGTGTACAGGTATTCATTCAAGTATTATAACAAAAATGCAGCGCTTAAATAATAATAAAGTGTCCACGAAAATGTGACCTTAAACTGAAGTTTGTCAAAACGACAAAAATAAACAGTTCATATTGTTATGGGTGTCAAACATATAAGCGCTCCACTTCAGCCTTCACCCAATGCTTGGAAACACCCGTAGTGCCAATCCTTTACCAATGGCAAAAATACACACTCAGCAATAAACTATTTGTGTAAATGGCATCCAGCATTACCACTCACGCTCCACAGATGGCAGGACCAGACTGCTCTATTCCACTCCACCAGGGGATAGTATCAAAATTATCAGCTTGCAGTCATCAACCAAAAACAATCTTTTTGCTCATAGTGAAGTCGTTTAAAGTCTAAGTTCACCTTTGTTCTCCTTTTTTGCTAAATTTGAGCTCCCCTATGTACCAATAAAGCATTAATGCCCTTTTTTTGCTTTTCACTAAATCTAGACACTTACTTCACTTGTCCTCATCAATGTTTCCAAATGTATCCATTGCTTCTGCCTTACTTCCTGGTCAGGCTTTAGGTTATGACACAGGAAGGAGTTGACCAGCTGGCCTCATTAGCACACACCCTGCATCATCCACCCTCCTACCTACCCACCCATTCACAGCTGCACGTTTTTTAAATGAAATGCAATCAATCAGTGATCACGTTTCTCACTAAATACACAATATGCAATGTAGGGTGTGTGCTAATGAGGTCAGTTGGTCAACTCCTTCCTGTGTCATGACCTAAAGTCTAACAAGGAAGTAAGGCAGAAGCAATGGATATGTTTGGAAACATGGATGAGGACAAGTGAAGTAAGTGTCTGTAGATTTAATCGAAAGCTTTGATATTTTTGCAAAAAAAGTACATTAATGCTAAATTGGTACACAGGGGAGCTGGAATTTAGGGGAAAAAAAGGTGAACTTATGCTTTAATATATCCAAATATACATTAAAAACATCCAGTATAAAAACAAACGGCACTTACATAGGGGCCACCTAACCTGCAGAGAATGTGGGCATGACCTTCAGCCCTTCACAGTGTAGCTCTATGTACATTACATGCAAATGCGCAACTTCAGAATTGTAGAGGTAGACAGTTTCACCAAAATCTTTTAAATTACACGCTCAATATGTAAATAAAGATCTGAAATAACTCTTTAGCCACTTGGGGTATCTTGGCATGCAGTGGAAGTGGCAGGTGGTAGTGGGAGGCCCCAAGTCAAATTTAGCATTGGGGCCCATAAGCCTCAAGCTATGCTATTTGAGTAAGCCCACATCATCCACCAGGGTGACCTGTTTTTTTACTTATTCTGCTGATTGTTGGGAGCCTCTCTACTGCTATAGCTACTGGTTTCCGAGCCTGACATGCATTTTTAGAAAAAGAGTGTAAAGAGAATCATATAAATGAGGCACTTGAAAATACCTGCATGGAATAGTGGCAAAAACATCTCCTGATTATATTATGACAAATAATAATGTAACATTATTTATTGATTTAATGATCAGCATCAAGCAATCAATGGAATCATAAAAAAAAATCACTGGTCCATGTTACAAAGGGTTCTGAAATTATAAAAAATACTTCCAAACACACCAAAAGTAGTTTTTAGGAGAGCAAAGAATATTAAAGATTTGAATGCTCCAAGCAAATTAAAAGAATCCAAAATACCTATTAGAGATATACCAACTTTTCTTAGTATACTGGGAACATATTGTTGCAGGGATGGTATAGAGCAGTGGTCTCCAAAGTGTGGCCCATTGCTTGCTTTTATCTGGCCCTTGGGGCACTATTTCATTCACTGACGCCAACAATGGGGCACAATACCTCACAATGACAGCAAAGTTTGGGCTCAATGACACCAAAGATGGGACACAATTCCTCTCAATGATACCAACCATGGGGAACAATTCCTCCTAGCGACACCAACGATGGGGCACAATTCTTACCAATGACACTAACTATGGGGCCCAATGACATCAATGATGAGACACAATTCCTCTCAATGATACCAATGATGGAGCACAATTCCTCCCAATGACACCAATGATGGGGCACAATTCCTTCCAAAGACACCAACAATGGGGCACAACTCCTACCAATGACACCGACTATGGGGCCCAATGATACCAACCATGTGTCACTATTCCTCCCAACGACACCAACAATGGGGCATAATTCCTACCAATGACACCAACTACGGGGGCCCAATGATATGATGGGACACAATTCCTACCAGTGACACCAAAGATGTGGCATGGTTTACTCCAACTGATGCTGTGACATTTTCGATTTCCGATGGCCACAGTCCAGCCCCCCTAAAGTTTGAAGGACAGTAAACCTGCCCTTTGTTTAGAGAGATTGGAGACCCCTGGTATAGACAATTTTTTTTGTTCGTGCGGTCTGATTTATTTATGTATAGGGCTATGCATACAAGGTTTGGGGAGCATAGACACCACAGCATCCCAAGGCATTTTGCCATACATCATAAAAGCTCCTCTGAGGGTCTCATCCTGTTTGGGATAGAGGCCATTCCCCATAATCCCCTCACAGAAAAAGAATGGTTCTCTAAATTGTATTGCATTAAACAGCATGGCTCCAGGTGGGCACTATCTTATAACTTTGTATCTTTTTTCAAGAGAAACTTTAAGGCCTCATACACACTGGCGTATCTTAAAAAATAAACAAAACGTTGGGCCCGGCGTCAGGGAAAAAAATCAGCGTTTTTCGGCATTATGCATCGGCCTTAGTGAGCGTTAGTGAGCGTCGGCGTCAATAGGCGTTTTTTTAAAAAAAATCAGCCCTCTGCTATTTTTCAACCTAAAAACATCGGCGTCAAAAAACGCCAGTTAACGCCGGTATGGCGTTAGTGAGCGTTTTGCGGCGTCGGCGTCAAAAAAGGCCAAAACGTTACAACCAAAGAACGTGCTGGCCGTGGGTTCTAGTTACAGCTCACTAACGCCAGGGGCGGGCTGGGCCGGGGGGCAAGGTGGAAATTTCCCCCCAGGCCGTCTAACTCAATGTTGAAAACGGCCGCTATGAAGGCCGCTGTCTGCTGACATTTTTTTTTTTTTACATGGACTAGTCTGCAGCGGCCGCCGATTGGCTGTGTTGCTCCCGCACTGCATTCCGGGAGTTGTAGTCCGGGCCGCGCTCAAGTTCCTATTGGTGGTGGGTGGAGAGAACTGAGCAGCGGCGTGCAGTAGCCAGGATCTACAACTCCTTGTCTTCAGAGCAGCGGGAGAAAAATATAGCCGCGGGGCCGTGCCGCACTGATCGCGACTCTGTAATTTTAAAAGTGGCGCCGCCCGGCGCCATCATGTCGGTGTACATGCGCCCCACCCTCCCGAAAATAGCCGAATGTATACAGGCTTTCCCGAGCCCGGCTAGCTTCAGAAGGGGCTCGGGAAGCCTGATGTTGAGGGCCTTACGTCACGCCCTCGTTGTGTCGGTTAGCCGCCGGCGACGTCTGATCAGGTACATTTTTTTTTTTTTACAGTCGTCTGTCGCC
>BLSH010501138.1:1828471-1845781 GCA_018402905.1 Glandirana rugosa | reverse complement strand
CTCTCCGCAGCCTCTGACCTCTCTGATGCCTCTGCCCACCCCAGCCTCTGACCTCCCCAGCGCCTCTGACCTCTCTGCAGCCTTTGACCTCCCCAGGCTCTGACCTCTCTACAGCCTCTGACCTCTCTGCAGCCTCTGACCTCTCTGAGGCCTCTGACTTCCCTGGCCTCTGACCTCTCTACAGCATCTGACCTCCCCAGCCTCTGACCTCTCTGCAGCCTCTGACCTCTCTGCAGCCTCTGACCACACCAGCCTCTGACCTCACCAGCCTCTGACCACACCAGCCTCTGACCTCACCAGCCTCTGACCTCACCAGCCTCTGACCTCTCCGCAGCCTCTGACCTCTCCCCAGGCTATGACCTCTCCCTGGCCTCTGACCTCTCCGCAGCCTCTGAGCTCCCCAGTCTCTGACCTCTCTGCAGCTTCTGACCTCTCCAGCCTCTGACCTCCCTAGTCTCTGACCTCTCTGCAGCTTCTGACCTCCCCAGCCTCTGACCTCTCTGTAGCCTCTGACCTTTCTGTAGCCTCTGACCTCTCCCCAGCCTCTGACCTCTCTGTAGCCTCTGACCTCTCTGTAGCCTCTGACCTCTCTGTAGCCTCTGACCTCTCCCCAGCCTCCGACCTCTCCCCAGCTTACGACCTCTCCCCAGCCTCTGACCTCTCCCCAGCCTCTGACCTCGCTGCAAGCCTGCAACAGTGCAACCTGAAGTTTTTATAGAGACAGTCATAGAGAGAACAACTAACTGACTGAGAGCAGCTTACTTTTCCACGGAGTCTTTGGACTGGAGGCAGGCAGAGGCAAGGCGTGACTGGCCCGGTCTGGATGCTGGCTGCAACTTGAAGTTGTCATAGCCCCCCCCAGGAGGCCGTGCAAGCACCTGCTGAGCTGCCAATGGCATCGCTGAGGTAAGAGACCCTGACATCCCCAGCTGACCCCTACATCACACTCCCCCAATACACCCAAATTTACCCTGCCCACTCAGTAACCTCAAACTAGGAAATAGCCCTTAAGACTGTCTGGCTGTCAAGTCCTGTACTGGCCATGGCTTGTTGGTCCTGCTCCCCATGAGATGGCTGTGGGTCCTGCTGGCCATGGCCTGTGAGTCCTGCTGGCCATGGCCTGGGGGTTCTGCTGGGAGCTGGCCATGGCCTGTGAGTCCTGCTGGGAGCTGGCCATGGCCTGTGGGTCCAGCTGGGAGCTGGCCATGGCCTGTGGGTCCAGCTGGGAGCTGGCCATGGCCTGTGGGTCCGGCTGGGAGCTGGCCATGGCCTCTAGGTCCGGCTGGGAGCTGGCCATGGCCTCTGGGTCCTGCTGGGAGCTGGCCCGTGGACCCGTGGGTCCTGCTGGGAGCTGGCCTGTGGTTCGGTGGTTCAATGGGCCACTTAACTGGACTTGCCCCCCAGGCCTAAGGTTGCCAGCCCTCCCCTGACTAATGCCGACGCCCTCTACAGCTCAAAAACGTCTGGGTTTTTATGGGGCCATTGACTAACATGGAGAGCTGCAAAAATTGCCACAAAACGCTGGTGTCAAAAAACGTTCCTGTGTATGAGGCCTTAAACAATATGCATTCTGTGTTCTCTATAGAAAAGTATCAACATGTGCACATATCCCCAAAGAAAATAAGAATGTTGTTTACCAAACTATACACTATTATAATACATAATATTCATCTGTGGTCTAGTTTTTTTCAATATAATTGCAAAATCATACAGGGTATATTAATATATAAATAACTACTGTGTATAGATTAATGAATACACTTACAATCTCGACAATATAAATGACTAAAGTTTGTATATACGCACTAGTAATTAAAAAATGCAACCACCAAAAAAAAAAAGGTGGGGGGTGCAAAATAATGTGATATGCATATAAAATAGAGTTGGGCCGAACACCTCCTGGTTCAGTTCGCACCAGAACTCTCAAACATTGTTAAAGTTTGGACCCAAACTCTGGACCATATTAAAGTCTAAGGGACCTGAACTTGAAAAATCAAAAGTGCCCATTTTGAAGGCTTATATGCCATTAATAGGCTATAGGGACCCAGGGACTGCCATGGGGGACATGTATTATTGCAAAATCTTGTTTTAAAAAAGAACATTTTTAAAGGAGCAGTGATTTTAATGATGCTTAAAGTGAAGCAATAAAAATGAAACATTCCTTTAAATATAGTGCCTGGGGGTTCTCTTAGTCTGCCTGCCTAATCAAAAGTGTGGAGGAGACGGTAAAGCGGCAAGATATACAGGATGAGGCGATTAAAGAACTGCAAGCCACAGTAACGAGACTTGCGATCGCACACCGGGCCACCCTAAAAAAGCTGGAAGACAATACTGGGTAAGCCAGTAACCAAAATGTTGTGATTTGACAGAGTTCATAGAGCTCTGTGCCCCCGCAATCTCATCGCAGACCTACCCAGAGATGTCAACTGCCGCCTCCACTACTACGAGGCGAAGAACGCAATTATGCTTAAACTCCGAGGCACCCCGGACATTGACTTTGATGGCGCCAAGATAGCCATATATCCAGACCTATCTAAGGAAACACTAGAAAGGCGCCGCGCGCTCAGACCTCTCCTCAATCAAATATGCTCGGATGGAGCAACATACAAATGGGGTTTCCCTGGGTGCCTGATTGCCACCAAAAATGGTCGCTACTCCACACTGTGATTCCCTGAAGATCTCCCTGCCTTTTTCCAGGATTTCAACATGGCACCCATGGAGCTCCCTGGCTGGCAGGACCAAATCCCCATCTTCCAAGCCATCCCAGAATCCTACTGGCACAGAACAGCATCTAAGAGGAAACGCACGGCGACACCTGGATCAACATCAAAGAAAAATGGGTGAGATCCTTCCTGTTCTTCATGCCTTATTTTACTACCCTCCAGACTGACAAGAGGCCTCCCATTTCTTATACACCTGCTATTGCTCCCCCCTCGGCTCACCTCCTCAAAGATAGGCCTCTACAGTTCTGCAGTTCTACAATTTAACAGTTATACCGTTATTCATCTTTATAACTTTAGTCCATTGACTGATACTCCTCACCTCCTGCACAGTTTTTATGTTGTTTAACAACAGAACAGGGGAAAGAAAAGAGCAGAGAGAAGGAAAGCGGGGGGGGGGGGGATAAGAAAGAGGGTGGGCGAGGGGGGGTGACAGAAACTCAGGGTGGGGGAGACATAGAGGTAGGTAGACTTGGGTACCGGGTGAATTTGGACAACCACAGCTCAAAAGGGCCATGCCTTCCGTTGAGATAATAAATTGGTTCCAAAGCCTCCAAGTCTTGGTATATTTTTCCCGTTGATGTGCGATAAGGACTAGCTCTTCCACCTTCCAGTTTGCAATGGTCGGTGGGGATTGCTTCTTCCAGTGGATTGGAATACAGGCCTTTGCGGCGTTTAATAGGTGACGTACAATCGGTCGGTTGTATATTTTGGTCGAGATGGTGGATACATGTAACAGAAAAAAGTCTGGGTCATCATGGGCATTATATTCTGTGAACTTTTGAATGATCTTTCTGACCCTAGACCAAAAGTGAGAAAGTTCTGGACAGGACCAGAAAACATGCAACAGCGTTCCCCTGTCCCTCAGGCATCTCCAGCATATCGCTGATACATCAGGAAAGCATTTATGCAGCACATGGGGGGTAAGGTACCATCTTGTAAGGAGTTTATAGTTTGTCTCTTAAATTTTTGTACAGATTGAGGATTTTAATGTAAACCTAATGATATGTTGTATTTGGGCAGGGGTAAAGGTGCGGTTGAGGTCTCTTTCCCATTTGTCTATAAAAGGTAGGCTAGGTTGTTCTGCTGGTGAGGTCAGGAGAAGATATGTCGCAGACAATACTCGGGGAAGGCTACCTTCAGTCGAGCAGTGTTCTACAAATGTTGTTAGGGGTTTACTGAAGTATTGTGGGTTTGGTAGGGATATAAGATAGTGTCTTAATTGGACGGTGGTCCAAAAGGGCATTCTAAATGGGCCCGTGTCTCTACATAGTGTTGCCAGAGAAGGCCACGAGCCATTTATGAGGAAATGTGATGCCGGGTGCGGTTCACTGCAGTCAGAGTTTTAGTGATTTGGGGGTCCAGGCCCGGAGGGAACTGCGGGTTTCCTATAATGGGGAACAGTGGAGAGTCGGGAGTGGATAGCGAATGTTTAAGGCAGGTTTGTGATCCCACCCGCAGTGTTGTACCCAGTAGAGGATGTTTTTTTCAGTGATGTCGGTAGGTGTTTGTAGCACCAGATAGCTCCCTGTAGCGGCACGTGGGTTTGGGCCTGTTCTAGACATGTCCAGAGCTTGGAGTCCCCGTGCCGGCACCAATAAATGACTCTACTAAGATGGGTCACATGGTAATATTTCCACACGTTAGGGATTGACAAACCGCCCCAGCACTTGGGGAAGGACATAAGATGGCAGGGTAAGCGGGGTTTCTTATGTGCCCAGATAAATTTTGTGCATAGGGAGTGTACCTGTCTAAAGTAGCAGAGCGGGATCATAATCGGGAGTGTTTGGAGCAGGTTAAAGAACTTGGGCAGGATACACATTTTAATAAAGTTGCATCTTCCAAACCAGGAGTGAAGGCCCTTGTGCCAAGATTCTAGCAGTGACCGGTTTCTTGTTAGCAGAGGTGGGAAGTTTAGAGCAAAGGTGTGGAATAAGTCAGCTGGAACGAGGTTGCCCAGGTATTTCAGGAAAGAAGATGTCCATTTAAAATTAAAATTAGAGCAGAGCTTCGTCATGAGGGCTGGAGGCAGCCTCACTCCCATAGTTTCTGATTTGTTGATTTTTAGATTGGATAGCGCTCCGTAGAGCTTGAATTCCCTAAGGAGGTTTGGAAGTGAGATGGACGGATTTGTCAGGGTGAAGAGCAAGTCATCAGCATATGCCGAGACTTTGTATTGGGTGTCCCCCACTTGGAGGCCTCAAATGTCAGGGTTCAATCTGATTTTACAAAGGAATGGTTCCAGGGATAGGGCAAATAAAAGGGGAGACAATGGGCATTCCTGTCTGGTCCTATTCGTAATTGGGAAGAGATCTGAGAGAAGTCCGTTGGTTGCTGTAGCTGTAGGGATAGAGTAGATTTGGGAGATCCATCTAATTATCGTTTCCCCTAGACCTATGTGACGAAGGACCGCGAACATGAATTTCCAGTCCACCCGATCAAACGCTATTTCAGCATCGGTACTAACAAATACGGCGGGCGTGTGGGTCTGATTGGCTACATAGATCAGGTTGAGGACTTTGGTGGTGTTGTCCCTAGCCTCCCAGGTAGGGATAAAGCCGACTTGATCTAGGTGGACTAAATTCTGCAAGTGTCGGGACAGACGGGTTGCCAGAATCTTAGTGAAGAGTTTGAGGTCGGTATTAAGAAGGGAAATGGGCCTATAGCTACTACATAAGGTCGTGTCCTTGCCTTCTTTCGGAATTATGGAGATATGTGCTTTCAGGGTGTCGCTGCAAAAGGTTGCTTCTGTCCCTAGGTTATTAAAAAGATCGACCATATGGGGGCCATGTTCTGGGAGAAGGGTCTTATAGTATTGCAGGGTGAAGCCATCTGGGCCTGGAGCCTTACCCGGTTTAGCCGAGTTAATGGCCAGGTCCAACTCCTTAGCGGTTATTGGGGCATCTAGTTTGTCTCTCCTGTCTGTCGATAAAGTAGGGATCTGGGCGGATAGACGGTATTTGTCTATTAAAGTTTGGGAGCTCTTCGGGGTGGGTAGGTTGTAAAGGGTCGCATAAAAGTCCCAGAACGATTTAGTAATTTGTATCGGCATACTGATCTTTGGGTCGTGCAGTGTTGTAATGTGGGGGATGTATGCTCGCGATTTGTGTTCCCTGACTGTTCTGGCTAATAGCTTTCCACATTTGTCCCCAGATTCGTATCATATAAGGCGGCATTTTTGAAGTGCCACCTTGGCTCTATAGGATAGTAGGTAATTGATTTGGGCCCGAAGGGAGGTGAGTTCAATGCCCAACGAGGGAATAGGTGATCGTTTATGTTGGGACTCAAATGTATGGAGTTTGGTGAGAAGTAGCTCTAGGGGTAGCCTATCCCGCTTAATTTGCGGGCCATATTTAGCGAGGACACCTCTGATTACGGCTTTATGGGCCTCCCATACTATTCACGGGTTGCAGTCTACTGTGGAGTTTGCCTGAAAGTAGAAATTGAATTCTCTAGTTACCTCCTCTAGAACATCTGGCCTCTGTAAGAGGCTTTCATTTAGCCACCAGAAGCATGTCCTGGGGGTGGAAGCATCGGAGAGTGCGTAGGTAAGTGAGATGGGGGCATGGTCAGACCACGTCCTATGCCCTATAGATGAACTACGAACACCGTGGAGCTGGCTATGGGGGATGAGGAAGTAGTCTATTCTTGAATATGGGGAGGGGAGTAAAATGTATAATCTCTTTCCCCCGGGAAAGAGTCTGAGGATGTGTCAACAGCAGGGGTTAGGAGAACATTAAAATCTCCTCCTAGAATCAATTGCCCCTCTCAGAAATCTAGGAGTTTGTCTAGTGTGCAGCAGGTAAAGTGTTCCTGCTGATCGTTTGGTGCATATATAGTCGCTAGTGTCACCTGCACGTTGCCTATGAGGCCTTTAAGAAATTCATAACGTCCTTCCGTATCAATCATTGAGTTTTGGAGTGTCCAGGGTAATTCATTGGATAGGAGGATGGAGGCACCTCTAGATTTGGTTTTGTTAGTGGAGTGGTAGGTTAGGGGGTAGAATCTATTCTTAAGGACGTGTAACCGATCTTCTTTAAAGTGGATGAGGCTCTTTATCTTCTCAGACGGTAAAGCTGCCCATTCCTCTTGACAAAAGGCCCAGTTGTGGCTGAAATTTTGAGTTGGTCTACTTGACCGTGGTTTGGTTTCAACAGAACCACTCATTTTCCACTTCTTGATTAGAGTTTGAACACTGCTGAATGGTATTCTTAATTCCTTGGGTATCTTTTTATATCCCTTTCCTGTTTTATACAGTTCAACTACCTTTTCCCGCAGATCCTTTGACAATTCTTTTGCTTTCCCAATGACTCAGAATCCAGAAACGTCAGTGCAGTACTGGATGAAAGATGCAAGGGTCTGTCAGGAGTCCAGACACTCATTGACCTTTTACACACTAATTGCAAGCAAACAGATCACAGGTGAGGATGGTTACCGTTAATGGCCATTCAAACCCCTTTGTGTCAACTTGTGTGCATATTATCTGGGCAAAATCACCAGGATATGTAAACTTTTGATCAGGGTCATTTGGGTAGTTTATGCTGTCATTATGATTTAAAAAGATTAAACACAGTTGATTGATAATAAATGGCTTCAGCCAAACACGAACTATGAGTGAAAGAAATGTTTTTGTGTTATCGTTCATATTCTGTGAAAAATAGCCAAGAAATCATAAATTCTGCCAAGGTATGTAAACTTATGAGCACAACTGTATATGGTATAATTTTTCTCCCTAGTGGCAATCCCAGTCCACCTCCCCCCGTAGTGAGCAGGGACCATGCATCTTATGGATACCATCAGTGAAAAACACAGTCCCGTGAACGAGGAGCAGGGGTCCGTCCCCTCCATAACACACAGGGAACTGGACCCCTCATTCCCCGAAACAGGGCATTAGCTGCCTCCCGAAAGACAGCAGGGAGGGGGGCAGAGGGTCCCGCTCTCCAAGTGAGGTTCCCAGTGCTACACCAGGAGGCAAGGCTCCCCGGCCCCAGAGGTAAAACTATAAATCTGCCCCAGTGTGGGTGCAGTACTGTACAGTATATGTCACCTGAAGGGACAGTTGGGGACTGCATAGGTAAAATAAGCAGTGTTAGTGTGGTGGAAGACTGCGGGAGGTCTGTTAAAGAGGCAGACCCCCACCCAGGCGGCAGCCTACTGCTCAGTTCCTGGACTGTGTCCGGTGCTAGGTGGCAACAAAAGGGTTGATAGTAATAGGACTTAGCAAGTTAAAATTTTTGGAACAATATTAAAAATTTCTGCCCTTATTCAGGCTTGAGTTAGGTTGGGCTTTAATGCCATAGCAGAGAGCTTCGGGAACAGTCCCAACCTTGCAGTACTAGCAATAGTACATTAAGCTAGCCTTGCCACTGTACGAGAATATAAGAACAGCATGACAATAATCACAGCTTTCAGAAAATACAGAACACACGCACAGAAAAATATGAACATAATATTATAGATTATACGCAAGACTCTCCTGGGCTAGACAGTTGTACCTCCAGCCCAGCTTTCTTCCGGAGACTTGTGTCCCTTTATCTGCAGTGATACTATCTGGTAGAGAACATGCTGGGGATTCCCGGCAACTTCCGTTGGGACATTCTACATTAAGCCCTGTGCAATGGTACATGCCATGTGATATGTATTGAACATGGTTGGCTCAACAGGATGTATTCCTACAGAGCGAGCAGGGAAACAACGCATACAGAAACCAGAAAAATAAACATTTTCTTTTCTAAAAGTAAAAAAGATACAAGTGTTTCCATGGGGGAATCAAAGGTACCGGGGTCGGTAGATGCCAGACGGTGCTCCTAAGTGGACATCACAGTCCAGCCAATGTCAGAGGGGGCACCCAGTCTCCGCCATGTCTGCCAGTTTGTCATGGCTGAGTCTACCATGTTGGTTTCCTCTTCCCTAAGGGGAGGGGAGGCGGGGGGGAGAAACAGAGCAACCGGGAGTGGGGCCGCACAAACAGCAGTAGGTGAGGGAGTAGACAGGTCGGACCCGAGCCCTGCATACCCCGCCAGCATCTGGGGGGGGGGGGGGGGGCGCAGAGGCACCAAGGACAGGGGGACAGTCAGAGCATGTAGAATACCCCCACCCAAGTCGATCAGCACTATGGGGCCTCACAAGCATAAGGATAAAGGGAATTGGTTAGGACTCATGTGTGCCATCCAGTGTGGGAGCCCTGGACCTCCGTCGTTGCCTTTTTGTGGCCTAGGTTAGGAATTTCTCCTTGGAACAGGGTCAGGGCAACTGGTAGGTTGCGGGAGGAATAGTACTCAGTTCTGGACCAGGATAGAGGCGGCTCCCAGGAAGGCGAAGAAGGGCAGTAGCTCTCCCGGGGTTCGGAGGTTGAATGAGCGTTGGTCCTTCTTGAAGGTGGCAGACAGCGGATATCTCCATCGATAGGTTGCGTCGTACTGATGGGCCAGTTCCAGGATCGGGCAAAGGATCTCTCGTCGTTGTAGGGTGGCCCTGGAGGCATCAGGTAAGATCCTTATATGTGCACCATCAAAGTCCACTTCACCGGCCTCCCACTCTCTGCGGAATATGGTCTCTTTGCGGGAGTAGTGGTGGAGCCGGTACATGACATCCCGCGGTCGATTGACGTCAATAGGACGTGGGCCGTATGTATACGGTCAAATTCAAGCCGGGGATGGAGTACTTCTCCCGGTAGTCTATGGAAGATGGACGCTGCTGTATCCGCCAGGTCTTCTGTACTGGTCGCCTCCGGTAGGCCCCATAGGCGCAGGTTATTGTGCCTACTCCTGTCTTCCTTCCTTCTATCTGGAGCTGCAGCGTTAGTTGGGCGTCTCCATGGGTGGCATGTCTTTGTTCTAAAGTGGCTACCCTCCGCTCCAGGTCTGACACCGAGGTCTCTCCCGTAGACAGACTGGACGAGAGAGCTTGCATCTCCTCTCTCACCTCTTGTATATCTTTACGGTATTGGGCCTCCAGGTGGCTGATGAGGGATTCTATGTCATCCCTAGTAGGTAAGGCTTGTAGGAGTGCCTCATCTACTCCCGCCCCCTGTGGATATGAGGGTGTGACTCGAAGGTCCGGCCGCAGGACAGCAGGTGTGTGCACACAGGAGTCCGACTCCATTGATGTAGTAGGAGATGTCGGCCTGTCACTAGTGCCTGGGGTCTCCTGCAGTTCTCCACGTGGGTCCGCCATCTTGGAGGCAGGTGAGGCCAGCTGAGAGTTGGTAAAGTATTGAGCTATTTCCTTGCTGTTCTTGCTAGATTTTGCAGGTTTAGGACTTTTTTTAGCTTTCCGTTTCTTTGCCGAGTACATGCCGTTGAGGGCAGGGTGGAACAGATCAAAGTAGGCTTAGGTAGCCAGGAGAAGGTCAGGAGCTCAAAAGAAGTGCGTCCTCACTCAGCCATGTCCAGGCCACGCCCCCTGATAGTGATTTATTTCACTGCCGTGCATTTCCTTTCTTTTATACCTACTCATTTCTTATTTCCCTCTATCTGCTCTCTCTTTCCATCTTTCACCCTTACCGGCAGGGGAGGTCATATAAGCTGACTGGAGACGCATTGCTACCCCCATGGCCAACTTGAATGTGCTTTCATATAATGTGCGGGGGCTAAATGTAGCCATGAAGAGACCCCAAGTCTTATGCAAATTAAAGAGAGCCTCCTGCTCTATTGCATTCCTGCAAGAAACCCATCTGACTCACACCACCAACGTAAAACTTTTTTCTCCTCAATTCCCGACTTGGTACTATAGCCTTTCAGACACGAACAAACCCATGGGAGTTGTCATTGGGTTCAGCAGATGTGTCTCCTTTCAACTCACTAAAATGGAAGCGGATGCTCAGGGTAGGTTTCTCTTCTTGCAAGGGCTCATTGGGAATACCCCGTGCACCCTGGCTAATATATACTCCCCAAACACAAACCAACCTACATTTTTATCCCAGATATTGATGAAGTTGGTCGAATTTTTCAAAGGAGTAACTTTCTTAGCGGGCGACATTAACATACCCCTTGATCCCATCCTGGACACTTCCCTAGGCCGTTCCACAATTCCTTTTAAACGTATATCCTTTATCAAAAGGAGACTCCATGACTCGCAGTTCATAGATGCATGGCACCTACTCCATCCTAAAGATAGGGATTACTTGTATTTCTCTAAAACCCATCAATCATATTCCTGAATAGACAACATTTTTATAGACCATTTCCATCTCCCCTTACTACGCTCCGCCTCCGTCGGCTCTGGTACTATCTCTGACCATGCCCCAGTGACAATTCAACTGTCCCTTCCCTCTCTTCCCACACGCACCAACAATTGGAAAGGCGATCGGCGTGTGAGAGGGAGAACCCGGTAACAGCTCGTCACCGCGGTTTGTTTATATCATGTGACTGGCCATGATTGGACACAGTTGGTCACGTGATAAAGAGTCAATTCTATTTGCTCTTTACACTGGTCAGAGCTGGGCTTTGTCCGAGGGACAAGCCTCAGCCCCGATCGCCACGCTGTGCGCTCCCGGTAGGGGCTTGGTAGGGAACCGGTTAATGGAGGAGCTTATATACTTGTCAAGAGGTGAAACTAGTAAACACACCAAAATATGGGCCACATGGCTGGAATTCAAGACCACTTCAGAGTATAAGGACATTATCTCCTCCGCTGACACTGACGCTTCAGGGGTAGCCCTCAACCGAGACCCTAGACCTAAGTAGAATTATATAGCTAATCATAAAGGTAACGCTGACATGTCAATCACCATCCCCTGCCAGGCAAGAACTACTCTAATTCTTCTATCCTTCCCTTCCTCATTTTTTTTCTTTTTTCACCCCCTTTTCTTCTTTCAACCTCTCTCTCCTTCTCTCAATAAGGAATATAAATATTCATAGACTTTGTTTTGGCCTGTACGAAGTTGATTTTCCACTTTAAATGTATATTTTGCTGTGTATTATACGTCTGACGAATATTAACCCTAAAGTTATATTGAAATAAGATATTAAGAAAAAAAAATTGATTATCCCTGCAAGCTTTCTTTATTTTGCACACAACGGCTTGGGAAGCCAGTCTGTATGATGAGGCCACAATTTGGTGCACTCGGAACAAGATTAGAGATTTTTTTGGATAAATTCTGGTGTCTCTTTGGCTGACTTTGGATGGAATTAACAGCGTTTTGCACCACAGTGAGTAAGCCTCTTGCAAAGAAGCCAAATTATAGTACACTCAGGCCAAGATTAACAATTTTTATTACAAAAAGTCTGGTGTCTTTCACAGACTTTTGATAGAAGTAACAGGTGTGGGAAAATTGAGCCTTGGGTGTTGGTGGTGCCTTCACACCATAAGAGCCGGTTCACACTGAGGCGGCACGACTTGCAGGGCAAAGCAAGTCGCGCCGTTCGAGGCTACCTCAGCGCGGCTTGCAAGGAGACTTCTTTACATATAAATCAATGCAAGTCGCGCTGAGGTCGCCCCGAAATAGTGCAGGAACCTTTTTCTAAGTCGGAGCAACCTGAGTCGCTCCTATTAGAACGGTTCCATTGCACTGCATGGGGACGACTTGTCAGGCGACTTGAGTCGCCTGACAAGTCGCCTCAGTGTGAACCGGCTCTAGCCCTTCACAGTTACCCTTAACAAACACAGGATTGAATTCTGCTCTTAAAAATGTCACACAGGTGGAGAAAAAATGGGCTTTGGCTGTTGGTGGTGACTGCACCCTGTAACTCCTCGCAGTTCCTCTTGGAAGGCACACGGCTGACACTGTGTTCAAATAATTCAGCAGACTCCTCTGTTGATTTTACAAAAAAAATGGGTTATGTAGTGTGTTTTTTTTGCATTAAAATTTAAAAGTGTATTTTTTCCCCAAAAAAACTGTTTAAAAAATCACTGCGCAAATACTGTGTGACATAAAAAATGCAAAACCCACCAATTTATTCTCTAGGGCAGGGGTCTACAAACTGTGACCCTTTGCTTTCTTTTATCCGGCCCTTGGTGCATTATTCCTCCCATTCATTTGAGACACTGTTCTGCCAACTGACATTGACAATGGGACACTATTCCTCCCAATGATACCAATGATGGGGCACTGTTCCTCCCAATACCTATGATGGAGCACTATTCCTTCCAGTGATACCAACAATCCCTCCCCTTAATACCAATTGTGGAAATGTTTATTCCCAGTGATGCCAGGAAAATTTCCACTCTCGCTGGCCACAGTCCGGCCCCCCTAAAGTCTGAAGGACAATGAACTGGCCCTTTGTGTAGAAAGTTTGGAGACCCCTACTGTAGGGCATCTGCTTTTAAAAATATAAATATTTTGTTTGGGAGTTCTTAGTAATTTTCTGGCAAAAAATACTGATTGTTACATGTAAGCAAAAAGTGCCAAAAAAGGCCTGGTCGGGAAGTGGCAAAGCCTATACAACAAAAATATGTAACAGGAGTGTTTTGAAGCAATGTTTTAGGCTGGGATCACACCTATGCGAATTGGATGTGGCTTAAACCGCATCCAATTCGCAGGACACTTGAAAACACATTGTTTTCAATGTGTCCTGTTCACATATGTGTGGTGCATGCGCACTCCACATTGCACAAAAAATGTGTGCGTTTTTTGTGCAATGCGGTGCGAATTCCCAGCCCGTTGAGTTCAGTGGGAGCGCATCTAAGACGGAGATGCACTCCGCACTGAACGGGGATATTTCCCCTGCTCGTGGCTCCTCCCCCATCTCTCCCCCCGCAGCTGCTGCACTGTGGGAACGGACAGGAGCCGCTGAACGGCGGCTCCACCCCTTCCCGCCAGCAGAGAGGCTGGAATTCGCACCGGGCAGGTGTGAATCCAGCCTTATAGTTGCTTTTGATAGTTTAGTTCTTATTCACAATAAAATCAAGAGGTACGTAAGTCAATTTTAAAAAAATTAGCTGATCCCAATAAGACACAACTTAACACAGAACTGAAATTAACACTATGTAAGCACTAATTAAATACAAGAACATGGTATCTGCCAGGACAAAGGATCAGCAGACTGTAAAGCAAAAATAGCAAAAGTTGATACCAACTGGCTTCAGCTCGGTTCTCTACCCATAGAAGAACCTCCTAATGCATTTCACGCATGTGGGGCTTAATCACATATGCGAAATGCATTAATGGGGGTTCCTTTATGGGTGGAGAACCGAGCTGAAGCCAGTTGTAATTATCTTTTACTATTTTAGCTTTACAGTCTGCTGATACTGTGTGTGCACCATTTTTCTGTATTCCAAGCTGAGCCTGACGGGCCTTACAACCTGACCAGCACCAGCATACAGTGTTACCAGCTACGGGACTCACCTTCTGGGGCATTAGAGTGGTACTATTTTTTAGTTTAGGCAAACATACTAATGAAATGCTATTGATTAACAATAAAGAAAGTAAAGACATTTTCATACTATTATCAGAGTAGAGACATTTTTTTCGTGACCCTTTAAGGCGGTTTTTTACCTTCCCCACCCCCACGTTTTTTTTTATTAACCCCTACATTCATGGTGGTGAGATCAGCAAATTGTAGATGCTCACCCACCCAGCGGATCCAGTGCTGTTCAGCAGAGATCCTCCTCTCTTCTGGCAGCACTCAGTCCTGCTCTGCTTTGCTGTGATGTCATAGCGAGGCTGTTGGCTGTTCTTGGTTCAGCTGGCACATCTCTCGACGACGCCCCAGTAAGCTTGCCCTCTCCTTTTTTGCTGAATTAAATTTTTTGCCTACTGGGATATGTGACATTCAAAGCAAAAGGCAAAGGGGGAACAGTGTGTGTGCGTGGGGGGGTTAGCAGATCATTTAATTTAAAAAAAGTAAATAAAAAAAGAAAGATCTCTAATTGCGCAGAAGGCTGGAGGATGGGTAGAGAGGAAGGTGATGACATGGAGGGTGAAGATCCGCTTTAAGTTAAGGTACAGCTTATTTTGGATGTGGTCAGACTAGTGACTTACAAAATGGAAAATTTGCACGCTTCTCTCTTTTCTTCCCCTTTTCATGCACGTTTCTTGGGCTTTGCAGCAGCTGAGTGCTTTTATTCATCTGTCTACTGGTGCAGGAAAACCTTTTTTCTATTAGGACTTATTCACACTATATGTTGTGGCCTGTGTTCCTCTGCACAAACAGCAATGCAGATCACTACAAGGGCACAGAGAAAACAACTGTTTTTGGGTGCCCCATTCATTTAACGGTACAGTACTTAGTGCTCTTAACTGAGACAAGCACACACTATAGAGAGATATGCTTTGTTTCATGTCTGAGGTTTACAACCACTTTAACGATTTTACTCACTGTTCATTGCTGACTTTGCTGATTTTTGCGTTGGTTCCAGTCTAAGGGTAGGCTAACATTTATAACATATAACATATTGCAGTTTACCAATACTTAGATAAGGTGCCTGCGATAGTTTTCTTTTTCAGGCTTTCTTTCCCTTTATTTTTACCTGGTAATTCTGAAAATACACTTCCTGTCTCTTTGTGGCTATGCATTTTTCTCCACTATATTTATGAAAGAAGTCATAATTGTCAAACGGGCTGGATTTCAAACATGCCTGCCTTTATTCATCCCTATTATATTGTGGATTCATTGGAATAGAAGTTAAGTATGATTTTTGTGCTTTCTTTTAGGCTCATGGGACGTGATGAGGACAATGCATTTCTCGCAAGATTAACTGGTATTTCCTGTACTTGATAAAATTGTTCTTAGCCTGAGAAAAGCAGTTATCCAGCCACCACATCTAAGGGCTCATGTACACAGGACATTTTTTACAGCTGCTGTTAGGGGCATTTGACATTTGTTTTAACTGCCTCTAAAAGCCCCTCCATATTAGCCTGTGTCCATGCACACATAAACTGTCAGAGGCGTTTGGAGGCAGTAGAAAAAAATGACAGGCTGTGCTTCCAGGAGCAGTAAAAATGAGGTGTAAAAACAAAACCCTCCAACAACGCGGCTAAAAAACTGTGGGGGAAAAACGCAACTAAACGCTAATGTAAAAACGTGGAAAAAAATGGGCGTTTTTAGCGCTGCTGTAGCGCTGGCATTTTTAAAACGCCTTGTGTGGATGAGCCCCTAGGATTAACAACCTGCAACATATTTTTGTTTTTTTGATTTTTATATAGATATACTTTAATCTGTATTTAGGGCAAGAGTTCTTATACTTGTTTTTACTAATTTGCCACTGCAAAGAGCAATTTTATAGTCTTACAGCAAAGAACATCTTTAAAGCCCTGTAAAATCATAAATAGATATTAAGTAAAAAAAATGATACTAAGATCCTCCATTTTCATTGTCATATGTCTCCTTTCCTTCCATAGCAGTTGAACCACGTCTAAATATGACTGTACAGTCAAACAGGAACGAAGTGACTGTGCTACTTAATGCACTCTGCAGATTGGTCTTCGCGTACTCTCAACAGGCCCTGTTTTGGGAATTTCTCCCAATGGCTGCTGGGGGGTGGTAAAAGCAGCTGAGCTGGGGTAACAATGATGTGCTTCGTAGCCGCAGCATTTTTAACATGGGCATTTTTAAAGCACCTGCAATGCCTATTTAATCGCTTTCGGTCTATTGTATACTTCTAGCTGAGTTGATGGACAGACACTGGACACAGCGGATGACAGATCAGTGTACTAGGCAACTGCTGGTACCATGTGATCGTTGTGACTGATCATAGCAGATCACATGACAATTGTGCACAATGGATGGCTTCCATTCATAGTCATTCACTGTGTACTATTATTTTGATCTCTATGATTCCTCACAGTGATCACATGGTACAGACAGGGCCATCACAGCCCATCTGTACTATGTGATAAGCTGTGGCCAATCACATGTAATCACAATTGTACACACTGAATGAACAGATTTCATTCAGAAAAAATGGTTGCTTTTAATGGCGATTATCACTTGTTATGGGCAATCATAGTGTGTAAAAAAAAAATCCTGATCACCTCCCTAGAGTAGTACAGTGTTACCATGTACAAAAGAAAATTTTTTTTTTTTTTTTTTAAATGTCTTCACATTCCAAAAAATTGAGAAGATAACTTACAACTTCAAATACCTCACCATACCTCTTACTTAATACCTTGGGACTGTCTACTTCCAAAAAGGGGTCATTTGGGAGGTATTTGTACTGTGCTGGCATGTTCAGGCCTCAAGAAATAAGATAGGACATCAGTACATCAGGATCAATTTTCAGATATACAGCATATATCATAGTTTGTGGACTCTATGACTTTCCTACAGACTAAATAATATACACTGATGTGGGTTATTTTCACCAAACAAATGTAGCAGTATACAACAAACGGTGGGGACGTGATAACCCAAGAGATAAAAAACGATTACTTGTAAAACTTGTTTTTTTTTACAAGACCATATGTTAAAACGTTTATATATTAGAAATAAGTATTTATATCCGGTTTTACATATGACGATGTAAACAAACCACTTTTATTGGGTGTAGTCACATATAATAAATCAGACATCCTTTCAGTATCTCAGGTGTTTGATACTATATACGACATATAGACTTTTAACTAGGACTACATGACTACAGGATAGAATAAAGAACTCCGGACTTGTACGGTCGTGTCATGTTTATGGAGGGTTTACTGGGGAAAAAC
>BLSH010501138.1:1790064-1801377 GCA_018402905.1 Glandirana rugosa | reverse complement strand
CCCCCCCCCCCCCCCACAGTTTTGGCCATGTTTTTCATTTTCACAGAGAGTGAAAGTGAATGAAAATCCTACATTTTGGGTTGCCACTAGAACAGGAATAGAGGGGACATTTTCCAATGGGGACACTAGTTCTGTTGACAGCCAGAGATCCCTTCAATTTGGAGAAGTTGCCTCTCACTTCCTGTTTTGGCTATGGGTCAGGAAGTGAAGGGAAATCCCCCCAGTGGGACACAGATGGCAAAAAAATGGAAAGGGAACCAATTGAGTTGAGAATAATTATATTTGACACTGAAGATAATGGGCTCAATGCGGTTCTAAGATTCCCAAATCACTAACAAACACTTTTATGACATGTTTACCTCTAAAATTTTTCTGCCTCCCATTCCATAACCCACTCTCTACTCATTATCTGTGACCCTGTTTATTTTACACCTCTAGACTATTATAGAACTTGGAACTTGGTTAAATATGAGTCAGCATTGATGTGCTCTAATACAGACAGTGGATCTATCAAAAAACTGACAGCTAGTGCAAATTAAACCATAACATACATGTGCCCAGGGCTCGAGTCCTGCGGGATCGCATGGGGATGGTGTTCCTGCACTTTTTCCACAGCAGGAATGCCGTCCCTGTTAGCAGCCGCATCCTGCAGGACTAGCAGTGGCTTACCAAGGGTGGGGGCGAGGTAGAGTGGACGGGGACTCCCAAAACTCTGTCCACTAATATGCTAAATCCTTCGCTGTGCAGCTGTCTAGAAAGAAACTTTTCCCGGTCTCCTATGTGCAGCGGGGAAAAGGGACAGAAAGTGGACTATTTTTTCATTTTCGGCTTTATGCGGATTATTCTGCCACAGCGCTCCTGGCTGGCTCCAGTCAGTGTACTGATATAACCGGCCTTCAACTGCGTAGAGTGCTGCAGCGGATTAATCTGCCTAAAGCTGAACATAAGGAAATAGTCCGCTTTCTGTCCCCGGTCCCCACTGAACACAGGAGAGCAGGAAAAGTTTATTTCAAAACAGCTGCACAGCGGAAGATTTAGCATACTGGTGGACAGGATTTGGGAGTCCCCGTCCGCTCTACCTTGCCTCCCCCAGTTTCCTGCAGCCCTAGTTGACCAGCTGGTGGTGCCCAAGAAGAAGGAAGAGGACCAGGTGTACCAGTGGTGCACAGCTGGTACTAGGCTCTTAGCTCCAGAGGAACCACCTACAGGAGAAGGACTGCACCTGGGCCCCAGGTAAAAGAAGCTGCGCAGACCAGGTGCTGGGGTGGGGGGGACTAATGGTCCTTTCACACAGGCTTGTCCGTGTGCGGACTCCGCTTTGCTCAGTGGGGGATCGTTCCAATGATCTCTGGTGAGCAGGTGGATGACAGGTCCGTCTTCGCTCACTGTGCAGATATGGACCTGTCAGAGCCTCGCTTTCCTCTATGGAGATCAGATGAAAACAGACTGCCTGTCTGTTCTTATCTGATCCGATTCTCCAGACAGATGGAAAATAGGGTTTCCATCTGTCTGGATTTCATGGACAGGATCGGATAGCGGCGGATGTCAGCTGACATCCGCCGCTTCATAGGGCTAAATGGAGGGTCTGATCAGGTCCGCCTGAAAAACTGACAGGCGGACCTGATCGGAATGCCCGTGTGAAAGGGGCCAAACAGTGCTGCATTTGACCTCTTGGGTAATAGCAAGAAAGTTTGGAATCACACATCTGAGGGCCCCCCTGCCGCCCCCCGCCTCCCCCAATTGATGGGCACTGGCGAGGCTGCATTGATGGGCACTGGTGAGGCTGTATTGATGGGTACTGAAAAAGCTGCGTTGATGTGCACTGATCAGGCTGCATTGAAGGGCTCTGGTGAGGCCGTATTGATGAGCACTGATAAAGCTGCATTGATGTGCCCTGATCAGGCTGCATTGATTGGCACTGGTGAGGCTGCATTGATGGGCACTGGTGAGGCTGCCTTAATGGGCACTGGTGAGGCTGCCTTAATGGGCACTGATAAAGCTGCATTGATGGGCAGTAATCAGGCTCCATTGATGGGTACTGGTGAGGCTGCATTGATGGGCACTGATAAAGCTACATTGATGGGTACTGATGAGGCTGCATTGATGGGCACTTATCAGGCTGCATTGATGGGTACTGATGAGGCTGCATTGATGGGCACTAATCAGACTGCATTGATGGGTACTGGAGAGGCTGCATTGATGGACACTGGTGGCTGCATTTGATGGGCACTGGTGAGGCTACATTTGATGGGCACTGGTGAGGCTGAGCTGATGGGCACTGATCAGGCTGCATTGATGGGCACTGATCAGGCTGCATTGATGGGCACTGGTGAGGCTGCATTGATGGGCAATGGTGAGACTTTATAGATGGGCACTGGTGAGGCTGCATTGATCAGCCCTGTGAGGCACATTTCTGTAGATTAGGGTACACTAGTGTTGCCTTCTGAAGGGTGAACTACAGTGGATCACTATTCAGAGGGTGCTTGACAGATGGCAAGGAAGCACTATATTGCCTCCCCACCATCTAATTTAATCCCTAAAGACCTGTACCACCTCGCTGCAACTGCGTTCATTTTCGGGGGGGGGGGTCAGATATAGGTTTTGCACCTGACATAGGATATGCGTCCTGATAATCTAAACGCCACCGTAGTGTATCTCACCAACCGCTTGTTAGAGATGGAACGTTACTTCCAGTTGGGCGTGATGGCCTATGTGGTAGGGGGAAATCTTGGGTGAGTTCCCCACTTTTTTTCCCAGGACTTCCTCTTTTTATCCATATTGATATTTCTTGTTATTTCCCAAACCCTGTGTCTTGTAAATAAAGGACTAGAAATTCATATGGTTGTTTGTAATACATGAATGATTTCAAAAGACATGCAATTTGAAATTATGACTTCATATCCAGAATGTTGTATCCTGAAGAAATGTTGTATTATGTCCTGTTAAAATCCATACTATGAGTCCTCTTCTACAGGTCAATTCTGACATCTTTTTGAACTATGAATATATATGTTTTTTTCTTATCATTGTCCTTCCTGCAATACACAACTGTTTTGTTAGGTAGGTGCTTAGAGAGAGATTTTTGTGTTAGGTGAGGTAAATTTAGTCAGGCCTGATTGTTTTGATTCTGGGTCAGGGAGTGGTTAAGGGAGTGACTGGTGACTGCAGGTAGTGTCACCCCTTGGTAACCTCTCCTTTCTGGATCGGGAAGTTCTGGAAGAAAGGGTGGAGAAGAGGAGATGAAGCTTCCTGAGGTATGTTAAGGACCTCTGACCAATCCCCAACTTGGATTGGCAGGGGGCAGGCCTCCTTAAATACCTGGGGTCAGCTCAGTCTAGTAGGAGATTTCAGGTGGAAGAGATGGGCCCTGGGGAGCCCCCAGTCTGGGGGGGGGGGGGTGAATTTGGCCTGGGAGAGCTCGGGTGCAGCCAGGAGGGGAGAGTGAGACCCTGGAGGAGAGGCACAAGGGAGAGCGGGAGAGAGCACTATTGGAGAGATCTCCAGGAGAGGAACTACAAGTGACAGGCGTCAGTGAGTGATGCACTCCCTAGAAAAATGAAAAAAGACCCGTTTTGCAGCGCTTTCTAAGCTGTTTTAAGGCGCTTTGGAAGCACTGCCCATTCATTTCAATGGGCAGGGGCGTTTTTGGAGAACTAATTAAAGCATCCAAACATGCCCTAAAAATGCTTCTTGCAGGACTTTTTTGACCTCCCCAGAAGCGCACCGCCCCATTGTGAAAGCACCCATTCAAATGAATGGGAAGCAGTTTTCAGGCGCTTTTCAGATGCTATTTTTTAGCGCAAAAGCACCTGAAAACCAAGTGTGAAAGGGGTCTACGCAAAGCTGTTTTTCTTCCCTAAACTAGCGAGCTATTAACCCATTCAGTGCAGGCACAGCCCCACTACAAGGAATCATTTTACATAATTTAAAATTAAATACATATGTACATAAGTACTGACCAAGTAAATATTTACAATCTTTTTGTGTTTTTTTTTATTTAATCATCACAAATGTCCTCCATAAATGTTCTCTTACTGTAAAATGAGGAAGTGAAACAAACAACAGTTGATCCAGAACAGGAAAAGGTGGGAATCTGCAATAAGATTTGGTAAAGCCCATCTTCAGGGAGAACAAAAATCTACTTTTGCAGTAGGTCTGCCCTTACACTGCAACAGTTAAATGCACTTTTTGTTAGCCTAGACATAAATGAGAAGTTAACCCTTGCAGTGCAGAGGCAGCTCTACTGCAAAGGAGATCCCCCCCCCCTAAAGTTCATTGATGTGCATTGATCACTTTTACATGCAATTAGTGCGGAACATCTAAATATACAATGCTCATGAAATAATTGAAATACACTCCCACCATTCAACATATACAGTACTCATGTCTGACTCAGCATACTGTATAGTCAATGTGTCTATAAACATCAGTCTTTTCAATAGTCTCTGTAAAAAGCAATGTTGTCCTTGCATTCCCTATATCTTCTAAAGATTGTCACCATCACTGTGTACTCACTCCAAACCAATCGTGTTCCCCACATCGCTGCTCTCCTAGATCACTGCTCAAAGTTATTGACCTTTAAACAACCTAGATTTAGACTAGGTGCGTGTATATATATTGGGTCAGATATTAATATACATGAACGCAGAGCCTTGCTCGTGACAACATTGTGTTCTTCGAACCATGAAGTTAAGTTTTTGTTACCCCGGGATGATTGTTTTATACAAGCGTGCTATGTCTTTTACCAAATGTGAGTGTTTTTAAATAAATTCTGCTCTTCAGTTTTATGCTATGTGGGATTGCCTTACATCAGTGGTTCTCAACTCCTGTCCTCATGACCCACTAACAGGCCAGGTTTGCAGGATAACTGAAATACATCACAGGTGATATCATTTACTGCTCAGTGATTGCAGTATTCTAGTCTGCATCTCCCCAAGGTAATACTTAAAATCTGGCCTGTTAGTGGGTCCCGAGGACTGGAGTTGAGAACCAGTGGCTTACATGGATGTGGTCGGTGATGCTGAGCTGCAACTAGCTTTAGCTTTACACGTGTGACCAGCTTATTTGATTGTATACCACCTAATTGACTGTTCCCAGAGAAGAGGTGTCAGGTTTTTCCAATTAGACAACATAGGCATATGACGCGTGATTGACTCCATACCCACGGTATGGGAGTCCGCTTTATTTGGTAAGCACATTAGCCTTTCCTTTCCACTGTGATGGTTCATGGGAGAAGTGGGTATTATATGGACAGATATGTGGTGATCCCTACAAGGAAGAGCATCCTTGATTAATCACTGTAGTGCTATCACTTCAGACTTTACATTTCCTGATTTAAATTTTGTTTTCTTATTTTCATTTGTTTCACATTTTACTTCCTGTCAGGATTTTATTGTCCACTTGTCCTGTTTATCATTATAAAGTGAAAGAAAATCCAGAACACTGGGTTGACACTAGAATAGTAACAGAGGGGAAATTTTCCAGTAGGGTCACTATCCCTGGTGACAACCAGGGATTTCCTAACTTTGGAGGGATTTCCTCTAACTTCCTGTTTTGGCTATGGGACGGAAATAAAGGGAAATCTCCCAAACAGGACACACATAGCAAAAAAAAAAATGTTAACACACCTGACAGGGGTTTTAACTATCCCTTACTATACCCAGAGGCCTCCAAACATTCTGAACATGTCTCATTGTTGGTGTCAGTGGTAGTAAAAGTGCCCAATCATCTAAGTCAGTGGGAGGAATAATTCCCCATTGTTGGTGTCAGTGAGAGGCATAGTGTCTAATTATTGGTGTCAGTGAAAGGAATACTGTCCAATTATTGATATCAGTGAGAGGAATAGTGTCCAATTATTGGTGTCATTGAGAGGAATAGTGTCCAATTATTGGTGTCATTGAGAGGAATAGTGTCCAATTATTGGTGTCATTGAGAGGAATAGTGTCCACTTATTGGTGTCAGTGAGAGGAATAGTGTCCAATTATTGGTGTCAGTGAGAGGAATAGTGTCCAATTACTGGTGTCATTGAGAGGAATAGTGTCCAATTAGTGGTGTCATTGAGTGGAATAGTGTCCAATTATTGGTATCAGTGAGAGGAATAGTGTCCAATTATTGGTATCAGTGAGAGGAATAGTGTTCAATTATTGGTATCAGTGAGAGGAATAGTGTCCAATTATTGGTGTCATTGAGAGGTATAGTGTCCAATTGTTGGTGTCAGTGCCAAGAATTTTGCCCCATGTTGGTGTCAGTGGCCGGGATAGTCCCTGTATCAGCAGGAGGGATAATGCCCCAAGGGCTTGATAAATGCAAGCAAAGGTCCACATCTGTCCCCTGTGCAGTGTTGGCCAGTCCATAAGGGGTGCAGGGGCGCGGCCCCCCTAATTTGCATGCGGGGCGCCGGACTAATACCTGATAAAGCACATGATTAGAGCTTGAGGCCCTAATTGGCTTGAAAAAGGTTGTGCTCTGTGCCCGGCTTCTCCTCCCAGCCAATCAGGACAGGAGGCGGATCTAAAGAAGACCAGGTTAGCCGAGAGGAGAAGCCGGGGAAGCCGCGGTACCGTGACCGAGTAGGAGGTGTGAGTGCAGACCTGGGGGGGCTTGTTTGCGCCCCCCCCCCTAAAAAAAAATGTTTAGCAACAGCTGCCACTGCCCCTGGGCCACAGTTTTCAGACCAATGCTCATCTACATGTAAAAAAGTTTGCCTTTAGTTGCACTTTAATTTATTTTGCAAGCATTGTATATTGATTATCTTATTTTATTATATTGATTATGTTTATTTGGCAGAGTGAATCTTAAAATGCATTTATTCATGTCAGGTACTTTTATAATGTTGGAGATTTGCACTGATTGCCCTTAAGTTGAGTACACTATTTGACATGTGACAAGTGCACTTTATTTTAGCTGTTTTAGTACTTGGCAATGGGAATGTTGATTGTTTGGTTTTTCTTTTCTAAGACATTGTGTGTTCTGCCTTCCCTCTGGGGGTTATTATCATTTAATGTAACAATAAACTCTCACTACCAGAATGGAACAGCGAGGAAATGATTCTATGGGTGTTTCCACAATGAATAGCTAAGATGTGTGGTTTTGATGACACTGTCACTCTGTACACGCAGCCCGTGTCACTTTGCGCTCAGTTGTCATTGCCCAGCAGAGAGAGGAGAATAGTTGGCTTGTGGTTGTCAGCACCTCTAGCATAGTTCTTTCTGTAGGAGGCTGTATTCCATTCAGTGGGAGGAAAGGGGTGGACACACTGTAGGAGGAAGCGTGTTTTCCTGGAAATTGAATTTCCTTATTCTTTCTGGGCAAAAGCTTCTAAAACAGTAAAGATTGCAGCACCGCTGAATTGTTTAGGATTTCTAATCTGAATCGAACCCAGAAATGGAAACGTCTCTCTGTCACCAAGGACTGATCATATTAATGCTGTATTTGGTGGCTTCTACAGCTTCTAGGAATGGTAAGTACAAATTACTGGAGGAGAATTTGTGTAATTGTGTTTTTCTAGTGCCATACGGCATCTCTGATTGACAATATAAGTTGATTCTTTAGAAAACAAAATAAGAATGTCAGTGGCTTATCAAGTACTCAATTTCTGATATAGTCTATTATACTACTTGTGTTGTCTGTGAAGGTTTTCAATTATCCAGGTCATGTCATAACTAGTAGTAGTTAAAGGCTACATTTTTGCATGTATTCTTTTTTTAAGGCTACACTATACACTATAAGAAAATCGGGTGAACGAGTGCCTGCAATTTAAAACTGAGAATGGAACGAATGTACAAAAATTCTCGTACGATAAAGGCTTTTTTTTTTTTTTTGTTGTTTATTGTTTCTGATCATGCACAGTCTTTGGTATCTGATTTTTCTCATACGAAAATAATACACATTGAACAAAAATCGTTCACGTTCTGTTCACGTACAAGAAAAAATTTGGGATTTGCATCCTGAAAATGTTCATTTGGAAAGTCTCAATCGGATGTAGAGAGTCGTGTACATACTATATGAAAATCGAACGATTGTACCTCATACAGAATTTTTTTTCTTATAGTGTGTACCCATTTTACTTTTCAGCCTGTAAGGATCCTACAGACTCTCAGTACACTCACTGTGTAGCTGTACCTCTGACACAGGCAGGCAATAACTGAATGGCAAAATATAAAAAACTGCAATCAGCGCAACCCTAAAAATGACTAAAAATGATTCATAATAATGAACAAAATACGCAAGCTGAACACCCAGGGAAAATCCATAAATCCACTAACCGTCTCATATAATCAATGAATATAAAGAGCTATTTACACCAACACAGGATGGTACTGTGGGTGTACACTGGGATAATTAAGTGCCACATGCTAATCATGAAGCAATGAGAATATAGAAAGTGGAAAAATGGACTTTGTAGGGACCACTGATAAAAAGCAAACACATTTTATTTATAACAAACCACATAAAATTTAAAAAAGCATATAAAAAGAATACTTCTACAGTTTAGAGTTTTGATGTCTCCAAAAATGGCTGCATGGATAAGGGATACGTAGCCTTGAAACCCTGCTGACTGCAACACGGCTTAGAGAGGTTAAGCAGTAACATTAAGAGGAGCTCTGCATGTTTCGCGGAAACCGCTTCTTCAGGAGCTTACATACATTTTTTTCAGGAGCTTACATACAATTTTTCTGACAAGGTCAGTAGAACTGTAACAAGTGAATCTAAGACCCCATACACACTATTAGATTTTCTGCAGATTTTTGTCTTCAGATTTACCAAAACCATATAATATGAGGTCAAACCTTTAGAGTTTCAGTTTGTATGCAATCAGGCAGGGCCTTACACTACATGGTTTTGGTAAATTTGAAGGAAAAAATCAGCAGAAAATCTAATAGCGTGTATGGGGTCTTATTCTCAAGCAGCATAGAAATTACAAGAGACTTGTGTGTAGACTGTGATTGGGAGCAGCGATTGGACCTGCCTTTTGAAGCCTGGGTCTAGAGTACACACTATATCATAGTCATAATAGCATAGGTATATAGATAGGTCAGGTGGCCATTCACAATATATCACTCTTCAATGGTAATTAGATGTCCCCACAAATGGGTAGTGTCTACTGGCATGTGTCCACCACAGCAGGCCAGACCGCAGGAACACAGAAGGCAGCATTATAAATAAAATTTGTTTGCTTTTTATCAGTGGTGCATACAAAGTCAATTTTTCCACTTTCTATGTTCTCATTGCCTCATATAATCAATATAAACATAAAAGTAAATGACAAAGATAAAAGTTGATATAAAATCCACAACCAAGAGGAAAAAACACAAAAATATAACCTGGGAGGAAGTCCCCTGTGCCATAAAATCCAAACAAGCAGGAACACCATTATCTTGTGTGAATGAGCCCTCTATCAACATATAGTTTGTTTCACTCACTTCAATATTTTTATTTTATTTCAGGTACTTATATAATGCCGTCAATTTATGCAGCGCTTTACATATATATTGTACATTCACCCTACCCTCAAGGAGCTTACAATCTAAGGTCCCTAACTCGTATACATACCTATACTAGGGCCAATTTAGACAAGGTCTAATTAACCTCCCAGCATGTCTTTGGAGTGTGGGAGGAAACCGGAGTACCCGGAGGAAACCCACGCAAGTACAGGGAGAACATGCAAGCTCCAGGTAGGTAGTGTTGTGGCTGGGATTTGAACCAGCGACCCTTTTGCTGCTAGGCGAAAGTGCTATCCACTGCAACTCTGTGCCGCCCACTATGTTGAACCCTGTGCCCACAGAAAGGTCAAAACAGGCTTTTTTCCCACTAACAAGGGGAAGGGTAAAGGCAGACGGAGGCAGTCTCAGCAGCTTAGAAATTCACCGTCAGCCAGATGGAACATAAATAAAAAGAATCTAAGTGTTCTCTGTATATTAATACAAGTCACGCTTCATTAATGGTAAAACTCACAAGCTTCATCGTCTTGTTAATCGCATAAAATTGCAGCCGTATGACTGGGAGGGTACACACGACCCGATTGGATAGCAGTGACTGATGGCACCCGCTCCCAGGATATCTTTTCGTGTTTTTTCCTCTTGGCTGTGGATTTTATATGAACTTTTATTGTTTTCATTTACTTTTATGTTTATATGCGCTGCACCACTGATTATATAATAACTGAATGGCAGTAAGAATCAATGGACTACGATAGTGCTCACCTGCCTCCTCGCAGTTCATTGAGAACTACAAGCCTTTGGCCGCGGTGGACAACGGTACTTATAGTTCATTTATTCACAGAACTCTGTAAATGGATGATGCAGCTGTGTGGGTGGAGCCTCTGTTTTTAAATTCTGACAGCAGGTACGGGGAGAAGATGCCCCATCCACTGTCACGGGAGGGCAGGAGCTGGAACATGTTACATGTTCCACCCCAAGTTCCCTTTCATTCCAGTGGTCAGATCAGGTCTGCCTGTCCTTTTTTCAGACAGAGCCGATCAGAATCCATTCTCCTTGATGGAGCAGTGGATGTAAATAGACTTGTGTCCATTTACACCCGCCTACTTTCAATCCAATCTGGCAAAAACAAACAGAAGAGGATCCGTTCCCCTCTGTCTGGCCGGTTCGGAAGGCAGTTGGGTGTAAAAAGACAGCCGGTCCATTTACATCCAACTGTCCATAGAACAGAGCAGGCTGTGTCCATGTCCGTTCTGCATAAGCGGAGACCTTTCATCTTCCCTCTCCCCTCAGCTCAGCAGGGATCAGCGGATAGATCCCCTGCTAAGAAAAACAGAGCTGGCCCGTGTGAAAGGGGCTGGGTGGAAAGCTGGCCATACACAGTTTTTTGTTCAGCTGGTGGATTAGACAAAAAAATAAATAAATAAATGATTCCTCCTTCCACATATGCAAGATGAATACCCCCCCCCCTCCCCCACACACACACACACACACACTGGAACATCTTATTCACTCGACGTCCTGTCCCTGGGCTGGACGTGGGGTAACCTCATGCTTTGTCGCATCAATCTTTCAACTGAATCTCTACTCAAAACTCGAGTAGAGATCAGGAGTCGTAGTGTCTTGTTCAGATCAACTTGCACTGACTTCGACCGGTATGTCACTAGTGTTAAATCGGCCAAGTCGGCCCTTGCGGACTTAAAGTTAGTCACACACCAATAGGGACGAACTGTCTTCAACTAGTACACTAGTTCAAGACAACTTCCCATTACGACCTTTTACAAAAAATAGTAGCAGACGTCGGACACTATTCACTGACTATCGTCGACTGGACGACAGTCTTATTCTACAAGGTCGCACACACACACACACACCC
>BLSH010501138.1:1758359-1775015 GCA_018402905.1 Glandirana rugosa | reverse complement strand
GCCCCCCCCCCCCCCCCCACTGGTCATTCCCACACACAACCAGCAGTGTTATCAGGTACTCCCAGGTATAGAGGAGCATGTGACCCCTTCATTTCAAGTGTGCTCAAGCCTAGCAGCCTGTTACTTGGCCCAAACACAGCCACATGCCTCTGGTCGCTGGATGAAGGAGCAACAACGAAGCACAGACAAAGTTATTATAGGGGGCAAGGGGTTGGCAGAGACCCTGCCATTTTGCCCTGCACTGGAAAAGTAACAATGTCTCTTAAAGAGGAAGTAAACCCAGATTGGGTTTACTTGCTCAATATAACCCTGTAATGTAGAAGCATAATGGGCTACTATGCATCACATAGTAGCCCATTATGTGCCACTTACCTGGAAACGAAACCTGCGGCGTCCAGCGATGTCCCTGCACCAGACCGCATCCATCTTCAGCACCTCTTCCTTCCGGGGCCGCGACTCTGGCGCTGGGACTGGCGCACGGGAGCCGCCAGTCACGGCACAGGGTCAGTGGAGAAATGGCACGGAGGCCATTTCTTCACTGTGCATGTGCCGACATGACGTCGGCACATGCAAAACACTGCATATCTCCTGAACCGTGCAGATTTGGGAGATATGCAGGGCACCTACAGGTAAGCTTTATTCTAGGCTTACCTGTAGGTTAAAGTGGTTGTCACAGGTTGACAACCACTTCAAAGGATAATAAAAAGCCAACCCAGCCAATCAGCCTTCTATGCTGTTCTTTAATCCTGAGTGATTGAAACTATTTTGTAAACCGCAGTTATTAACCGCTTCCAGACCGCCCACTGCATATATACTGCGGCAGGGAGGCCTGGCTGCACAAAGTCACATACCTGTACGTGATTTTGTGCACGCAATCTGGGGCGTCCGGAGCGCCGCTCCCGCCGTGATTGGACACAGTGGGAGCCAATCAGCGGGTCCGGCAGCCACGATGCCTGTCTGATCATTCTGAGTAGAGGCAGAATGGCGGTCTGCCTGTGTAAACAAGTAGGAGTAAGGAGTAAAAAGAGAGATCTTGTGTTTCAGGTAAGCAGAAACACGGATCTCTTATCGTCCAGTGCATCCACTCCCCCCACAGTAAAGCCTCGTACACACGGTTCGATGGTCGTATACAACACGTCATACTCACGACCGTTGTATGCGAAATCGATCGTTCGTATGTGCGATTTGAACAGTCGAACATACGACGGTCGTACAAGGGAGTTGTATGAGCAGACTAGAAAACTTGGTCGTACCAACAAGCTCGCATACGACCGTTGTATCGTGTGTACAGAGCATTAGAAAGCATTCCCTAGGAGTACACTTAACACCTTGATTACCCCTGGAGTTAACCCCTTCCCTGCCAGTGTCCTTTATGCAGTGACCGTGCATTTTTTTTTTTTATCACTGATCACTGTATGGGTGTCACTGGACCCCAAAAAGTGCCACTTAGTGTCAGATTTGTCTGCCGCAATGTCGCAGTCCCGCTAAAAATCGCTGCCATTGCTAGTAAAAACAATTTAAAAAAAAGAAAAGTCCATAAATCTATCCCATAGTTTGTAGACGCTATAGCTAAACCAATCAATATACACTTATTGGGATTTTTTTACCAAAAATATGTAGCAGAATACATATAAGGCTCCATGCACACTGTATCTGATAAACGACCATTTTTGGTAGTTTGGGTGGTTTTTTTAACAGCCCAAAAACGCCACTTTATGTTATCCTATGTGTCCATGCACACATGGATGTTAATTGCCATTTATCAGCAGTGGCGTTTTTGGGCTGTTATCTGAACGCCCAGAATTGGCATTCAAAAGTCGTTCTTTTGACCACAAAAAACGCTAAACGCTCATAAACGGCTGTTTATCGGCGTCCTGTGTTTTTTGCAGTCAATGGAAGCTAATGAAGAAAAAAAAACGCAGACGCCGGTAAATGCTGCTTACAAAACCCTGCAAAAGAATGTTTTCTTTTTTTTTTTTAAACTTTTAAAAATTTATTAAAGATTTTCCAAAATATACATCGAGACAACAACAATGGTTAAGGCATCGATTGGCAAAGGTTAGATAGATACAAAAGTATAAAACGTGAATTACATTCTAATGAGAGAAGTGTGGCACATCCGATGTTCCATTTAGGGTGAATAGATGTATCAAACTAGATAGAATCAGGCATGGTGTTGTTTAGAAACCGATTGTGTTTAGGGTAGCTTAAGGGGGGGGAGTCAGGTGTCATAGAAGTCTCCGGTGTTCCCAATTTAGGCCTCCGCTCCAAAGTGTATAGCCTTTCTGGTGGGTCAAGGGGGGTTGGACGTCAAGGGGGGGCCTAGGGTGGTGAGTATGTCAGGGTGAAAATCTCAGATTTTGAGTTTGCCTAGAGAGTTGGAAAGGTCAGATTTTAGATACCATTCTGTTAATAAGAAAGGGGACATAAAATCTTTCAACTCTGTTGGGTTGAGTGAAAATTCTATAAACTTCCTCCATCTCGCGAAAAACTTCTTAACACGGAGGAAGTTTGTGTTAATGATGTCCTGTCTTTCCAGGTGCAGTAGGGAGAGGAGTGAGTTAGTAACTTGTTCCAAGCTAGGAGGTGAGTGATGGATCCATGCTTGCATAATCGATCGTCTCGCCGCCAGTAGGCAAAGGTGAAATCGGGGGGCATATCCAAAGTCTGTGGTGTAGGGTTGGCCTAAGGGAATGGCACCATGGGCACATTCCTCGTTTCGGGTCTTCTGGTAGGAAGATCATTGGGAGAAAGGCTCTGTGGGCCAGCTTAAATTGAGTCTCCCTCCATGTTTCTGCGGTCACTAAGGAGCAAATCTTTTTGTATCCCATGAGGATTTGTTCAGGTGCTTGGGTATCGTCTAAGACTGCACCCCAGGGACTGAACTGTTGCGCTGAGTACTTAGCATTTAGATGTTGGGTAAGGTGTCCGTTTATTTGGGATATGGAATATGTGCCTGCCGAAACTAGGTCGTCAAGAAAGGAAGTGGCGCTAGGATCCTGTGAATTACCCATGACGGAACAAATGTAGGATTTGGCATGCAAATAACTGAAGCAATGCTCCACTGGTAATCCGTAAGCTCGTTGGAGATCCGTAAATGTTTTAAACGTTCTTTGGCCTAGATTTAGTAGTTGTGCGGCCTGTGATAACCCTTTAGATGTCCAGGTTGTGAAGGTAAGTGAGTTATACGAGGGGGGGAACATAGGGTTCCCTGTCAGTGGAAGGAAGGGTGAAAATGAAAATGGGAGTTTGAGGATTTTCCTCGTTTCTCTCCATGCTAGAATAGTGTCTCTAAAGACTAAATTCTGTTTGATGTTGGGAGGGAGGGAGGTTACCTTGGTATGCAGGAGGGCTGATAGTTTGAGTGGATATATTATCGAGCTTTCTAGATCATAATTGGAGTACGTGGATTTTTCTGATATCCAGTCTAGACAGTTACGCAAGAGGCAGGCCAGATTGTATAGCCTCAGGTTGGGTAGACCTGCCCCCCCCCCCCTCGCCTTTCGGTAGACACAGTTTTCAGAGATTGATTCTTGGTCTCTTTCCCTTCCAAATAAATGAGGTGAAGGCGGAATGCAATAATTGTATATCCTTGTGTTTAAGGAGAAGGGGTAGCGTTTGGAGGGGGTAAAGCAATCTCGCGAATGGAATCATTTTAATGAGATGACATCTCCCGAAAAGCGAGAGGGGGAGAGACCGCCAGGCCCCGAGGTCTTTAGTAATTTTCGATATGAGTATCGGATAGTTTAACGAGTAGAGAGAAGATGGGTCCCGACCTATGAATATGCCTAGATACTTGATCTGCCGCTGCGCAATCGCAAAGGGGGAAAGGGATCTCCAGGACTCTGCTTTACGTGGGTTGAGTGGAAGGACCTCACTTTTGTCAAAATTAATCTTCATGCCCGTGCATTCCCTGAAAGTGTGGAGGGTTTGCGTCAGGTATTGGAAGTCTTTAGGGGGATTAGAGGAAAATATTACTATATCATCTGCAAAGAGGGCCGTACGACAGACCTCCTTGCCCATATCCACTCCACTGATCCCCCCTGGGGAGTTAAGTACTCGCGAAAGGGGTTCAATGGCCAGATTGAAAAGGAGTGGTGAGAGTGGGCAACCCTGACGCGTTCCTTTGGCTAAGGGAAATTGTGGCGATATGAAGTTGGTGGTGACTAATTGCGCAGTGGGTTTGGAATACATTTCACGGATAAAGTTAGAGAAGGGACCTTTGAAGCCCATCGCCCATCTGGAGAATGTTTTGTGGGGGGGTAAAAAGTATATTCCCTGTCTATAGGATGGAGTATGCGCCATACGTCTGTCATGTGGGTGCTGTCCGCAAAGTGTGCTAGTGGGGATGGGTGTTTGTCTGTTCTAGGTGCCGGGGCGTCTAAAGTTGTGGAGCGGTCTTCTGATGCTTGCATTGTAGAGTTAAAGTCACCCCCCATGAGGTGTAAAGTTTCAGGGATTTGTAGTGTCCAGGATGTCAGTTGGTGGAAGAAAGTTTGCGTTGGGGAGTTTTCGGCATAAACATTTGAGATGGCTATTTGTTTGTTGGCTATCGTGAGGTGTACAGTGACCCTACGGCCTGAAGAGTCGGTCTCTACCTGTCGGATAGAATATGGGAGTCTCTTATTGAGAAGAGTGGCCACCCCTGCCTTTTTCCCCATTGCAGGGGATCCCACCACCTTGCCCACCCATAACTTACGGAGCCTTAGCAAGTCATCCTTCCCCAGGTGTGTTTCCTGGAGAAGGGCCACGTCAGCTTTGAGTCTCTTAAGGTGACGGAGGATTTTCATCCGTTTCTGGGGGGATCTTAAGCCCTTGACGTTCCAAGATATGATAGTTAGGTTACCCCTTGGCTTGGGAGGGTCCATATTGAGTGATAATTAGGGGTAAATGAGTGTTGAGGCCATACTGGGAACATCTTCAAACAGTATTTCCCTGAGTAGGGGATAACATAAATAACAAGAATAGAAATTTTGATAAACAACAGCACTATATCATAGTAATAGACACATCGGATGGGTGCGCCATATAAATTAAACCTTAAGGACTTCCCTTTTTTCCGCATGCAGGGGGATACGCTCAATACGCTCAGTCCGTCCCTGCCATCGCACCAATTAATGTTGGAGAACCCGGGGGGGGGGAGGGTAAGGTTAGGGGGGGAGGAAAGACGTGGGGGTAACAAGGAGGGTGGGGGGGAGGGAGGGTATGGGTGTATGGGGGAGGAAAAGAGGAGTAGGTGATGAATCTGGGAAGGGAGGAGGGGATGGGGATGAGTGAGGAACGGGGGTTGGGCATGAAAGGTGTTGTCAAGGGAGGAACCAAACGTTTTGGGGGGGGGGGACCAGGTGCGAGGTAGCCCTGGGGGAACAGTTTCCCTTAGTAGGAGGGGGATCCGCTCTAGGGAGATGCGTGGCCTCCCTGTGGGCTTTTAGGCCCCAGGGAGGGCTCGCATGCCCCAGCGAGGATAGCATAGTGCCCCTTTTTAGTATCTAAAACAATTATAACAAAGGTATCAAAAACATAGAAATAAAGGCAATAAGCACATAACATATCACCATAACTTCGTAGCCAGCTCAGACTGTCTTAGTTGGATAGTGTTGAATGGTTAAAGTCCCTGTGGGGTTTCTTTAAGAGAGGCATTCACAGTCTGACGATCGTTCGGTCATGGTGGTGGACAACAACCAAGAGTGAATGTGAAACTGGGGGAAAAAAGGCTAACATAGGAGTGTCCATGTGGTAGAGCTGCAAGTCTGTGGGATTTGTTACGTAGGTAGGAGCCAGTTCCGTTATTCTTGTGCCTGGGGGGATTCTTGACCACCAAAACGGACTTTCTTATATGGGGGTTTCACTGGGCTGCCCGGTTTGCTGGGCCGGAGTGCTGATTTTGCTGGTGATGCATGGGTGGTGGCCTCCGACTGTGGGGTCTGGTCCATGTCGGGTTGAAGTGAGCCATTAACATAGTTCTCAGCCTCCTGGGGGGATGTGAAGGAGAGCTTTTCTCCTTGCGGAGTGTGTATGTAAAGTGTAGCCGGGTATGCCAGACTGAACCTGACGTTTCGTTCATGCAGGGTAGAACATATGAGGGAGAAAGCTTTCCGTTTGTGCATCACTTCCATGGAGTAGTCAGCAAAAATCAAAAGATGGTGACCCTCAAATGATAGGGTACGCGATTTCCTGAAGGTTTGCAATATGGCTTGTTTGTCAGCATAATTCAGGTATCTGACTATGACTGCCCTGGGCTTGGAACGGGTCTCTGAGGATTGTCCAAGTCTGTGCGCTCGTTCCACCGTGCAAGGCGCACGGAGCCCCAGCAATTCTGGTATAGCAAGTGTGCAGATTTTAGGCAAGGTATGGGGGGGATATGACTCCGGGAGGCCTATAATGCGTAAGTTATTTCTTCTGGACCTATTTTCCAAATCAATAACTTTGTCCTGGAGCTCTTTTTGAGTAGTAGTCAGCTTAGCGACTGCAGCTATTAGTGCTGTGGTGTCATCCTCCACGTTAGAAAGCCTGTCTTCAGTCTGCTCTATTCTTATGGCTTGCGCCTGTATTTCCCTATGCAGCTGCTCAAGTCCTTTCTGTACAGCAGTGTTGACTGCCTCTGTAATAACAGGCTGCATGAGGGACATCACAGCCTGTGCTATTTCCGCTGGTGAAGATGGTTCAGCTTGAGGGGGTCCTGCCTTGCGCTGTGTAGGGTGTGCATGTGTGTTGTCAGCACTCTGGGATGTAGGGGAGGATGTGACTGCGGCTGCATAGGACTGTACCTGATGCTGTTGTTGTTGAGCCGCGGCCGCCATGTCTGTTCCCGCTCGCGTCTGTTCTCCTCCTGCAGGCTGCTGAGTGGCGGGTGTTCTGTGGCCAGTCCGCTCCACAAAGCGGTCCATGGAGTGTTAAGGAGCCGCGGGAGGGTGGAGATGAAGTGCCCGGCCGGGTGTGCTCCGATTTAAGGGCAGAATTTCTGGCAGGGGAGCGGAGCTGAAGACTCCTATCTCCTCTCCTCTCCTCTCCGGAACCGGAAGTCAAAGAATGTTTTCTAAGCAGCGTCTCCTGCCCGACGCCGAGAGTGCCTAGATAGTGTCCAGTGTGCATGGAGCCTTAGCCTAAACTGATGAAGAAATTGTTTTTTTTATATTTTTTTATTGGATATGTTTTATAGCAGAAAGTAAAAATATTGTTTTTTTTCAAAATTGTTGGTTTTTTTTTCTTTATAGCGCAAAAAATAAAAACCTGCAGAGGTGATCAAATACCACCAAAAGAAAGCTCTTTTTGTGAGAAAAAAAGGACCACAATACTATTTGGGTACAGTGGCGCACGTCTGCACAATTGTCAGTTAAAGCAACGCAGTGCCGTATCGGAAAAGGATGGCCTGGTCAGGAAGGGGATAAAACCTTCTGGAGCTACTGAAATGGTTTATGCTGCCAAGAAATTCCATCAGTAAAATAATAATTCCATCACTATTCCGTATGACTTTGTTTGTTCAAAAGTTAATTACATACAGGCAAAAAGCCACGTTTGTAGCTATGTGGCTTTTTTTTTTTAACACACATCTGAACACATGTGCATTGTTTTCTATGGGGCAATGCACACAATGCAGTTGCGTAAAGATCTATAATGCAATAAAGTAGCGCTGCTTTTCAAACCATGGCATTTTTTACTATTATTATTAATTTATTTTTTTCTACTGGTAATGGCAGCGATCTGCGATTTTTATCGGGACTGCAATATTGATATGTCGGACATTTTTGACACTTTTTTGGGGCCATTGACATTTTTACAGCGATCAGATCTAAAAAAAAAAAAAAACACTGATTACTGTATAAATGTCACTGGCAGGGAAGGCGTTAACCTGCAGGGGGCAATGAAGGGCTTAACCGTGTTCCCTAGGTGTGTTCTAACTGTGTGGGGGCTGGGCTGGAAGGGGCATGACAGATCTAACTGATCCCGGTGACAGGGATCAGTAGATCGGTGTTATGTCACCTGTTGCCGTGTTTACATTGGCGGTTCCCCGCTTTTCTCCTATTGTAAACGATTGCGGGTCACGGACATCGAGTCTGCCCCACCCGCAGCCACACTCCTGGAGCTTGCGGCGGGCACGACAGTGTGCCGCTGGCTGCACGAGCTTGCCCCCTAGCCATGCGAACCGCCGTTTATAGACAGCGATTTGCGTTATGCTGCCACCTTTCAGCAGTAGATGTACGCGATTCTGTCCAGAAGTGGTTAAAGTATAACTAAAGGCAAAACCTTTTTTTTTTTGGTTTTGGATAGAGTGGAGAGTGATTAGCAAGCTTGTCAGTTTTTATTGCTGCCTGTGAATAACTCTTCAAATACTATAAACTGAACTGAAGGATTATGGTTTTGAGTTGATTTGATTTTAGCTTTTTTTGAAAGATAGCATAACACTACTTTCTCCTTTGAGACAAGTGATACCTTGGAATGATCTGTCTGATAATGGATCAAATGGTTTGTCACTGGGACAGGATGCAAGGGATAATCTCCAGCAGGAACACAAAAACATCTTCATTAAATTAGTGGAAGGCTAGAACCCCTGTCGGCTTTTCATTGTCTGTGCTCCATTGCAGATTTCCCCTTATTTCCTGTCTGGGGGCAGCAGGAAGGACAGCAAGTGGGGGATATATCCTGCATAAAGTCTCCAACAGAACAATGTAAATCCGCACACCCCTGATCCATCAAACTAAAAAAAAACTTTTAGTCCAGCATCACTAAAGTCAGTCATAGATGGTTCAAATCTCAGCCGGTTTAGCAGGGACTGCCCGAGATTTTAAAGATCTATGGGCAGGCTGATTGTACCAAAGTTGATCCATCGATTGACTTGGGTACAAGCAGCATGCCTGATTTTTCATGAGATTATCACTGTCACTGTGTGTTCTCCTGACAGAGATGGCTCCCATTGCTCCCCCCATTGGGGGAACACAAAAGCTGTGCGTGGGGGATTGCAGGAACGAATATCGCAGCATCTACTGTATGGCTGACTTAAGACACTTCACCCACAACCTTTCTTGCTAAGATAAAGGACCATTAGGGGGCAAAACACATTAGGCAAGGTCATTGATGGAGTGTCTCAGTGCTACTGGACTAATGCATTTATTTTAAAGTTTGTTACTCCAACACTTCAGATTCCTGATATGTGCCTGCTGTACCATGTGCTTGTATGAGGAAGTATCCTGTTCTCTTTGTATTGCTTCCTTTATGTGAAATCAGCCATGTTCCTGCCAGTCCCTCTGCTTTCCTATTAAAAACTGACCACACTAAGCAGGAGCACACCATGGTCAGTTCTCTAGCTATGCTGGGAGCTCAGTGTACTCTCCTCCAATGATCAGACTTGTTCTGACACGCCCCCACTGCACAGCCATTCAAACATTTGTGCATATATATAAAAAAAAACATTATAAATACCTATGTATCCCTTTCACATAACCATTGCCCTCAGCTACAAAAGGATCGTCGAGAGCTGGGGAGGAGAAACAGCATCACACTGGTATTCTCTGTGAATATCTGTGGGGGGGGGGGGGGGCGCACCACGTCACTTTGCATAAAATAACAACTAGCTGCTATGGGGAGCATAGGCATGTCCCAAACCCATAATTCCCTCCCCATTGCTTTTGCAACCTATTGAAAAGTTGGAATTGAAATAGTTTGTTCAGGGGGCTCCAAGGCATATATTAGAATTCCTATATGATAAACCAGTTGAACTTACCAATATCTTGTATTTTATATTTTAGATGTTGTACCAAATGGCTTACACAGAGGGTGTTTACAATAGAAGGTGGGTGAGCCTCTATTTTCTTTTATGTTCCAGTACTTTGGATTTCCCCAGTCTGTGAAAGGCACCGAGGTGTGCATTATCCATTTAGAAGCACCAGAAGTACACCATTGCACCAAAGCCAACCGCACAGTTCAGGAGATAGAACTGTCAGTTGTTTTGGGTGTTTGCAATGTGTGAACCAAGTATAGGCTTTCTTATCCAAGGAGAAGATTCCGCTACCGAGGAGAGACTTCCTGTTTCTCTGCAGAAACATTATTATTTATTATTTTATTCAAATGGACAACTTTATGCCTCATGTACCCTGGGCATTAGATAAAACGAGCTGCAAAGCCACTACCAGCACCAGGAAAAAGTGGCTGTAAAAATGTGCTTTCAGTAGATTTTTGCATTGGCATCAATGCACGTTTAGCCACGCTGGCTTTTAGCAGCATTTCTCTGCCTCTATTCAAAATCAATGGATCCCTATGGGAGCCCATTGATTTGAATAGAAGTCGGACCGGATGTTGGATCATGATGATCCGACTAGCGGCACAGCTTGTGTGCTGAATATCTTGAAGGAGAACCGCTTGCCAAAACGAAAGAAAAAAACTGGCGTGGGGTCCCCCCCCAGACTTCAGACCCTTCAGTCTGGCGGGGATTTTAAGGGGAACCCCCACACCAAAAAAATGGTGTGGGATCCCCTTCAAGATCCATACCAGACCCTTATCCGAGCATGCAGCCTGGCAGGTCAGGAAAGGGGGGTGGACGAGCAAGTGCCCCCCCCCTCCTGGACCATGCCAGGCCACATGCCCTCATCATGGGGGGTGGGTGCTTTGGGGCGGGGGGGCCTGCACCCCCCCACCCCAAAGCACCTTGTCTCTGTTGATGGTGACAATGGCCTCTTCCCAAAAACCCTGGTCAGTGGTAGTCAGGCTCTGCAGGGTGGTGGACTTACCCATTCACCCATGTCAAGAAATGAAAATAGTACACAGGTGTTCAAAGTAATTTATTAAGACAGCTCTGGTGTCTCTTACGATTTCTTCCCCCTCCGGCGATGTCTTCATCCTCTGGTTCTTCTCCCTCCTCCACCTCTCCGGTTATTCACCTCTCTCCGCTGATTACTTCTCCCCCCCTCCCGTTCTTCTCCTTCTTCCGCAGTCTTCTGCTGGGTCTCTTCTCTCCACTGTGTTCTCTCTCTGTTATTCCTCCGATGTTGTCTCAACATGCTTTCCCGGTGTAATGCTGGGTCCGCCGTGTGCCAATACTTATATAGCCATGGGGTGGGGCTCAATTATGCTCAATTCTATCTATGCTTTTGCACTTGACCTTTCTAGCAACCTCTGCTGTGATTAATTTGGATATCTAGAGGCAGTCTCATTTATGAACACTAACAGCAAAGATCCTGGGGAGATATTGGGCTATTACCTCTAAGTGTAACCTCAGAATATCTTATCAGTGGTTGTGCAATGCCATAAAATGGTTAAATGTACAAGCTAAAATCATGTTTTCAAACAATGTAAAATTCTAATACTACTGCATTTGTCAGATAGGTTAAGCAAAGAATGTTGTTACATTTGAGATGAATTAAACACCATTCTGTATCAGTTATCCTTAAGTGCCACCTTGAAGCTGACTTGTTCTGAACCTTAAAGTGGAGGTCCGCCAGGGAAAAAAAAATTAAAAGTCAGCAGCTACACATACAGTAGCTGCTGACTTTTAATAATCGGACACTTACCTGTCCTGGAGTCCAGCAATGTTGGCACCCGCCGCCGATCTTCGGATCGGGGGTCGGGTGCAGCCGCGTCCATTGCGGGTAAGGGAACCCGGATGTGTAGCGTTACAGCTTCACGCTGGGCACCTTACTGCGCATGCGCGAGGCCCCGCTGCGCTCTGCTATTGGCCAGACAGCCAGTAGCAGAGTGAGCAGGGAGGAGGGAGCCGGGCTGCTGACATCAGCGGCCGCCGGCCAGAGCTCCCGGATGTGTGGAAAAGGGCATCTGGAGAAATCCAGCCAGCGGAAGTTCCACTTTTGGGTGGAACTCCGCTTTAAATTGGGTAAACACTATGAGAAAATTGGAAGAAAAAATTCCAGCAAGATCGTTTCATTTAAGTATAGTGTATACACAACTTTCGACATTCGATTAGGACTTTGCAAACTAAAATTTCTGAAGGGACAAACACCAAAATTGTTCTTGTACGTGAACAGAATGAATGATTTTCGTTTAATGTGTACGGTTTTCGTACGACAAAAATCAGATACGAAAGACTGCGCATGATCAGAAACAAAAAAAGGCAAACAAAAAAGCCTTTGTCGTATGAGAATTTTCATACATTTGTTCCTCCCTCGGTTTCGGCTTGCTGTGAAACAACAATTAAAAGTGGACGATTGTTCTCCCAATTTTCTCATGTGTGTATCCAGCTTTAGCCTTATTATATATGCAGGCTTTGGGCATGCCACACACACCCAAAAAAGTGATCATTGTACACTGGGCATGTATAGCACATCCAGTCCTTATGCCCTTTTCCCCCTCCCAATACACAGCAGTCTGATTAATAAAAGCCCTATTGCTGTGTACACAGAGAAGATGGGCAGCTCTATCTGTTAACAATCTGACTGTTTATATAACACTGTTCAGATGCCATATAAAGATACAATGTAACATTTGTATCATTCTGTTCATTCACCTGCGGATCAAAGGAATAAACTTCTGTCTGCAGATAAAGTAAGGACCTGATAAGTAAAAAAAGTTTTGTTTTTTTTTTGTTTGCTTTTTTGTTTTTTTTTAAATAAAGTATTTTTCTGTTTAACCCCTTATTAATCCTTAGTTTACCCTAATCAGCTCTAAGTAACTCTATATTGTCCGTATTTATTAAATTATTCTTTTCTTGCTGATTTTTTTTTTTTTTGTTCATTTCTATTTTATTAATCATTAATATTTCATTTTTTTATGTGTTTGTTAATATTTTTACACATTTAACATGTATTCATTCATTGCCCTTTAAGTCGCTCACGGCTCATCTCTCCCTCACTGCTAGCGATTGACAGAGTGCAGGTGAGAGGAGGAAGTGTCCCCAGTACAGAAGGAGCTGTGGCCGTTTTATTAGTGATCTCATTAGCTAGCAGCATGGATATTGGCAGCCTTTCTTTGCAGCTACACTTAACCCCACCTATGAAACAAGATGAGGGGCAGAGTTGGGGTGAGAAAGGACAGGCCCCACTGTTAACACTGTTTTACAAGTTGTTTAAATTTACTTCCAATATTGCTGTTGTTGTTGCTGGTAGCATCGTTAGTCTGCCATTGTGCATTTTGGCAGGGCCATTCACAGGCAAATAACGGTAACAAATGCAATCTTTATTTAGCTCACCATGTCTCTGTATATTTTGTAGTTTATAACGTATCAACACTGCTATTGTCAAACCTGTTTAATCAGTTATTTTCCCATAGGGCTTACTGCCATATTAAAAGCCCATTTACTGCTCTTGGTGTGAATTGTTGTATGGTCAAGTCCAGTTTAGGGTTGGAAAGGAGAACCAAACATTCCAGCAGCTCCTTATTAGTCAGTGCTACACTATAGTTGTTGAATATTATGTGCGGTCCTTTGGTGATGTCAGCGGCTACACTTGAGGTCCATTATATCAAGAAAATTGCCCACTGCTGGGTTAGACCCCCAATTCATTTTTTATCTTACTTTAATTTCTTTTACAATGGGTTTTCAAAATAACAAATGCAATCATTAATAAGTTAAATTAAAGGTTTTGTGTAGTATATTTTTGGTAGTTATTTGGTGCATTTTGTTCATGGAAGTCTACGTGTCAGATCAAAAAGAGCGACAACTAGGGGGGCAGAGGGAAGTGGTTCTAAAAGAGGGACAGTCCCTTCAAATAAGGGGAAGCTGGGAGCTTTGTGGTAAGCCTTGTGCAATTTGGTGCTTTTACAGTAATTGCATCCTTCAGACTTGCTTTTCGCAGTGAAGTCTGGATTATAGTTATTATCAAAGTCTTGCTGCATTCTATGCTGTACAGATGTCTAATCTACTGTATATGCACCATAGAAGGTGCATACACTATGTCCATATCTTGATCGTGTAGATCAGTCAGCTTTGTTGAATAACTGTTCAGAACCTTCACTTTTCTAGCTTTTCTATAGCAGTGTAGAAACTAGAGACCCTGTAGGTCACATAGATTGTGGTTTGGAGAAAAGAGAAGAGCAGCGCACTAAATTCTGTAGACAAACCCTTCGGCGTTGTATAGTTAATGCATATAGGGATGATCAAACCCCAGTCCAAAGAGTAGATCAATACTGTTTTATTTAGTAAAATCAGTAACAGTAACAATAACGGCAAGTAGACTGCACTTTGCAAAGTGCATTTGCACTCTACAGAGCTTAGTCAGGGGCGTAGATAAGGGGGGGGGGGTTGGGGTGTTCAAACCCCCCCAGAGCATCCTGCCAAAAATAAAAAGTGTCTGTTGCCTCTCATGGCGCCAGCACCACAACAACAACCAACGGAGCACAGTAGTCAGTATTGTGGGTGAAGTGGATGCAGCAGGTCGGGTGTAAGGCACACTGTCACAGGGACTTACGTCACGCTGTTACGACCAGGCTGTGCTGGGATCCCTGTGGACAGATCATAGACACAGTTGGAGCAGGTGACCTCTGTAGTCCCGCCCACCATGCCCGACTGTCTCTACAGTCTGTACAGTCTTCCTGCCTTGGACTTCGGAGGAGAATGGAGTGGAGAATGCGCAAGGTAGCAGTACTGCTGCTAAGGAGCCATTGAGGTAAGCGAGTCTGTGGCAACTGACAAAATTATTCACTAATCGCTGGATTTGTGGGTTACTATTTTCCTCTGCTTGGTTGGTACTGACAGTCTAGCCTGGCTCTGTCGGCTATGTTGTAGTGCTGACTGCAAAGCCAAAGGGCTGAGAGGTTGCCAGGCACAACAACATTGCTGCCAGAGCCCTGGCCCTTTTTTAATTGTGTTAAAAAGGCAATTATAAGCCCCGGTTCACACTAGGATGTGGTGCAGACAACCTGCAATGCATCTCCCGCACAAGGCTGTCTTTAACGCGGGGCAAAAGGGGCAGCTGCCCTTGGCCCAGCTCTACTCATTGTTGTGGGGCACAAAGCAGCTGCCCGTAAAAAAGATGGTGGCCAATTACTACTGGGATGGAGTTGGACTACAGCTGTGTGGCTTGGTTCCTGATTTGGTGCTCCGTCATCTCTTCCAGTTCCCAACCAACCACTGCCTGACCTGCCATCATGTGACCTTCATATCCCCCTAACAACCAGACCTGTGATCAGTGGGAAGGAGAGGTAGGGACGGCTCCTTCCTGCTCTATACAGTCCATGCTGAAAGTCTGGGACCTGTCCTCATTGTCGGTGTCACACAGTAAGTAAATGACATGTGTGGTGTGTGGGGACACTGACAGCACCTGTTATGGTGATCAGGAAGGACCATTGTGAGTGTTCAGCAGACAATGTACATGGATAGGAGATCAGACAGTACATGAATGGTCTCTGACCATCTCCTATAATATGCCTGCAGTCTCTGACCATCTCTTGCATGTCTGCCATCTCTGACCATCTCCTGTAGTACGTTTGCAGTCTCTGACCATCTCTTGTAGTACACCTGCAGTCTCTCACCATCTTCTGAAGTACGTTTGCAGTCTCTGACCATCTTCTGTAGTACGCCTGCAGTCTCTGACCATCTCTTGTACGCCTGCAGTCTCTGACCATCTCCTGTAGTATGTCTGCAGTTTCTGACCATCTCTTGTACGCCTGTCATCTCTGACCATCACCTGTAGTACATCTGCAGTCTCTGACCATCTCTTGTATGCCTGTCGGGCTGCAGTTGAGGCCCTGAAAACCTCATCAGTTGACCATCACTGGGATGAAGTCTCAAACCAAGCTATACATCTACACAATAAATGGAGTGCACAGAACAAGCTGTTCTGGTTTTAAGTAGACCTTTTCACCATGAAGGCCTCTTTCACACACACTGCAGTCCCTACTTTCATAGCTGTGTGGCTCTGCTCATTGCTAATAACACGTTCTAGGAGTTTTCTGTCTATTGGCGAGTCCCCCACCTCCCCAGTCCATGGTGTGCAGTCAGTGAGGAGAGGATGTGCTGTAACCTCCAGCAACCAATCAGTGAATGGTAATGATGAGCTGTAACGTCCAGCAACCAATCAGTGAGCGGTCATGATCTGCATAGGGGGGTGAATAAAATGTTTACCCAGGGTCCAATCAATATTAAAGGTGGCCCTGCTCCTGCACCACATTCAAATTGTACTGCCCTTGTAATCTACAGTGGGTGTCAGTAAAATCTTAATGACAACCCAAATGCAGTGTGTTTGCCTGCCCCAGATCCGATGATACAAAATTACCATGTGATCTGGTTTCAATGCGTTCCTAAAATTGGTGCATGCATGACTTTGGTGTAATGCAGTACAATCTAAGACCATTCAAAATGAATGGGCTCAAATCGCACTGCACTGAATCGCATGTGAATTGCACAGAAATGTGATGCAGCTCCTGTGTGACCCATAGCGTGAACCAAGGCTAAGCGTAGCTCACACCTATGCATGCGGTGTGGTCTGCGTTTGCGTGGGAATGAGCTGCTGTCCCTGTGGGAAATGCAGGAAAAGGGTCCTTGCACCTTTTCTAAAAACACAGCCGCAGAGAAACCACATTTTAAATGAAAAAACACATTCTATTCACCTGCTTTGTGCAATAGTTTTGCACAGAGTGGCCCTGATCCTCCTCTTCTCTATGTGCCACAGTAGAAAGCTGCTTGCTATGGGGGCACACAGTGTATGTTTGCTCCTGTGCTGTGTGGGTCTATGGAGCCATGCTTTATAGACCCACACAGCGCTGCTTGGTTCGGGA
>BLSH010501138.1:1707359-1723168 GCA_018402905.1 Glandirana rugosa | reverse complement strand
GTTTAAAGAAGAGGGGATGCAATACCGTGGTAAACAAGGCCTTGTCCCAACTTTTTTGAGACATGTTGCTGCCATCAATTTCAAAATGCCCTTATTTTTTTTCTTAAAATGGAACATTTTGTCAGTTTAAGCACTTGATTTGCTTTCTATATGAGGTTAAGAGATTTGCAAATCATTCATCCTGTTTCTATGTAGATTTTACACAGCGTCCCAACTTTTTTGGTAGGGTCGCACCAATACCACTTTTTTGCCACCGAGTACCAATACTTTACCTTACCAATAACAGATACCTACCCGCATCGGTAGGGGGTGGTTTGGGAGGGGGGGATTGTTAGGGATCTGGGTGAGGGCAGGATTGAAGGGGTGTAGAGGGGTGAGTGAGGTCAGGGTAGTTGAGGGTGGGGTTAACTGGGGATTGTGGGGTGGGAGAGTTGAGATGGAAAAGGCTGTGATCACGGGGGGGGGGGGGGAGAATGGGGATGGGAGGACCATTGGGAGACATGGGGGCAGAGGTGACAGTTGGTGGGAGAAGGGGGAGGCAACACATGCAGGGCACAGCACAGGGGATTGGAAGTGAAAAGTATAGGGGGTTTGGAGGGCAGAAATGCTTAGTATCAGTACCGATACCGGTATCAGAGTTGGTGCATCCCTAGTAGTAATGCATGCTTGTTATACTCATGGTAGAACCTAAGGGGTTAATCCTGTGCATTGTGTAAAAAGGCTATTTGATCCTGTCTTCTCTGTTCCTCCCCTTTTATTTTATTGTCCTCTGCCAATCTATCTGCTGATAGAACAGACCCCTAGGAGGCACTCTGCACATACTTAGTTTGGCGTGTATAGCTGGAGAGTTTTTTTGTTTGGGGGGGTGCGTGTGATCAGGGTCGGACTGGGAATAAAAGGGAAAACCATGTGTAACCATGTTCCCCCTTGGTGGCGGCTGGTAGTTGTGGTCCACCTGCCCGCTGCCCTCAATCACACGATTTCCACACACCAATAGTCACTGAACAGGCCAGTACTTTGCTTTGTGTTTGTTGTTTTATTTAAAGGTTAAACTTAGATGGGGATAGGGATGACTTCTATATACTCCGCCGTATATACACTCCTTCTTCCTCCAGCACATACACTTGCTGACTGTTACTCTTCTCCTTCCTCTCTCCTGCACACTACTTGCTATTACCGGCCTGGAAGGCAATTTATCAGACCTCCATGACACTTCCTCTTCCACCACAGCTTCCACCACAGCTAGCACATGGTGAGGCCTGCTTTTAGTGTTAGCAGAGCCTCCAGACCACCCATTGTGGGTAAGGGTCACAGGCTCCCATTTGTGAAGCCATGGACCCTCATTTGTGTAACTAAGTACCTTGGTGTTAGCTGGGCACTGGATGAACTACAACTCCCAGCCCATCCATCTTCCAGGCCCCTCCGGCCTGCCTTACTGTACAGTGGTCCTCCTTCCCCTGCTTGGCTTCTCCAACCTCTACAGACTGTACACGGTCTTCTCCCCAGCCTGCTCCAGCCTTCTCATCCAACTCCCAGGTACTGCCACTCACCAACACCGGTGGATCCTTTAAAGATTGCTCTATGTTGCCCTCTGCTGTTGTCCTGCTCCCTTGTGCTGCTCCAGGAACCAATTCCTCTTCCTGGCTGTATCCGAGCCACCAGGCCTTAAGGTCACCCCCCCCCCCCCAGACTGGGGGCTCCCTTCCCATGTGAGGCTTCCACAGCACCTCTGCTACATCCCCCTTAAAACCTGCATACTAGCTCATTATGAAATACTCACCTTGAAACGAAGATCCGATGGGGCTGCTCGGTCCCCTCTGAGGGAGCGGACATCTTCCCTCGGATCTTGCTTCTGGGTACACATCTCCGGCACTGTGACTGGCCGGAGCCGCGAGACGTCACTTACGCGCATGCACGCAGGACCCGTCTTTCCGGCAAGGTCCGGCCCTATCGTCGGGCCTTTGCCGGGACATACACAGCGCATGTGCCGGGACATACACAGCGCATGTGCCGGGACATATACGGCGCATGCGCCGTAACGCCGCAGATGATTAGAAGGGGAATATCTCCTAAACCATACAGGTTTAGGAGATATTAATTTTACCTACAGGTAAGCCCTATTATAGGCTTACCTGTAGGTTAAAGTAAACAAATTGGGTAGACAACCGCTTTAACTCCTAATTAACCCTTCACTTACCATAATTAGTCCTAATGAACGCCTTCACCCCCTGCTTTCTTTAACTATCTTTTTTTTTTTTTTTTTCATTTATTTTTTAACCTTTAAAATGTATACTCTTTTTCTCTTTTTATTTATCTGTATACCTCTATTTAATTTGTAAAAAACTTTTAGTGTCATTTTAAACAGGACACATTATATTAAAAAGTATACTTTTTATCAATAGTAACACAATTTTCTTCTAACACTGATAATTTAAAGTCTGCATTTAACCACTTCCAGCCCAAGTCAATTCTGGCACTCTAGGGAATAAAATGGCGGTCGTTGCAACTTTTTATGTCACAATATATATATTTTTTTTTTAAAAAAACTGTTTCATAATTTAAAAAAAACAAAACACTAAAGTTAGTTTGTATAATATGAAAGATGATGTTATATCGAGTGAATGGATAACTAACATGTCACTTTAAAATTGTGCGCACTCGTGGAATGGTGCAAAACTTCGGTACTTAAAAATCTCAGTGGGCAACGCTTTAAATATTTTTTACAGGTTACCTGTTTAGAGTTACAGAGGAGGTCTTGGGCTAGAATTATTGGTCTTGCTCAAATGTTTGCGGCGATACTTCACATGTGTGGTTTGAATGCCGTTTACATGTACGGGCGCGACATACATATGCGTTCACTTCTGCGTGCTAGCAGGCAGGGGATGGGGGTGCTTTAAAAAGAAAATTATTATTGTTTATTTTATTTTTTTATTTTTCCCCTACCCTTTAATTTTTTTTAATCACTTTTATTCCTATTACAAGGAATGCAAACATCCCTTGTAATAGGAATAGTGCATGACAGGTCCTCTTTACAGAGAGATCTGGGGTCAAGAGAGTGTAAGGCTCCTTTCATACTAGCTGACTCTAAATTCGGACTCCAAAGTTGCACTGAAAATCTCACAATTTTTGGAGTCGGCTAGTATGAAAGGAGCCTTACACTCTCTAGCATTGAAGCCATGTCAAAGTTGGATCAAAGTAGTGCAGGAACCTTTTTTGAAGTCAGTGTCTTCAGTAGTGTCAATTGGAATGGCTCTCAGAGATGCATGGCATTTCAGATCTCCTGTGAGTTTGGGTCTCAAAATCTGATCCTAAGTCGCAGGAATGTGAACCAAGCCTTAATTACGGAGGCTTTGGACACTGCTCAGCAGCTCTGGCCACTAGGGATGGGCTGAACACCCCCCTGTTTGGTTCACACCAGAACACCGCGAACAGGCAAAAAAATTGTGCGAACACACCAACCCTATTAAAATCAATGGGACTTAAACCTGAAAAATCAAAAGTGCTCATTTTAAAGGCTTATATGCAAGTTATTGCCATAAAAAGTGTATGGAGACCTGGGTCCTGCCCTAGGGGACATGTATCAATACAAAAAAATGTTTAAATCGATAGCTTTTTCAGGAGCAGTGATTTTAATAATGATTAAGGTGAAAAAATAAAAATGAAATATTCCTTTAGCCACTTCAAGACCGAGCCTGTTTTTTGGGTTCGGTGTTCATGTGTTCAAACCAGGTTTTTTTGCTATAAAATTACTTAGAACCCCCAAACATTATATATATATTTTTCTAACACCCTAGAGAATAAAATGGTGGCTGTTGCAAAACTTTATGTCACACCGTATTTGCGCAGCAGTCTTACAAGCGCATTATTTTTTTTCTTATTTATTTTACTTGTTATTTTTTATTTTTACACTGTCCATTTAAAAAAAAAATGGGTCACTTTTATTCCTATTACAAGGAATGTAAACATTCCTTGTAATAGAAAAAAGCAGGACCTCTTAAATATGAGATCTGGGATCAAAAAGACTTCAGATCTCATATTTACACTAAAATGTAGTAAAAAAAAAATGACACTTGCAAAAAAATAATTGTCTTCTTTAAGAGCATGGCATGACTCAGTCAAACAGAAAAATTGGGCCTTGAATGTTGGTGGTGGCAGAACATTATAACCCCTCACAATTACTCTTGGTGGGCGCAGGAACGGGCCCCGCTGTTATTTATTTCAAAAATTGTAATAAAATGCCCCAGCCAAACAGGTGCAGAAAAATTGGAACATAGGTGTTGGTGGTGGCATACACTGAATGAGCTGATAAAAAGTGAAATTAAACCTCGCTCCCACAGATAACATACATAAATAAAACAAAATTTAAATGCAAACAAAGTTTTTGAAATGCAATGTGACAAAGTGACCTGTGCAATCAGAACAAACAACATAAATGTGCCAAAAATTCAGTCCATATATATAAAACGCTTGATTAATCCTCAGATGATAAATAGGTGCAAGAGTTTATATCCAATATATGAACAGTTCATGAGTGCAGATGTGCAAAAGAACATGAAGTTTGTGGTGCAAATTCAACAGGGCAAATAGGGTGACATAATAACTTCCACCATCGCTAGTGTCACATCCCAGCCTGTAAAAGTATCCTCCAATGGCAGCATCAGCTTGTAAGGAACCTGGGACAGAACACTACACCTCCAAAGTCACTGGATGATGTAGAGGAAAACAAATGGGGACTCCAATGGTGAAGTACGTCCCAAAAAGGTATTTAAAACTCAATAAAAACAAAGTGTACGTTCCAATACAAAAAGCAGGAAACGGAACGCCGCAAGTGCTCCTCCTGCATTCCACCAAGCGGAAATAACGTGTCAAACTCCGGCCTACCCGACGCAGGGTTTAGTCAGCAACGCGTTGACGTCATCAGGGGTCACGTAGTGAGACACATCACTTCCTATTATATAGACCGTCCACTCTGTAAGACAGCCGATCCAGTTCAATCCTCAATAATGGGTAATCAATACAGCAGGTAAATACTGGATGGGGAACATATAAACATTAAATAATATAAAAAGTACTATATGGGAATGATCTTTTAATAATATGCAAAAATGCAAAGTGGCAAGTATCCCCCTAGTGGAGACGGGGGTCATGACCCTACTCTACTATGAAATAATTGCAACGAATGCTCCATCTAGTGGAGAAATAAAATAACTAATGGATTGGTATGTGGAAAATGCCTGTAAAATATATTCAATGTAAAAATTCAAATAAAAAAAATAAAAATATCTAATAAAATTGAAATCTGAAAAAAATTATATACAGATGAAATGGCGACTGGAACCATCTTATGAAACAAGTACAGTAGGAGTACAATAATTTATGAAAAAACACCAAAAAACATCATATTTAACCACTTCAGCCGTGGAAGGATTTCCCACGTTAGGACCAGAGCACTTTTTTCAATTTGGCCCTGCGCTGCTTTAACTGGTAATTGCGCGGTCATGCAATGCTGTACCCAAACGAAATTTGCGTCCCTTTTTAGCCACAAATAGAGCTTTCTTTTGGTGGTATTTGTTCACCAAAATGATATTTTCTACTTTTTGTTATTAGAGAAATACAATAAAATAATTTTTAGTCGTAAATTTTTGCCAAAATGCATTCAGCCACATGTCTCGGGTAAAAAAAAAAGTAAATTAGTGTATATTTATTGGTTTGCGCAAAAGTTATAGTGTCTACAAACTAGGGTACATTTTCTGGAATTTACGCAGCTTTTATTTTATGACTGCCTATCTTATTTCCTGAGGTGCTATAATGGAAGGGCAGTACAACCCTCCTTAATTACCCCATTTTGGAAAGTAGACACCCCAAGCTATTTGCTGAGAGGCATGTTGAGCCCATGGAATATTTTATTTTTTTTGTCACAAGTGATTGAAAAATGACAAAAAAAAGAAAAATACACAAAGTTGTCACTGAAATTATATATTTCACCATGCCTCCTAGCAAATACCTTGGGATGTCTACTTTCCAAAATTGGGTCATTTGGGGGGCTTTTGTGCTACCTTGACATTTCAGGGCCTCCAAAACCATGATAGGTACTGAGGAGTAAAATCACCTATACATATACCATACACCTTTCACATATACCCATGGCATGTGTGAGCAACATATCATTTAGTGACAACTTTGTGGAAAAAAAAATTTCCCCGAAACTTGTGGCAAAATATAAAATATTCCATGGATTCAACATGCCCCTCAGCAAATAGCTTGGGTCTACTTTCCAAAATGGGGTCATTTGGGGGGGGTTGCTATCTGGGTATTTCAAGACCTCCGCAACTGTGATAGGTAGTGTGGGGTGAAGGCACACATTTTCGCCCTTAGAAATCCTGAAGGCGGTGATTGGTTTTTGGGGTCCCGTACTCGGATAGACTCACAAAAAGTCTCACACATGGGGTATCCCCGTACTCAGGAGAAGCAGCAGAATGTATTTTGGGGTGGTGTAATTCCACATATACCCATGATACCCATGGAGTGTGTGAGCAATATATAATTTCAGTGACAACTTTGTGTAATTTTTTTTTTTGTCATTTTTCAATCACTTGCGACAAAAAATAAAATATTCCATGGACTCAACATGCCTCTTAGCAAATAGCTTGTGGGGTCTACTGTCCAAAATGGGGTCATTTGGGGGGTTTTGAACCCTACATTAGAAGCCTATGCCACACATCACCCACCAAGTCTTTTCTGACAATTTTTGTTTACATGAAAAAATACTTTTTTTTTCTAGAAAATTACTTTGTACCTCCAAACATTATATATATTTTTTAAAGCAGAGGCCCTACAGATTAAAATGGTGGGTGTTGTAAAATGTTTTTTTCACAAAGTATTTGCGCAGTGATTTTTCAAATGCAATTGTTGGGGGAAAAAAACACTTTTTTGAATTTTAATGCACAAAAACACACTATATTGCCCAAATATTTGGTGAACTATAAAAGATGATCTCATACTGAGTACATAGACACCAAACATGACAGGCTTTAAAAATAATGCCTGCCCGCGCAGCGGCGACAAACTATATACACCTTTAAAAGCCTGTAAAGGCCTTTACAGGTTACCACTTTGTATCTGCAGAGGAGGTCTGCTGCTAGAATTACTGCCCTTGATCTGACGTTCATGGTGATACCTCACATGCATGGTGCAATTGCTGTTTACATATGACACGAGACCGAAGGGGCGCATTTTTTTTTTATTTATTTTGTTTTTTATTTTATTTTTACACTGCCCCTTTTATCTTTTTTTTTTTATATATAATTTTTATTGTTAGCACGGGAAATTTAAATATCCTGTATGATAAAAATAGGTAGTGTCACATTTTTTTTTTTTTTTTAATTTGGGGTCTATTAGACTCTAAATCTCTCCTCAGCCCTTAAAGCATCTGACCACACCAAAATCTGTGTGATAAGATGCTTCCACAATTTCCCAATGGCATGGTTTATATCCGGCGAAACTGAAGTCATGAAATGCTCATAGCCTCCAGTATCTTAGGCCATAGAAATGATTGGAGCCATTCTAGCCTTCAATCAGCTCTATGGTCAGCTGTCTGCATTCTCGGGCTCCCTGGTGGGACAGGAGAGCCCGAGAAAACCATGGAAGATGGCGGGGGTGTTCCCTCCCACTGCTTGTAAAAAGCAGTCTAGCAGCTAATCAGCTGCTAAGATTGCTTTTACATGAAAGCAGACCGCTGGCTGAACATAACGATAACTAGATGATACCTATACCTGCAGGCATCATTCCGGTATAATCACTCTAAGACCAGCAACATACTAATATGTCGTTGGTCCTTGTTGGGCATATGTTGTAATGTTCTTTTTTTTTCATGCAGCCTGTGGGTTAAATGAAAAAAAAGAATCAATCGGTGGGTATGCCCAATGTTAGAAAACCTCCCTTCATCCACCCACTTCTAAAGGTGGGCATAGCCCCTTTTTAAAAATATATAATGGAGCATAGGGGCAATCCACCCCAATTTCCACCCCTGCCCCTATGCTACGGTATATATGCTCTTTTTTTAACTGTGGTGGTTGCTGTCACCATGAATAAATCAGTGCTGCAGCTAGCGTACCTGAAAACCAAATAAAGATTAATAAAACACAGTAAAATATAAAAAATAACATTCCTGCTAAGAAGAAAAAAACATTATAAAAGCATTACATACAATGCAAAAAAAAAAATGATAAAAAACAGTAACAAAACATTACAGGTATGCTTAAAAAACAATAGAGAGAGCAATAGAATAGAATGAGAATAGAGAGAAAATAGAGATAGAAAAACAGGAAACATACAATTGTTTTTGGCTTTTATTATTTTATATTTAGTTAGGTTTTTATAACTTTGTTTTATTTGTTTCTTGTTTTTTTTTTGGTATGCTTGTTTTTTGAACAGTAATTCCAGGTTGGGGTCTCACAAAATGTAGTGACATCTTGGAGACCCCGTGATAGTGTGCCCTATTCCTGTGTAGTGCTGTTCCCTACACTAATACTCAACCAGTGTATGGTAGCGCTCGAAACAGTCACCAATGCAGAGACCAGTCTGGTCAAAACAGTGGTGGCAATAAAAATGGGTATTACGTCTGTATCCGCGTTGTCGGTAGACACATCTTTTTTGGGGGGCTCGGTTGGTAGGGGTATCAGGGATGGCATGTGGAAAATGCCGTCCATGCAGATGGCTCAACGCATTTGGATTGGGAACATTATTATTATTATTATACAGGATTTATATAGCGCCAGCAGTTTGCGCAGCGCTTTACAAAAATGAAGGCAGACTGTACAGTTACATCACAATTTGGTACAAGAGGAATCAGAGGGCCATGGGGTGCAGAACCATCTGGATACAGAAGGGCTCTGATGATCTCTTCCTGGAATTGAAGGAGATATCCAGTCCGTCCTGACGCTCTGTATGGCACATAAGCGTTCAGCATAGCCAATTGGAATAAGTGAACAGACACTTTTTGTACCAGTGTCTGGTCTTACAGGCAATTAAGTACTGTGCCAATAACTGGTCGTTGAGATCCACCCCTCCCATATTAAGGTTATATTCATGGACACAGAGGGGTTTCTCCACAACAGATCGAACAGTGCCACATGCGCCAATTTGGTGATCAAACAAGTGACTAAAAAGTGGCACGCTTGTGTAGTAATTGTCCACGTACAAATGGTACTCCTTTCCGGATAAGGGTGACACCAAGCTCCACACAATTTTGCCAGCGCTCCCTATGTAGTCTTGGCATCCTTCCAGCTCCACATGACTATCTTTGCCCTCATAAACCATAAAGGTACATGTATAGCCTGTGGCCCCGTCACAGAGCTTATACAACTTGACCCCGTATCTGGCATGCTTGTTGGGGAGGTACTGTTTGAAAGCAAGACAGCCAGAAAGTTTAATCAGGGACTCGTCCACATACACAACTTGGTTGGGAATAAAAAGTGCTGTGAACTGCTGGTTGAAGTGGTTTATGAGGGGCAGAATTTTGTGGAGCCGATCATATCCAGGGTCACCCCGTGGACAACAGAGTTCATTATCGCTGAAGTGTATGAACCGCAGGATCTGCTCGTATCGTGTCCTGGCCATGCAAGCAGAGAACACGGACATATGGTGAATTGTGTCAGTGGACCAATATAACCGCAACTCAGGTTCTTTATGTATGCTCATGAGGAGGGAAAGGACTTAAATTCTGGAATCGTAATTGGTTTCCAGTCTCTGGCAAGTGACAAATGGGGATTACTGGCGATGTATTGACCAGCATATAAATTGCTTTGATCCACAATAGATCTATAGAGATTTTCGGTGAAAAACAGTGAATAAAAATCAATGGCCCTAAAGTCAACAGTTTCTGCCAGTGAATGGGGGAAGTATGGGCACTGCATCAGTGGTGGGTTGCCAATCAGGGTTTGCAAGCCTGGCAGGAAGGGCACAATGTGCTCTGCGGGCCTGTGTTTGTCTTTGTCTTCGTGGCTGCGGAACACTATTTGTGCTAGCCACACCAGCTTGAGCTGCACTTATGGGACTCGCCACGTCATCAAGTGTTACTGCAGTGCTGGTTTGTCTATGACCAGGATGTACTAGGCCGCTGTTGCTTGCCAGGTCATCAGAAGGAGTAGCGGCACTAGTACTGGCTCTCTGCTCCATACGGGAGCCCTGCGGTTCTTGCACCTCAGCGAAAGCAGAATGGGATCGGGTACGCTTCACCTTAGCAGGGACCACAACTCCGTCCTCAGAGCTATCTGACAGGGTGCCGCTGCTGTCTACGGGTTCATATGCTGAGCCTGATTCTGACAGTGGAGCTTCCCCATTGCTCTCGTCTGTCATACTCAGCATTGCGTAGGGCTCTTCACTAGTGTACCTCGGTTTGGACTTGTTGGGTTCTAAATTTATAGATGCACTAGTGTGACTCACAGGCAAAAAAGCGCACCTGGTTGTCAGAGCCTGTTTCAAGTCGACCAAAATCACTGTCAGATTTCGCAGGGATTGGGCGTGATCTCTGCAAACACTGCAGATATGTGTGATGTGTTTTGTAAGTGTCAGCGATCTATTGATCCAGGACTTGGGTGGGGCTGGGCTGGGCAGAGGGACTAAATGCAGGTGCTAGCAGGTATCTGGGCTGATCCTGCCAACGCCACGTTTTTTAGAACACTAATCTAGTTGGAACGCTAGTATAGATCTGATCAGATCAGATATTGATCTGATCAGATACTGCAATAGTATCTAACACCTATCTAATATGTGTGTATGCGTGTCAGAGTACCTAACTAACTGGCCCTGCCTGGTGTTTACGCTGAGCCTAATGCACGCTAAAAGCTAACTGAGGTCACCACTGGGCAATCAGGGGTTAAAACCTATAAAAGGCATATTATATATGCGGCGGATGTGATGGGAAAAAAAAACCTATCTAGCTAGTGTCACCCGAGACACTTATACAGTGATCACAGATGACAGGGGGCAATCAAGGGGTTAAAAACTTTATTGGGGGGGTAAGGGGGGTACCTACCTAAGCCTACTACTACCTACCCTAACACTGATTAGTGACAAGTGACACAAGTACAGCGATCAGTGAACGATCTGATCGCTGCACTCAGTGACAGGGGGTGACAGGAGTAAAGGGGTTAACTGGGGGGCAATCAGGGGGCGAACAAAGGGTTAAAAGTGTGCCTATGTGTACTGGTGTTAGTGTAGTGTTGGTGCACTCACGTTTAGATGTCTCTCTCTTCTCTCTCGAACGGAAAAGGATGGAGAGAGGGAGAGTGGCATCACTTCCCTGTCTGTGTTTACATTCCACCGATAGGGGAGGCATTCCATTCGTCAGGACCGATCAGCAGGTATAGACCAAAAATCATTGGTCTATTCCTGGGGCGCGCGTGCCCCCTGGCTGCGGCCGCGCGTCCCGTTTATAGACGGTGATTCACGGGGTGCTGCCACATTGCAGCAGTAAATGTACACGAGGCAGTCAGGAACCGGTTAATAATTTGACAAAAAAAAGTTCAGATCAATGTCTAAATTAATACCGGCAGGTTGTAATGTATTAACCTGTAAATCCACTCAGTTTCATTCATAGAAATGGACTGAGTGAGATTACCTCCCCGCCAATCTACTGAATGAGCTGTATATATAGTCTACACTGAAGGCAGCGTATATTATATATATATATATATATATATATATATATATATATATATATATATATAAAACATATATACAAGGTGAGCCATTTATATGGATACACCTTAATTAAATGGGAATGGTTGGTGATATTAACTTCCTGTTTGTGGCACATTAGTATATGTGAGGGGGGAAACTTTTCAAGATGGGTGGTGACCATTGTGGCCATTTTGAAGTCGGCCATTTTGAATCCAACTTTTGTTTTTTCAATAGGAAGAGGGTCTTGTGACACAACAAACTTATTGGGAATTTCACAAGAAAAACAATGGTGTGCTTGGTTTTAATGTAACTTTATTCTTTCATGAGTTATTTACAAGTTTCTGACCACTTATAAAATGTGTTCAATGTGCTGCCCATTGTGTTGGATTGTCAATGCAACCCTCTTCTCCCACTCTTCACACACTGATCGCAACACCGCAGGAGAAATGCTAGCACAGGCTTCCAGTATCCGTAGTTTCAGGTGCTGCAAATCTCGTATCTTCACAGCATAGACAATTGCCTTCAGATGACCCCAAACATGATGTTCAGTGATGAGGCAAACTTTTATGTGAATGGTGAAGTTAACAAACAAAACCACCGCTATTGGTCTGACACTAACCCACATTGGATAGATCCCTCCAAGACTGTTGGAACCAAAAATTTATGGTATGGTGTGGTATATGGGGTACAAAGATAGTGGGGCCATTCTTCATCAATGGAAACCTCCCATCACCACCCATCTTAAAAAGTTTCCCCCCTCACATATACTAATGTGCCACAAACAGGAAGGTAATATCACCAACCATTCCCATTTTATTAAGGTGTATCCATATAAATGGCCCATCCTGTATATATATACACTATACACTGTACATATATATTCTTACACTGCCTGAACTGACTCTATATACTATACTCTGAATGAGCTATATATATATAGTCTACACTGAAAGCAGCGTATTATATATACATTATTTCACAAAAGTGAGTACACCCCTCATATTTTTGTAAACCTTTTATTATAAGTTTTCATGTGACAACACTGCAGAAATGACACTTTGCTACAATGTAAAGTAGTGAGTGTACAGCTTGTATAACAATGCAAATCTGTCCCCTCAAAATAACACACAGCCATTAATGTCTAAACCTCTGGCAACAAAAGTGAGTACACCCCTAGGTAAAAATGTCCAGATTGGGTCCAAAGTGTCAATATTTTGTGTGGCCACCATTATTTTCTAGCACTGCCTTAACCCTCTTGGGCATGGAGTTAACCAGAGCTTGACAGGTTGCCACTGGAGTCCTCTTCTACTCCTCCATGATGATATCACAAAGTTGGTGGATGTTAGAGACCTTGCGCTCCACCACCTTCTGTTTGAGGATACCCCACAGATGCTCAATAGGGTTTAGGTCTGGAGACATGCTTGGCCAGTCCATTACCTTTACACTCAGCTTCTTTAACAAGGCAGTGGTCATCATGGAGGTATGTTTAGGGTCATTATCATGTTGGAATACTGTCTCCGAAGGGAGCGGGATTGTGCTCTGCTTCAGTATGTAACAGTACATGTTGGCATTCATGGTTCCCTCAAATAAACTGTAGATCCCCAGTGCTGGCAGCACTCATGCAGCCCCAGACCATGACACTCCCACCACCATGCTTGACTGTTTTCAAGACACACTATGTCTTGGTTTTTGCTAAAATACATATCCCAAAAAAATTATAAAAAAACAAATTTACTCATAAGTTTAGGTCGATATATATACTTCCTCATATTTTTGGTAAAAACAATCTCAATCGGAGTATATTGATTGGTTTGCGCAAAAGTTGCCGCGTTTACAAACGATGAGAATTCATTTATGGGGCTTTTTTTTTTTTTTTTACTAGTAATGGCGGCGATCTGTGATATTTGCAGTGGACATGTCGGACACTTCTGACACTTTTTTGGGACCATTGGCATTTATACAGCGATCAGTGCTATTAAAATGCACTGATTACTGTGTAAATGTCACTGGCAGTAAAGAGGTTAACACTAGGAGGTAATCAAGGGGTTAAATGTGTTCCCTGCTAGGTGTTTCTAACTGTATGGAGGCTTGGCTGACTGGGGGAGGAGAGTGATCGTTGCTCCCATATACAGGGAGTGTACAATCACGATCCTCTCTTCTGTCAGAATAGAGATCCCCATTCTGTCACTGCGGGGGAGCAATCGTGGGTAGCCGGTGGACATCGAGTCCGCCCTACCCACTCCCTGGCTCCCCCTCTACACAGTGAGCGCACGAGCGTGCCTCTGGTGGCACGCATGCTCCCGATCCGCGATCTTGCAGCCACTGTCAGGTGACGGCGATATGCAATATCGAGCCAAGTTTCCATCGTTAATCCACAGCGGACGGTCATCAACTGGTTAATGTTTAAACCACTGACAACAAAAGTGAGTACACCCCTAAGCGAAAATGTCCAAATTGGGCCCAAAGTGTCAATATTTTGTGTGGCCATCATTATTTTCCAGCACTGCCTTAACCCTTTTGGGCATGGAGTTCACCAGAGCTTCACAGGTCGCCAGGAGTCCTCTTCCACTCCTCCATGATGACATCACGGAACTGGTGGATGTTAGAGACCTTGCACTCCTCCACCTTCCGTATGAGGATGCTACACAGATGCTCAGTAGGGTTTAGGTTGGGAGACATGCTTGGCCAGTCCATAAAATTTACCCTCAGCTTCTTTAGCATGGCAGTGGTCATCTTGGTCATGTGTTTGGGGTCGTTATCATTTTGGAATACTGCCCTGCGGCCCAGTCTCCAAAGGGAGGCGATCATGCTCTGCTTCAGTATGTCACAGTACATGCTTGTATTCATGATTCCCTCAATGAACTGTAGCTCCCCAGTGCCGGCAGCACTCATGCAGCCCCAGACCATGACACGCCCACCACCATGCTTTACTGTAGGCAAGACACGCTTGTCTTTGTACTCCTCACCTGGTTGCCGCCACACACGCTTGACACCATCTAAACCAAATAAGTTTATTTTGGTCTCATCAAACCACAGGACATAGTTCCAGTAATCCATGTCCTTAGTCTACTTGTCTTCAGCTTTGTTGAACTTCCAGCGACCAGTATGAGAGAGTGAGAGTGATAACACTAAATTTAACATACCTGCTCCCCATTCAAACCTGAGACCTTGTAACTCTAACGAGTCACATGACACCGGGGAGCGAAAATGGCTAATTGGGCCCAGTTTGGGCATTTTCACTTAGGGGTGTATTCACTTTTGTTGCCAGCAGTTTAGACATTAATAGTGGTGTGTTGAGTTTTTTTTGAGGGGGCAGCAAATGTACGCTGTTATACAATCTGTACACTCATTACTTTACATTGTAGCAAAGTGTCATTTCTTCAGTGTTGTCACATGAAAAGATATAATAAAATATTTACAAAAATATGAGGGGTGTACTCCCTTTTGTGACATACTGTATATACTATATACGGTACATATATATTCTTACACTGCCTGAACGGACTATATATACTATACACTGAATGAGCTGTATATATAGTCTACACTGAAGGCAAACACATTATATATATTATATACTGTACATATATATTCTTACACTGCCTGTACAGGGAGTGCAGAATTATTAGGCAAGTTGTATTTTTGAGGAATAATTTTATTATTGAACAACAACCATGTTCTCAATGATTCCAAAAACGCATTAATATCAAAGCTCCGATATAACCAGTGACTAAACAAAAACAAAACAAAAACTTACAGTCTTTACATATAAACACTTAAAACTCTACAATATAACCAAAGTGACGACTTTTATTTATTAACTTTACCCATATATAAACAAAAAACAATTCAACGGATTATTAATACGTGTCATTATAAGTGGACGTGTGTGTCTATAGGAGGATTTTATCGATGTTGATTTTTGTTTGATTTTTGATGAAGGTTTTTATAAGTCGAAACTATAATTACGCAAAAACCTTAGTAACTCTTGTACCAACAACAAGTTATTATTTTAATAAGGAGTTTTTATGTTGAACGGATTATTAAGACGTGAGGGACATGTCCGTCACATTCTTATATATACATGTCATATATTATATATATTACACAAACGGAAGTCACATCTG
>BLSH010501138.1:1682526-1706618 GCA_018402905.1 Glandirana rugosa | reverse complement strand
TGGCAGCTGTACGCTTGACTTTTCTCAGTTCACGGGCAGTTATTTTGCGCCTTGGTTTTTCCACACGCTTCTTGCAACCCTGTTGGCTATTTTGAATGAAACGCTTGATTGTTCGATGATCACGCTTCAGAAGCTTGGCAATTTTAAGAGTGCTGCATCCCTCTGCAAGATATCTCACTATTTTTGACTTTTCGGAGCCTGTCAAGTCCTTCTTTTGACCCATTTTGCCAAAGGAAAGGAAGTTGCCTAATAATTATGCACACCTGATATAGGGTGTTGATGTCATTAAACCACACCCCTTCTCATTACTGAGATGCACATCACCTAATATGCTTAATTGGTAGTAGGCTTTCGAGCCTATACAGCTTGAAGTAAGACAACATGCATAAAGAGGATGATGTGGTCAAAATACTCATTTGCCTAATAATTCTGCACACAGTGTATATACTCTGCACTAGATCTATATACTACACTGCCTGCACTGCCTGTATATAATCTGCACTAGATCTATATACTATAATGCCTGTATATACTCTCTACACTAGATCTATATGCTACACTGCCTGTATATACTCTACACTAGATCTATATACTACACTGCCTGCACGCCACTAGCTAAACACTTCTCTGCCCATTCATGTTCACACACTACATATGGGCGTTGTACAAGCAGCCTTATATAGTGTGGGCGTGGACTGAGACCCACTCAGAAACGATTGGGCAAAGGCACCCTGCCTTTGGCCAATCATTGCTCTCACAGCAGAGTGCGCTGTGATTGGCCAAAGCATGCACATGACAATCAGCGGGCGGCATTTCCCCGCAATTTCTCTGCACTTTGGGGTGCAATGATTAGCGGCAATAATAAAAGTGACACAGACTAAAAAGAAGTGTGAATAACAGATGTGCAATGATTGACGGTTTCATTTAAAGTGACACACAGACTTTAAAAAGAAGTGTGAAGAACAGATGTGCAATGATTGACGGTTTCATTTAAAGTGACACACAGACTTTAAAAAATTGTGCAGAACATATGTGCAATGATTGACGGTTTCATTTAAAGTGACACACAGACTTTATAAAGAGGTGTGAAGAACAGATGTGCAATGATTGACGGTTTCATTTAAAGTGACACACAGACTTTAAAGAATTGTGCAGAAATGATGTGCAATGATTGACGGTTTCATTTAAAGTGGCACACACATTTTGCAGAACAGTGATATGGGTACTCCCGGCTTATTTATACTTTTTTGACACAGTTTGAAGATGATTTTAGAACAGTTCTATGGCCTCTAATGTTAATTAATACTTTTCAGACCCATTTTGAAGATGATCTCCATTTTTGCATTTTTTATGTTTTTATTTTTTAAAAAAATATTTAAAGTTATTTTCCTGTCCCCATTTCTTTGTAGGGCACTTGTCCCACCCTTACCCACATTTCTTTCCGTTTGCAGACCTCTAGGACCTTCCAGGACTATTTTCCAGCCTTTTTTGTGCCTAAAAGTCAGTGTCCCCATTGATTTCAATGGGGTTCGGGGTCCGGGACAAAGTTCGGGGGTTTGTCCGGACCCGAACCCGGACTTTGTCCCGAAGTTCGGCCCAACCAGCAGAACCCGGACTTCTAGAAGTTCGCTCATCTCTACTGCTGAGGTGTCAGAGCCCCTTATATGCTCATGCTTGTTTTGGGCCAATTATTAAGTAGTGAAGTTCAGTTTAAGGATATTGCCCTTAGAGCTTGCAAGCCACTAATCGTTGCTTCTATATTTCTGTCTTGTCAGTTTTTTCTAATCCTATTATACACCACTATTCACTGTTATTGGCCTCATGCCTGCATTTGGTTCATAGAGTAGTAGAACAAGCTCTTACCGTCTTGGAACATGTAGGTGCTTCAGTGTTCAGAGCCTTGTGACGTCAAAGTGAGCTGATAGGAAAATGATGTGGGTTAGTCATTTGCAAGGCTTTGACTTTGATACATGAATCACAATAAGCCTCTTTATATGCATTTCAGATCAGCTTAAGGGCCCATTCACACTTGGGCATTGCGGCAATCTGTGCTAAAACCTGAGTTAATACACATTTCTGCAATATATGGCAATTCATTCATTCTATGTGCACTGTGTTGTGGCACCATTCATTGTGAAAGGCATCTCATTACACTGTACAGTAGAGCAGTGTTCTCCAAACTGTGGTCCAACTATGCCAACAGCATGGCATAATCCTCTTATTGATGACAACAGTGGGACCTATTCCTTCCAATGACACCAACACTAGGCCATACTTACTTCCTTTGATGTAAACTTTAAAAATCTATTCCTCCCACTAATACCAACAATGGGGCACTATTGCTACCACTGAGCCCAACGACGGGGGAATTTTATATGGTTAATGGGGGTGAGGTATGTGTACTGGGGTGCATATCTCATTAGTGACATGGTTAATGGGGGGGGTAAGGTATGTGTACCGGGGTGCATATCTCAATAGTGACATGGTTAATAGCGGTGAGGCAACCAAGAGTTTTGTTTGTGAGTATGATTCTCTTAATGGTAGTGAGATATATGTACTGGGGGGCATATCTTACTAATGACATAGTTAATGGGGTGAGGTATATGTACTGGGGTGCATATCTCACTAGTGATAAGGTAAATGGTGGTGAGGTATATGTACTAGGGTGCATATCTCATTAGTGACATGGTTAATGGGGGTGAGGTATGTGTATTGGGGTGCATATCTCCCTAGTGACATGGTTAATGGTGGTGAGGTATATGTACTGGGGTGCATATCTCACTAGGGACATGGTTAATGTGGGTGAGGTATGTGTATTGGGGTACACATCTCACTAGTGACATGGTTAATGGCAGTGAGGTATATGTCCTGGGGTGCATATCTCGCTAGTGACATGGTTAACATGGGTGAGGTATGTGTATTGTGGTGCAGATCTTACAAGTGACAAGGTCAATGGGGGTGAGGTATGTGTACTGGGGTGCACATCTCACTAGTGACAAGGTTAAAGTGGTTGTTAACTCTCACTGATAACTTCATATAATCCTCTTTGTTTCCTAATTATATTTGCTCCTGTCTCTGTGTTTTATAAAAAAAAAAAAAAATGCAGTTTAAACATGTTTTCAGAGTGCCCCTCAGTGCTCACGTGACCGGCCACCTCTTTCCTCTCTCTGTCTGACAGCTGCAGCGGGCGGGGCTGAGATTTCCCCACTGACATCAGTCGGGACGAGAAGAGAGAGCCGGCCGGTCACGTGAGCGCCAAGCAGCAATCTGAAGACATGTATAATTGGCATTTTTTAAATAAAACATAGAGACAGGGGCATATATCATTAGTAAACAAAGAGGATTATATGAAACATTAAAAGTTATTTCAGCAGCAGGAGGTGAGGGGGTGGGAACTGACAAAGGAGCAAACAAGCAGGGAGGGGAGGGGGGAGGAGGACAGAGGGAGACACAGGAAAGTTGCAGATAGCAGCGGCTGATGGAGGCATGCAAATTGACCATGGTGTCAGGGCTCAGCAGCTATGATATACCGTGGTCAGTTTACAGAGGGGCGGGCAGAAACTGGCAGGATCAGCCAGTTATTTCAGGTGATACAGGGGGCCAAATTACACAGCACAGGCACTGTAACGTGCTTTATAGGAGCAGGATCTTATTTTTTAGGGTAACAAACACTTTAATGGGGGTGAGGTATGTGTACTGGGGTGCACACCTCACTAGTGACATGGTTAAGAGAGGTGAGGTGTATGTATTGTGGTGCACATCTCATTAGTGACATGGTTAATGGGGGTGAGGTATATGTACTGGGGTGCACATCTCACTAGTGACAAGGTTAATGGGGGTAAGGTATATGCACTGGGGTGCACATGTCACCAGTGGCAGCTGATGCTGTATATTTTGGGGGGGCGGCAAACAAGAAATCCCACCGCCACCCCCCCTTTCCCGGTCAGTCTGTCAGCCCCACACTTACCCCATCTAGGTAGCGGGCAGCTTTGGCTTCTTCCTGCGTCTTCTCCTCCTCGATGGCTTTACCCTGCGTATTGGACTTCACGGCTGCTTCCTCCTCGGTGGCTTCCCTCCTCCTTCCCTCGGCTTGGTGGCTAATATGATTGCTTTTCCTCTCGGCCAATCGGGTCTCAGGACCCACTTCCTGATGAGGAAAATTAGGAAGACAGTAACGAATATTAATTCGCTATTGTCCCACAACAGGGTGGTCTCAGGGTGCAGTGCCCACCCTTTTTTTAAGCCAATTACAGCCTCGGGCTCTAATCATGTGCTTCAAAAAAAAAAAAAACCCCATTGAAATCCATGCGTTTGGCGCCCTGCATGGAGATTAGGGTCCGGGCACATGGATTAGGGGGCTGGTGCCCCTGCGCCTCTAATGGGTGGGCCGCCACTGCATCTCACTAGTGACTTGGTTAATGGGGTGAGGTATGTGTACTGGGGTGCAAATCTCATAAGTGACATGGTTAATGGGGGTGAGGTATGTGTACTGAAGGGTAGATCTCACTAGTGGCAGAGTTATGGGGATTATCTGTGAGTGCTGGATTGTAGAAATGTAAGTAATAATGATTAATCAACATATCTATTTGCTGTCAAAAAACAGCACTTTGGGGTTTATTTTTCTTTTTTTGTTGTTGTTTTTTTTTTCAGAACTAAAACTTTTTTTCAGGTAACTGTAAAGTACTTAGGTAATCATAAGGCTGGGTTTACATCTCTTTAGTTAAAATGCATTTCACGCAAGTAAACTTAAAAATGTTTGTAATTTCTTAACACATGTTTTTGCATTTTAGGATAAAGGACACCTCAAATGCAAAAAGACTGTATACACTGGCAGAGTAAGTTTGATTATAAATATCATTTAAATCCTAACAATTATGTTTTCTTGTTTTGCTCCATTTTGGTCAGTTAAATATACCATTTAAAAATGTACTATTTTTATATCTGTTTAACAAAACGGTGCTAAAAAATCCTTGTTGATCCTACCAACAGTCAAGAGCTGTGCTGTGCACTGTGCAGTCTTATCTCAAGCAGCATTACTTGTGTAAGCTTCAACCCTCCCTCCCCCCATGGTTTGCCCCATGTTATAGAGGAGAGGAGAAAGAGAGGTGTTCTGTAGTTCCAGCACACTTTCTGTTCTAGGGAGTGCTACTGGCAGGATCACTAGGTGAAAATAAAGGTAAAACTTGAAACAGTTAACTACTGTATAATGCAATCACCACAATTCTGGGCATTGTTTTAACCACTTCCTCCCGCGCTATAGGTGAAAGACGGCTACAGCGTGGCTTTGTTGTTCTGGGAGGGCGTCCATGGACGTCCTCCCAGAACCACGGCCCTTGCGTGCCCCCACGGCGCGCTCTGTGATCGTCGTGTCCTTTGGACAGCCAATCAAAGATCATGGTAAAAGGCCAATCACAGCGGCTCTTTACCACGTGATCAGCTGTGTCCAATCGGCAGTGCTTTACTCACGCTCTGTCATAGCGGAAGGAGAGGAGAGCCGGTAACCATCAATCCTGACATGAGATATGTACACAGATAATCAGGGCACTGATCATAGTGCAGCCGAATCAGTGGCCACCAATGCTGACCATCAGTGCCCATCAATGTTGCTCATCAGGGCAGCTTATCTGTTCCGCCTATCAGTGCCCATCAGTGATACCTATTAGTGCATCATATCAGTGCCTATCAGTGCGTCATATCAGTGCAGCCTCGTCAGTGCCTTCTCATCAGTGCCCATCAGTGCCGCCTATCACAGCGCCCATCAGTGAAGGAGAAAAATTATTTATCTGCAAATTTTATATTAGAAACTAAAAAAAAGTTGTTGTTTTTTTCAAAATTTTTGGTCTTTTGTTTAGCAAAAAGCCAGTGGTGATTAAATACTACCACAAGAAAGCTCTATCAGTCTCAAAAAATGATAAACATTTGGGTAGAGTTTTGCTTGACAGTGGAATATTCATTGTGACAGCACTGAAATATGAAAATTGGTCTGGTCAGGAAGGGGGTATAAGTGCCCAGTAAGCAAGTGGTTAAAACAGCACGCAAGACTACCCTCCATCACAATCTCAAGCAAACTTTATACCAATCATCAGACTGCTACATCACTGTTTGCTTATGAATAATAATACAGCATCAAACCAGACTGAATTGATGTGACAGCTTTTGTAGGGCCTATATACATCTTTGTGGTTCAACAATGTACGCATGCTAATGCACATTAGGCTGCAAGTTATAGTACATTGCGGTAAAGCACTATAACATGGCCTGTGCACCAAACTGCATGAAAACATTTCATGCACCATCTTTAGCCATGCAGTGCACCACAACACATGATAGTGTGTTACTATGTATTGAAGTGGTGCTTTAGGCTGGGTTCACACTGTCCGACATTTAAACGGTCCGACTTTGATCCTACTTTGATGTGCGATTTACGGTCCTACATAGGGTCAAAGTCAGTCTGATTTTCTGTGAACAGGGATCTGACAATACCAAGCACCTAGTGCTCTGGGGATCTTGAAGGGGAACCCCCGCCAAATTAAAAAAAAAAAAAAACGACATGGGTTTCCCCTCCAAGAGTAAACCAGGCCCTTCTGTCTGATATGGATTTTAAGGGGAACCCCACGCAGAAATAAAAAAACAGTGTAGGGTCCCCCCAAAATCCATACCAGACCCTTATCTGAGCACGCAGCCTGGCAGGCCAGCAAAGGGGGTGGGGACGAGCGAGCACCCCCCTACTGGACCATACCAGGCTGCACACCCTCATCATGGGGAGTATGGGTGCTTTGGGGTGGGGGCCTCTGCGCCTCCCATCCCAAAACACCTTGTCCCCATGTTGATGAGGACAAGGGCTCTTCCCGACAACCCATGCCGGTGGTTGTTGGGGTCTGGGGGCTTATCAGAATCTGGAGGTGCTCGGATAAGGGTCTGGTATGGATTTTTTCGGCATGGGGGTTCCCCTTAAAACCCATACCAGACCAAAGGGCCTGGTATGCTCATGGAGGGGAACCCCATGCCGTTTTTTTTTTTAATTTAGCGTGGAGTTCCCCTTCAAGATCCTCAGAGCACAAGTCGCATGTCAAAGTTGGATCAGGTAAGACACTTATCTGACTTTGATACGACTTCAGTGCTTTTCAATGGGCTGAAGTGGGATCAAAGTCGGACAAAAGTAGTACAGGAACCTTTTTTCAAAGTCGGTCCGACTTTGAAAAACACAAGTCGGACCAGTTAAGATGCCTCTCATAGGGAATCATTGTTTTTGTGAAGTAATGCAACTTGTACTCCTAATGTCTGTCCGAGAATTGGACTAGTGTGAACCCAGCCTTAGAAAGGTCCACTGTGGTACCATTCAGAATGACATGGGGCCACTGAGAGATATGAAAACTGATCAGAGGTTCCAAGTCCTGCTCTATGTGTGAGACTTTAAGTGTGAGACAGAGACTGGAGTAGGGTTTTGGTAATGCTTGTTGGATTCCAATAGGAATTCAGGGATTAAAAATATGTTTTTGTTTTATTTTGTCACTTTTTTGAAGTGTTATACTGAATATTAGTTGATTTTTTTTTCAGGTTATGGGACTTATTTGAAACTGGAAGGCCCTGTGAGCTTTTCTCCACTAATAATTTGAATACTGTTGGATGTCAGTTCCTACTAAATGGAAGCATTACAGATTCCCATGAGTTTGCAATGGTAGTTGCAGACACATCAAAAAGTATAAAGCCCTATATATATTATAGAAATGCTAATTATATAGGTAAGTTTGAAGGCCGTATGAAATGTTACATTGGTAGTTCTGTAAATTAAAAAGGGAACCCTTGAGTATGGAAATGTGGGAACTGTGTCCTGTTTCAAATACTGCATTATGCATTGACATTCCACCTTAGACCCAGTTTGTCCAGACAGTATGGTCACTTGCTAACTTGGCACCATCCACAGGCAGCTTAACCCTCCAATAATACACAGAAGTGTAATCCAATGCCGTTTTACTTTAGCTAATTGCAGTATATAGGTTGTTTTCCAGTCTTTTAAAGTGTAAGAAGATAATGACTTTGCTAAGCCCTGTCTGTGAATAACTAACACTGACTGAACTTGGAAGTAGTGGGGCGGGTCTAGCTAGGACTAAACTAACTAGCACTAAGAAGGAGGGGTGGACATAGGGAGGTACTAAAATAACATTGTAAACAAGTTACTACAAAACAATAACAACCTAATGCAGTTCAATACAAATCTGAAAAATGACAGGAAAGTGGGGCAGAACAAGCTGCCATAGCTGATTTGATCTTACACGGTATCTGATCTATCAATTTCCTCATCACTGCTAAATTTACCCTGCCAAATATTGCATTCAGATAGCTTGCACTCAAAGCTGTCAGAGTATCTCAAGAGCGGCTGCATCTGTTTAGATTTCTCACTGTTAGGCTGATCATTTTATGCCAGCTACTTTGATTTTCAAGGCCCCTCACAGCTTGAATTTTGGTTGGTTTATCAAGAACAGGCTGAAATTCACTTTGCGTATGGTCAGCTTAAAAGTATCGTCTCTGCGCCTTTTATCCTCATCCTGTTTTTTTCTGCTTATTGAGGCTTTGAACGTAAACTAGCATGCAGGGCTGAACTTAACTGGTTCATACCTTCTCAGTGACTTGGTAATGAAATCAGCATCATAAACACTGACCCACAACAAAGGCAGGGTCGTGTGCAGGAGCTGTTTGCTCTTATTTCAATCCAGTTGCATGTTGCCTTAGAGGAGACGAGACCTGCCTGTGAATAAACACTATGCTTGTTTGACCAGCTATAATCTAGTGGTCCAAACTTTGGGGTAAGAGGCCCGGTGTGTTGGTGTTCAGTGGAGGACTTTATTACTCACTTTAGTTTGTCCAAATATACACCTCGGATGACACCTAAGGAGATATGGACTTTTGCAATAGTGTCCATGGGCACCTTTGAACTTTATTATACTAATTTTTAGCGCTGCACAGACCCATTCCTCTATGTTGTAATATACCTGGTTGATCCTGGCTGTTGCTGAGTCCCCCTGTCTGTGCTGACCATGGTAATAATGGCTTCTGACCATGATCAGGTTACGTGCCTCCGTCAACCTGCTCTCTGCTTTGAATGTCTCCCCTCTCCCTCCCTGCCTGTCAGCGTGAGAGAGTCTCTTCTCCCCATCCCTCCCGCTGCTATTCAGCTGCAATATGCAGCAAATATACATGTATCCCCTCCGGATTATACTGCCAATAACAACAGTGTGTGTGTTTTTTTTTTTTTTAAATGAAAAGGCTAAATACTTTTTCCCATACCGCCGCTGTGTGGCCACGTTATCCCCCTCTGCTGGCCTGCTGACATCACAGGGCCCCTCCTACTGCTCTCCATAGATTGGGTAAGAAGAGTGGAGGGGGATCATGTGACTGCACTGCTGCAATGTGAGTAAAGGTATTTAGCCTTTTCATTAAAAAAAAAAACACACACTGTAGTTATTGGTAGCGTAATCCAGAGGGGATACATGTAAAGTCACAATGTGACTTTACAAACACTTTACGTTCAAGAATAAACATACCTATGAGGCTTATGAGTCCCAAAAGAAAGTGCCAAGCAGATGCAGCATAAAAACAACATAGATGACTAACTTTAAGGTTAGGATGAAGCTTACTTAAAGCGGTTGTCTACTCATTGATTTGATAGTGTCAAAGAAGAGTTAATATTCCCGGCATGCCCGAAATGCTAGCTGTCTCCTTGATTGTGCTCTCAACCAAACTAGCAAACCATCCAATGGGTGGTGTCATAATGGATCACATGTACAGCATCATGGCAGCTGCAGAGGCTAAGATGTCAGCTTCCTTAGCTGAAAACGATAGGAGAGTATACAACTCTTTAACAGTGGATAAGCAACATTTCGGTTACATTCCATGTGTACTTCAGCATCTTTATTAACATGTACTTTATAATTAGTTCTGTAATTATATTGCACTTTAAACAGGAGACACATCATTGATCTGGCATTACATTTTAAAGCGCAATTCCATATAAACATTTAAATACCGAAGGGAAATTAATATAAGTGACCTATTTTAGACAAGGGATTTGTATTACTGTTTAGACCAGTGGTCTCCAAAATGCGGCCCGGGGTGGCCAGATGTGGCCCTTTGCTTGCCTTTATCCTTGAGGCACTATTCCTCCCACCGACATTAACAATGGGGCATAATTCTTGCCACTGACACCAATGATGGGACACTATTCCTCCTACAGACACCAATGATGTAACACTATTCCTCCTACTGACACCAATGATGGGACACTATTCCTCCTACTGACACCAATGATGGGACACTATTTCTCCTACTGACACCAATGATGTGGCACTATTCCTCCCAATGGCATTAATGATGGGGCACTATTCCTCTCCCTGACACCAATGATGGGGCACTATTCTTCTCATGGACACCAATGATGGGGCGCTATTCTTCTCACTGACACTTCTGAGGGGACACTATTCCTCCCACTGACACCAATGATGGGACATTATTCCTTCCACTGACACCAATGATGGGGCACTGTTCCTCCAACTGACACCAATCATGGGGCACTATTTCTTCCACTGACACCAATGATGGTACACTATTCCTCCCAATGACATTAATGATGGGGCACTATTCCTCTCCTTGACACCAATAATGGGGCACTATTCCTCTCACTGACACCAATGATGGGGCATTATATCTCCCATTGACACCAATGATGGGGCACTATTCCACTCAAGGACACCAATGATGGGGCACTATTCCTCTCAAGGACACCAATGATGGGGCACTTTTCCTCTCAAGGACACCAATGACGGGGCACTATTCCTCTCAAGGACCCCAATGATGGGGCACTATTCCTTTCCCTGACACCAATGATGGGGCACTATTCCTCTCACTGACACCAATGATGGGGCATTATTCCTCTCAAGGATACCAATGATGGGGCACTATTTCTCTCAAGGACACCAATGATGGGGCACTATTCCTCCCACTGATACCAATGATTGGGCACCATTCCTCCCACTGACACCAATGATGAGACACTATAGCTCTCAAGCACACCGATGATGGGGTACTATTCCTCCCACTAACATCAATGATTATTATTATACAGGATTTATATAGCGCCAACAGTTTGTGCAGCGTTTAACAAAATGAAGGCAGACATTACAGTTACAATACAATTTGGTACAAGAGGAATCAGAGGGTCCTTGTCACGTACCTGGTGGTTGAGTCTGGCTTATGCGGGGGCAACCTCACTTGCAGCCCTGGTTCCAGAGCCCCTGGTAGTGAAGACAGGGAGCTCTGGAGCACAGGGGGGCACGAGGGCTGGACTTTGTTACAGATGGCAGGTGAAGGTCCACTGGAACTCGTGCAGGTAGGGTGGTGGTTCAGGCTGGGTCGGCAACGGGCTGGCGGTGTGGTACAAGTGGTTCAGGCAAACGGATAGTCGGGTACAGGCAGGGTCGGCAATGTGCGGGCAGCTGAGGTACAAGAGGTTTAGGCAGAGACGTGGTCGTAGGCAGGCAGAGGGTCGGTACAGGCAGGGTTCAATCAGAGGTCGGGCAAGCCGGGTCACAGATGCAGAAGACTGGAAAGACAGGTCACAGGAACTCACTAACACGCTGTAGATCAGACAGCATCTTGCTACAGGAAGCAGGAAGTTTAAATAGAGCTGCTGCTGCTTAATGAATTAGAAGAATCCACACTCAGCTGCCATTAACCCTTAGCACAGTCTTTTTCTAACAGTCCTGCTCTTTAAAGCTTACAATCTAAGAGGGAGGGTCAATTGATTCAAAAGGTAATAACTGTGGGGGATGAGCTGATGGAGAAAGTAAAACAGTGTATTAGTTAGAAGCAGGATAGGCTTCTTTAAAGAGAAGGGTTTTCAGGGATTGTCTAAAGATGGATAGATTAGGAGACAGTCGGACAGATTGGGGTAGGTAGTTCCAAAGGATGGGAGAAGCTCTGGAGAAATCCTGAAGGCAAGCATGGGAGGAGGTGACAAGGGAGAGGAGGAGGTCTTGGGAGGACCGAAGAGAGCGGCTTGGTTGGTATTTTGAGACTAGGCTAGAGATGCAGCTGCGGGTAGAGTTGTGGATGGTTTTGTAAATTATTGTTAGGAGTTTGAATTTTATTTGTTGGGTGAGTGGAAGCCAGTGGAGAGATTGGCAGAGAGGGGTGGAGGACACTGAACGATTGGTAAGGTGGATAAGTCTTGCAGGATCATTCATTAAGGACTGCAGGGGGATAGTGTATGTAAAGGTAATCCAATGAGGAGAGAGTTGCAGTAGTCAAGGCGAGAGATAACCAGAGGGTGAATTAGAAGTTTGGTGGTGTTATTGGTTAAAAAGGGGCATATTCTAGCAATGTTGCGTAGGCTGAGGCGGCATGATTTGGACAGGGATTGGATGTGGTCTTGAAAGGACAATTTAGAGTCTAGGGTTACCCCTAGCACCCTGGCATGTGGGGATGCACTAATAGTTGTGCCATTGATCTTAACAGAGAAGTCAGGGGAAGGGGCCTGTGGGGGAGGAAATATCATGAGCTCAGTTTTAGATAGATTCAGTTTGAGGAAGTTCTGTGTCATCCAGGCTGATATTTCTGTTAGTAAATCAGTGATGTGTTAGGAGACAGATGGGGTGCTATTCCTTTCACTCTTGCACTGTTACTGATGTTGGGACATTTGTTCTCCTATTGGCTACAGTCCGGCCCCTCTAAATTCTGAAGGATAATAAACTAGCCCTTTCTTTAGAAGGTTTGGAGACCCCTGGTTTAGACATTCCTGTAATTCAAACACCTCTGCCACACTGCAAAACCAGGAGGATGACTCCACTATTCCCTACTTCAGCTTTACAGTTTCTTGTTCCACATACCTGCTTATTGGACAGATGAGATCATTCTGGTTTGTGGCCGAGTTACTGGCTTCGAAGCAGAGAGGTGATATAAGGGGCGTTTCAAAGTTGAACCAAAAAATAAGAGTGTCACATGCCTAGCTACTTACAGACTTAGAATTATTTGGAGCAAAGTATCTCTTTTACGCATGCTTAACATGACAGATGACGTGGAATTTGATGGCTTGCTATGAGCCATCTTTTGTCACTTTAAAAAGACACTGTCTCTACAAAGGCCACCACCCATGCCAAATACTTACCAGCGTTAACACTAAACTCCTTTCTCATCTGTATCTGGTGATAATACCCAACACTTCCAGGTATGGAGATCCTTGTGACCTCCTCTATGACAGTGCTCAGATCTAGAAGCCAGTCAATGCACCCAAGCAGAGTCAAATGGCTAGAGGGAGTGACATCGCTACTCATTCAGGATGCTGACACCAGAAATTTAAGGGCTGGGTGTGTGGTGCCAAGGGAACATGGTAAGGAGAGTACATGGGGATCAGAGGGCCTTTTGCATGGTCACTTGGATGACAGTGCATACACAAGGCGAAAGAGTCTCTTTAAACTATTTTAAATCATTTATTACAGTAAAGGTCTATAGATATAAAGATTAAATATATCTGAATGTTATTTTACATTTTATTTTTTAGCAAAATTAAAACCTCCAACAATAATTGATGCAAACAGGACTTCACATAATATATATGTGAGCTGGAATCAATCACATAATACTGATAAAATAGAATATGAGTTATTACTGACATCATCCAATGGGCATGCAGAATCCTATGATGTAAGTATAATGCTTTTAAAAAAGAATTTATTACAGAGTGCACCTTCAATATATACTTCATTAGGCATGATGCAGAAGCTGTTTGCCTTTAAGCAGTATTAAACCCAAAAGCAAACATTTATTATATTGCAGCTTACCAGTTCTTGTGATGGCTGCATTAGTTTACTTTTTTTAGGCTTTGTTTATTCTATTTTTATATGGTGATTCAGCTGGTAAGCCTGTTGTTTTTTTTTAAAGAACAAGACCTTTGTCAGATATGTCAACTTACAGGGATAAGTCAAACCATTTAACACTGAGGTGGTGCTTACAATGATCAACTTTTATTTATTCATGCAAAACCTGCAAAATGGTTTGCTGTAACTGATTATAAAGTGTGATCTGGAATTTGGCTTCAATTTGTTAGTGTATTTATTATACATCTGATAGTGCGGCACAGTGGTGTAGTGGATAGCACTTTCGCCTGGCAGCAAAAGGGTTGTGGGTTCAAATCCCACCCAAGACGCTACCTGCCTGGAGTTTGCATGTTTTCCCTGTGCCTGCGTGGGTTTCCTCCCACACTCCAAAGACATGCTGGTAGGTAAAATTAGATCCTGTCTAAATTGGCCCTAGTATATATATGAATGCGAGTTAGGGACCTTAGATTGTAAGCTCCTTGAGGGTAGGGACTGATGTGAATGTACAATGTATATGTAAAGCGCTGCGTAAATTGACAGTGCTATATACATATCCGAAATGAAATAAATAAATCTAACAACCCCCCCATTGGCAATGCTGCTGTCTGCTGTGCCCCCTGTGCTCATTCATCTATGGTGCAGACAGGAAGTGCGTTACTGGCAAGATCACATGCAAAGGCAGAAAGCCTTAAAAAAAGAAAACAAATGCAGTAATTACTACAATATATTTGCCTAATTGCCTTTTAATTTCAACTTCATATGCAGAAAAGGCAACAAAGGGTGATAGAAGCGTGGTGGGCACATTTTCACATTTTAATCTCCAAGGTGGACTGGAAAGTGCCAGGCATATCTTGCCGTTGAGCCCCCAAGATATATAATAAGTCAAGAACTGACTACCTTTAACCTTCCTAGCGGTATTCCCGAGTGTGGCTCGGGGTGGAATTTCAGCACCAAGAGCGGTAACCCCGAGCCACACTCGGGACTGCATCGCTGGATCCAGGCAATGTTTCTTACCTTGTCCCCTGGATCCAGCGATGTCCTCCCGCGGTGTCAGCGTGTCTCCCCGCCGCTCCGATGCCTCTGTGTGCCGGGCTCCGTTCCCTGCGAGCGTCGCGTCGCACGGGGATGGAGACCGGCGGGAAATTCAAAAAGTTAAACACACACAGTACATACAGTACACTGTAATCTTATAGATTACATTACTGTATGAAATCATTACACATCCCCTTTGTCCCTAGTGGTTTGCCCAGAGCCCTGCATGCACTTTTATATAATAAATGTCATTCTTTCTGCCTGGAAACATGAGAATGTCCATAGCAACCAAAAAGTGTCCCTTTGCGTCAAAAGTGGTTTTTGATCAGCTAGAAAACACCGATAGTAAATAAGAATGATTTGCAGAATTGAGTGATACTGATTTTTGGGGAAATTTATCATCAGAAACTGAAAGTGACGATAGCGACAATTCTGCAACTGAGCAAATTTCTGCGTTTTTGGTTTGATTACATTATTGCATACATTTTATTACTATTATATTATTATTTTTGATAATTATTTTTAGTTATTTATTATATTATAATTTATGATTTCATTTTTCAAACTTTTTCATACCCGGGATGTCTACTAGACTCTTGTTTGGACAGATTTAAGTGAGTTATTCCTAAGAATTACAGGCCTACAATATAAAACGCCAAATTTTCATGCAAAATAATTGTACCACTTTTGGAACAAAATTCCAGACAGAATCATACCGCCAGGGAGGTTAATGAATATGTCCTGACTGTCTGATCGTTACTGATTCTTTCCTCTCTTGCAATAATCTTTTTCTGCTCTCCAGGCTCCTTTCCTGTACTTTGGAGCAAGCTACTTGCTCTATGTATTCATTAAGATCAGCTGAATGTGGCCAAGATCAGTCCATGCTCTCAAAGTGTTACTAAACCCACAACAGTAAAATACGTCTGTATATGCAAGATAGCATGCTTGTTATACACACAGTGGAACTTAAGGGGTAATCCTCTGCATTGTGTAAAAATACATCTGTTTTATCCTGTATGCCATAAATCCTTCCCTCCTGCACTGTCAATCTGCGCAAGTCCTTATAATACACAGCAGGGTGGTAAAGCTGCACATGCTCAGTTTGGTCTCTTATGCTGTGTAGAACATTTCCTCTTTCAGTTGAACTGTTCAGGTCACATGATATTGACATCACACATGTGGGCGTGTATACAGGCTGTAATGGAAATCTCCTCCTACTTGAACACAAAGCTATGGACAAACTGTGCAGGTTATCAGGAAACCATGGTATACAGATCATCCCAAAAGGTATATAGTGGCAGTATTTTAATGTAAAAAGAAGATTTATAAGCTGTGGGCACTGTGGGGCAGATTAACTATTTTCATATTACCGGGTTTAGTAAAACTTTAAATTGACAACAGTCTTTTAAAAGAGGATGGTGCAATTTAATTTGGTTGCTATAAATTCAAAGACCTTTCCAACATCAGAAAGTTATATCTATAAGATACTATACAGCTGCTAAAAAAAAGTATTGAACATGTCATAATTTTTCTAGGTAAAAATATTTTTAAAGGTGCTATTGACATGAAATTTTCACCACATGTCAGTAACAACCCATTCAATCTATACATACAAAGAAACCAAAACAAATAAGTTCATACATTAAGTTATGTGTAATAAATTGGAATGACACAGTGAAAAAGTATTGAACACATGAAGAAAGGGAGGTGCAAAAAGGCATGGAAAGCCAAGACACCAGCTGAAATCTATCAGTAATTAGAAAGCAATCCTGCCCCTTGTCAGTGCAAATTAATATCCCCTGGTTCAGTTCAGTCTCAACTGATGGCCTATAAAAAGGCGTATCATTACCAAGGTGTCACACAAGAAACATCTCATGATGGGTAAAAGCAAAGAGCTCTCTCAAGACCTTTGCAACCATATTGTTGCAAAACATACTGAAGGTATTGTCACAGAAGGATTTCTAAGCTTCTGAATGCTCCAGTGAGCACTGTAAGAGCCATAATCCGGAAGTGGAAAGAACATCCTTTCACCACAACCAGGTGCTCCTTGCAAGATTTCTGACAGAAGAGTAAAAAGAATTATCAGAAGAGTTGTCTGAGAGCCAAGAACCACTTGTGGTGGGCTACAGAAAGACCTGGAATTAGCAGGTCCAAATGTTTCAAAGAAAACAATAAGTAATGCACTCAACCGCCATGTCCTGTACACAAGCTCACCACGCAAGACTCCATTGCTGAAGAAAAAGCATGTTGAAGTCTGTTTAAAGTTTGCTGCACAACATTTAAAACAAGCATGTGAAACACTGGGAGAATATAGTCTGGTCAGATGAGACCAAAATTGAACTCTTTAGATGCCAAAATACACACCATGTTTGGAGGAAAATGGCACCTCACATCACCCTAAACACACCATACCAACAGTGAAGTTTGGAGGTGGGAACATCATGATGTGGGGCTGTTTTTCAGCATACAGTACTGGCAAATTTCAGGTTGAGTGGGAGAATGTACCAAGACATTCTTGATAAAAATCTGCTGCCATCTTCCAGGATGATGATGAAACGAGGGTGGACATTTCAGCAAGACAATGATCCCAAACACAAAGCCAATGAAACTCTCAATTGGTTTCAAACAAAGAAAACAAAGCTGCTAGAATGGCCCAGCCAATCACCTGACTTGAATCCAATAGAAAATCTATGGAAAGCACTAAAGATCAGAGTTCATAGAAGAGACCCACGGAACCTTCAAGATTTGAAGACAAATTCACACCTGAGCAATGCATGTGACTAGTTTCTCCATACAGGAGGCGTCTTGAAGCTGTCATTACCAACAAAGGATTTTGTATGAAGTATTTAATACATTTCAGCTTGCATGTTCAATACTTTTTCCGTGTGTCATTCCATTTTATTACACATAACTTCATTTCGGAACTTATTTGTTTTGGTTTCTTTGTATGTATGGATTGAATGGGTTTTTGTTACTGACATGTGATGTACATTTCATTTCAATAGCCCCTTTAGAAATATATATACCTAAAAAAATGGTGACATGTTCAATACTTATTTAACCTGCTGTAACTTTACTTAAAGTGGTTGTAAACCTCAGAAAAATTAACATAGCATATCCCTCTATAGTGTGTACTTGTCTCTAATATGAGCCCTAAGTGCCATTTCTGTCTGCTGCTTTGTTCCTTTGCCATCTGCATGAATCACTTGCCATCTGCAACAATCAAATGTTTTCCTGATACCAAGAGAAAAAAGGTGACAGGGGAGTGATTTTCAGCACACATTCTGTGATTGACAGCCTCAGCTTTCTTCCTGTGGGCTGTGTAAAGGGGGTGTGTCCTTCCCCTCCTATTCGCTCTCAGAGCTCTCCTCACTGATCTCCGCAGTGTGTAATTTCGGCTATCTGCCCCCTGATTTCTGACATCTCAAACAAGCTCTGGACTTTGAACGGATATTGAGGAGAGAAGACTGTAGTTACACAGGTACAACTTATGTAGGAGGATTTGTTTCATCTCTGTGCATCACCTGAGGCCAGTCACTTCACTGGGTATATGTGAGGGTTTACAACCACTTTTAGGCTTCATGCACACGGGACGCTTTTTCAACCACCCCTGAACGATTTTTTTTTTGACAGCTAGAAACCGGCGTCTAAAATGCCCATTTTGCCGCGTTTTGCATGCCGCGTTTAGTGGCGTTTTGCCACGTTCGCGTCTAGGTGCGTTTTTGAAAAAAAACTTTTTTTTTTTTAATGGAAATGCCTGTAAAAAAAAAAAAAACGCTCCTAGAAGCGAGTTACCATTTAAACGCATTTACAAGCAGTTTGGCATTTCAAATGACTCTAAACTGGCATCTGAACCCATTTTTTTGCGTTCCAAAAAAAGCCTCTGAACTCAACTGCCTGGAAATGACCTTAAACTACCCTGTGTACATGTACTGATAAGATAACATTAAATGAGTTCAGGGGCAGCTGGAAAAAACATCCAAATGCCCCTGAACGTCTGTTTATCAGTCTCAGTGTGCATGAGACCTAAGGAATAGGTAATATTTTTGTGATACTGTTTGATTAGACAGAATCCCTGGCATTTGTTCCTTGATCTACTGTGCATAGCACTAATAGTCAATGTGATATGGATAGGAAAGGGTAATAGGAAGAAACATTGGGACTACATAGTAATTCGATATTAATATATTCTGTAAATTACCAGAAATATGATTATTTATTTGATTTTCCAGATGACTCAAAGCAGTATGACTCTTAATGTTCTCCCTGATGTTACATACGCAATTAAAGTACGGGTAAAGCTTTCACATACTCTGTTATTTGAAAATGACAATTTTATCTGGAGCGACTGGAGTAAGGAAACAATATTTCCAGGTATTTACATTTTTGTGTTTCTTTTTAAAAGAAGTTGTAAACCTCAAAAAAAAAAAACTAAAAAAAAAGCACTGTAAGACAAAGGCATAATGAGCTAGTATGCATCGCATACTAGCTCATTATGAAATACTTATCTTAGAATGATGCCATGGATCAGCACCGGCGCCCTGCTGACACGGCCAACATGTCTCCTAGAGTTATTTCCGGATTTGTGGACTCCGGCGCTGTGATTGGCATGCACGCGGGAGCCGCCGGTCACGGCACGGGCCCTGAAGAAATGGCACCAGCAGGCAGTTTCTTCAGTGCGCATTTGCTGATGACATTGACAGCAGCGCATATACTAAATAACTCCTAAACTGTGCAAGTTTAGGAGATATTCACGGTACCTACAGGTAAGCTTTATTATAGGCTTACCTGTAAGTAAAAGTGGTGTAACAGAGTTTACAACCACTTTAAGGGTTCATAATGTCTACAGCGCCAGATTTAGACCTTGGAGGGACCCGGGTCATTTCAAGTTCAGGGGCCCCTCAACATAGAAATAAATAATATGACAAAAAAGGGGAACTGAAATGAATGGTAAATCAAATTTATTGAAAAAAGTTAGGTTCTGAAGAAGACACATGTCTGATTTTTTCCACCAATTTTATTGACTGTAAGAATACACATTACACAGGTAATTGGAACTGGCCAGTTGTACATCAAAATGTATGCATCAAATCTTTAATCTACCATAGATGGAGCTAGTTCAGCAAAGACTGGCCGAGATTCCATATAAAAGGATCTCAGCCCTGCATTGCATAGGCCTTTTTAGACCTCTGTTCTGCTTTTGTGTGCATTGCACAACTGCCTCATGTCTACAAAAACGTCTTCTTAAGAGCAGTCATTCTTCTTCTTGAGGGTCCACAATCATTTTTTGGGGTCCTGAGCTGATTAAATTCAAAGGTTATTTAGGATCCCCAGAACAAGAGACTGTGTTGTCCCCACTGGGTTCACAGAAAAAAATAAAAACCTGACAGATGTGAACTTTTCCACACTTTCTTCAAAACAAGAAAGTGCGCTTTAATTGTTAGGAGGGACAATTAGACCCCTTTCACACTGAGTTTTTCAAGCGCTTTGGCTTTAAAAAAAAGCACCTCAAAAGCTCACGAAAAATGCTATCCCATTAAAATCAATGAATGCTTTCACACTGGGGCGGTGTGCTGGCAATGTGGTGAAAAAAATTCAGTATGATGCATCTTTGGAGCATGTTTGGAGAGCTTAAAGTGCCTCAAAAGACACCCCTCTCCATTGAAAGAAATTGGAAGTACCCGAAAAGCACCTTAAAAATTGTTTTTGGAGAAGTTTTAGTCACGTGTCTTTTAAAAAGCACACCACAAATGCCTGAAAAGCACCGCAAAAGCGCTCAGTGTTTTATGGGCAGTTTAGAAGCGCCTGAGTGTGAAAGGGGCCTTAAGTGTCCAACGGCTCTGGTGTGTCAGGGTATGTCTGAACCATTAATTTAGTCAGCTATATCAATTATTTAATTGCTTGATGAACAACAGTGCCTCCAATACAAAGATAAATTAGAAAAAAGCTGACTTAATTAATTATTCCTAAGTTATTTTGCCCATGCAGAAAGTCTTTGAATAACACAATGAAATTGCAAGCAGAATAAAATTACCAAGAGAAATGGAAACTATAATTACCCTCCCAAAAGTGGGTGTAGGCTTTAAAATGGCTGCTGAGCAGACCCTCGGATGGCTACCGATCACTGGGTGGAGTTGGTCTTCCCCAAAATGACAATTAGCTACGCTGGGAATAACAATTGTGTATCTACCATGTAAAAACAGGGTGTGTGTTGCTCGCATCCCAGGTAAGTTCAACAAACAGAAAAAAACACGGGGTGGGACTTTACTGGCAACAGAACATGCAGGTTTAGGTAAAATATAAACATTTATTATACATAATAAAATTTCCAACAAGGTAATACATATTCAAAGATAAGCATACGACATAGTGGCATGATCTTTCTTGCCCCCACTTAGTAATTATGTGACACGGTTTTACATGGTGCTATTGTTTAACTGTCATTCTGCTTTACTACCCTATGATTCCCAGGTGTCGGGAGGTTGCGAGGATTTTCAGTTAAGTAGCCTGTTTTAGGCTATTAAGTATCTAAGTGGTTTATGTTATTTACTCAAGCCTGGTTATGCCCTAAAGGCTTTCTTTTGTTAAAAAAAGGAAAAAAAATCTTCTTTCAATAAACAGAATTTTCAAAAAAAAGATAAGCATAAAACTCAAGTTACATGCTAAGGTAAATGCATATGTGAATCACATGTTGTCTCTACCCAATGCATTTCAGGAAAACCTTTCATCAGGGATGCAATAAGTGAGATGCATATGTATAAGACATTCTATGAATAAGAGACATAATATCAAGATCCATTCATAAGTGCAAGTAATAGGTTGGTACACTATGTGGTCACAATCATTATTCCTCAATATGTTAGGGACACCTACCACATAGATTAATTGCGATGAGATGCATCATACATAACTGAGTGCTCAGAAGAGAGGTAATATCTGTATCTAGCTGGGGGGAGAAATTCAACACTATGCCCAATCAGATGGGGGGAGAGGGTAGAAACCTCACTGTCCCAATGAAGGTCCTCATGCAAAAATGCCACTGTAGTCCGCAGATGGTATGAGATTCTAAGCTCTAACGAGCAGGGCCCTCTGATTCCTCTTGTACCAAATTGTGATGTAACTTACTGTCTGCCTTAATTTTTGTAAAGCGCTGCGCAAACTGCTGGCGCTATATAAATCCTGTATAATAATAATAATAATAAGGGTGGAAAGATTTGCGGAAATGTGAGTCAATGAGGGAAGGGCGACCATATCCACAATTGGGGTACGATAAACCAAAGTGGGTAAGGCTGGATGTTAGGCAGTCGATGCCATGCAAGAAAAAAAGAAAAAAAAAATGTCTTCAAAAGGGGAAGACCAACAGTCCAATTCTGAGATTTAAGAAAAGGAATATATGTCAAAAATTATATAAATGCAAGTGAAAACTTTGAATGTAACAATACATATGTATGTGAACAAGCATACGTCTGTGACATATCCAGCGATACCCATAATATGGTTCGTAATTATAGTGAGGATAGAAATTTAAGAGAAAGATTACCATAAAAAGCGAAGACTCCACATGAGTCTGTAGTTATAATCAGGAAGGTTGGTGGAGTAATTATTCCCTATATCAATTGGAAAGGGAGTTATAATTGATAAGTAGCTAGACAGTGGTGCAGTCTAGGTAACCCAAAGCATAGACAAAGAACTCACCTGTACACACAACAGCGGGCTGCTATGGCCATGCTGGCATCTCGATGCTGTGTAAAGCCACTCTGGGGAGTTAAATATATCACCCAACACCCATGCATGCCCAGAATGTCACCCATTGTGCGCTGATGCACAGATGCGGAAGTGGCTCAGAGGACCAACCAAGCCTGAAGTGCACAGCGCCACCCCCACAGTAAGTGGGGCGGTGTCATGCTTTCTAGACTCACCGGTGCACATGACTGGCCTCTACAGTCCGCAGATGGATATCCCCAAAAGGGGAGGAGAATCCATCCACCATGGAGCGTGGTCAAATGCGAAAATTCGTGAAGAGACCCCCTTTGTGCGCCGGGACAATGCCTTCCCTCCGGCAGAGGAGGGAAGCCACCCCAGTGTAACAGCCCCCTACGTGACTAGAAACGCAAAGGAAATAATAATAACTGGGGAAAGAAAGGAAAGAAATCAGACCAGACACCAAATAGAATTAATGAACAGAGAAGAAAAAGGAAAAGAGAGAGGATTGCATTTGAGTAGCACCAGCAGTAAATATATGGAGGCTGCCTAACAATGTAAATATAAATGAATATGTCCAAAAGACGGGACGGAGAGGGGAGATGGACATACAGTAGTTATTGTGTATGCCAAGGGTAAGTAACAGAGGATTCTATGGTTACGCCTAAAGCACACAACACGAATGATATATGTAACAAGATATATGTAACGTGCTTCAAGATAAGTATGTCTCTGTACTAATGACACTGGCTGGGAAGAGGTTAACATCTATGGCAATCAAAGGGTTAAATGTGTGCCTAACAAGTGTTTTCTCACTGTGGGGGAGGTTGCTTTTACTAAGGGAAGGCACACTGTGGCAGTGCAATGCCAGCCAGAGCCATGATAGAATGCCTGCTGTGTGTGAGTTATGATACCATCCATTATGCCAGAGAGACAGACACAGTGCAATGTAGTCTATTCACAGACACCCCCAAAACACACTTGTGTTGAAACCTTGAAGGCACTGGCAGCCCCACGATCTGATCCGTTTCCCCTCTGTGCCTGCTGCTGTTGTCTTGGAGGTGTGTTTGGGGTCATTATGCCCTGCGGCCTAGTCTCCAAAGGGATCATGCTCTGATTCAGTATGTCACAGTACACGTTGGCATTCATGGTTCCCTCAATGAACTGTAGCTCCTCAGTGCTGGCAGCACTCATGCAGCCCCAAACCATGACACTCCCACCACCATGCTTGACTGTAGGCAAGGCACACTTGTCTTTGTACTCCTCACCTGGTTGCCGCCACACACGCTTGACACCATCTGAGCCAAATAAATTTTAGTCTCGTACTAGGGAAACCTCTGATCCGGCGTCCCGTATTACTGGGGTTTGTGTGGAGGTTCTGTTGTCGTCGTCCGTGTCTCCCCTTTGCCTAGTCTAGCACCCCGACGGTCACGGAAGTTCCAAAGTTGTGTTCACACAAAACCCCCACAGACACTTATCTGATGTAACGTG
>BLSH010501138.1:1658293-1682516 GCA_018402905.1 Glandirana rugosa | reverse complement strand
CATCTTTATGTAGAGCAACAATTCTTTTTTTCAGATCCTCAGAGAGTTCTTTGCCATGAGGTGCCATGTTGAACTTCCAGTGACCAGTATGAGAGAGTGAGAGCGATAACACCAAATTTAACACACCTGCTCCCCATTCACACCTAAGACCTTGTAACACTAACGTGTCAAATGACACTGGGGAGGGAAAGTGGCTAATTGGGCCCAATTTGGACATTTTCACTTAGGGGTGTACTCACTTTTGTTGCCAGCGGATTAGACATTAATGGCTGTATGTTGAGTTATTTTGAAGGAACAGCAAATTTACACTGTTATACAAGCTGTACACTCACTACTTTACATTGTAGCAAAGTGTAATTTCTTCAGTGTTGTCACATGAAAAGATATTATAAAATATTTGCAAAAATGTGAGGAGTGTACTCACTTTTGTGAGATACTGTATGTTATTCTATGTTTAGTTTTTATCATTTATAATAAAGTATATATTTTTTAATCAATCCTGCCTGTGTTGTGCCCATAGAGTCCTGCTCATTTTTTGAGGAGCATTTATTCCTCTCTCAATCCTTTTTACTATATAATTGGATGGTGGCATGGTGGGGGTCTCCCCCTTCTATGTCTGTATGCATGTTTGTGGAACTATAGTTGGGTTTTCCCTATGTAGAAACAACCACAGGAACATGTAAGTAGGTACACCACCCCAGCAGTTTTGCAGATGGCATAATGGCGTGGTGTATATGGTCTGCTGTTGGGTAAGATTAAATTGGTACCTGCATTCATGTATTGGCAATATGACCAGTCTCCACAGTTGAATGTACCAAAACGTTTGCAGGGGTCTTTCTGGAACGTACCTGTAAATTCGCTATGGACCAATTAATCCTTTAATGATTTGGTCCTGTGATAAGTTAGAGAAGGGGTCTCTGAATGGAATGGTTTTATGGATGGATCTATATAGAGAAGATACCAGTATTTTGTAATGATTCTTTTCACAGTTTTTTTTTGTAATAACGTATCGGCATTTTGATTGGTGGATTTGGAGGTGTCCTTTTGCTTAAACAGGAGACTTTGTCTAATATGTTGTCTAGTATGGTGGATGGCTCATTTGTAGGCCTTCTTGAGGCAGGTCCTTGAATATCCATGTTCCTATCCCTCACTTAATTTCAGAACTTAATATGTTTAAAGATATCTCAGGCCTAGGAATTAACCATTCCAAATGTTCTATAACACCCATTAATATTCCCTCTGATGTTGCCTCAGTCATTAAATCAAACTATTCTTTTGCATGGACCACTACCCCAATTAGATACCTAGGAGTCATGATATCCCCAGACTTTAATGCTCTATATCATAATAACTTCCCAAGCCTCTTCACACACATAGAGAACCTCTTGAAAATATGGTCCACATATCGCATCTCACTTCTTGGCAGGGTGTGTGCTATAAAAATGAACATCCTCCCGAAACTTCTGTTTTTATTTAGAGCACTTCAGGTCAACATTCCCAGATATAAAATTGAATCCTTACAGAGGAATATTAACAAATTTTTATGGTTTAACAAAAAATCCAGATATAGCAAAGACCTAATATATCGCCCACAGAAAGAAGGTGGGTTGGGCCTACCAAATTTCTGGCACTACTATTTAGCCTCTAGACTGACTCATATGATTCAATGGTTTTCTGGAGACCCTGATGTCCCCTGGCTGAATTTTGAATCTCATGCTATTCTGCCCTACCACCTTCAGGGTCTAATCTGGATAAGCAGAAACTTAAGTAAAGATATTCGCCCTAAAAATATCATTGTCTCACAACTACTCTCACTATGGCACCGCATCAATCCCACATTCAAACTTTCCTCCCCAAACTTACCTTTGGCCTCATTCTTAGGAGATCCCAGGTTTATAGCTGCCTTTAAAAAGAATTCGGAATTTGAGATCTGGATCATCAATAAACTAACTAATATCTCTTCATTTCAATACAACAACAACTTCATATCCTTTGATATCCTCCAAAAGAGACATAACATTCCTGATTCTCAACATGAAAAGTACAATCTGATCCTAGACTTCTTTAACATACATTACCCACAGCATACTCAACATAATATTTCCAGTTTTGAATCGACTTGTATGAATTCCCCGCGAGGCAAAGGTCTTATTTCCACAATCTATATCTATATAAATGGAGCCGAGCTCCCCATCAAAACAAATGCCATGTTAAAGTGGGAATCTGACCTGGGTCAAGACATTTCCATTTTGGACTGGCACTCTGTAATCAAAAATTTAGTAAGAGCAAATAGAACACCTGCCTTCAGGGAAACTCCTTTGAAAATCCTTACTAGGTGGTACTTAACACCTAAGAAAATACATTCTTTCTATCCCACGGTCTCAACTAATTGCTTCAGAGGTTGTGGACTGCCAGGTTCACTCATCCACATTTTCTGGGAGTGTCCTAAGTTGAGTCCTCTTTGGTCAAAAATTACTTCCATTATTAAAACGATATCTGATCAGACATTGACCCTATCACCTCAGGTATGTTTATTATATTTCCCTTTTCCAAATATTCCAAAACCAAATATGGAACTTATTCACTCACTACTAAGTTCAGTACAATGGACTATAGCCTGTAACTGGCAGTCTCCAAATCTTCCCTGGAATCAGGTCATTTCTAGAATGGAGTCAGTTAAAACTACAGAATATATTCTGCACTGTATTAATGATACTATTCACATCTTTCAAGATAAATGGAAACTCTGGGATCAAAACATAATTTAGAATACAATCATTTATCAGACATTGTACATATGATTCTTGTATGTTTACACCTGCTCTCACTGCTTCCATGTATTTTCAAATTTAGTTATCTGCATAACTGTATCTCTGACCCAACTTATATATTGTATGTGACAATGTATTCTACTTCACTTTTATACCTAAATAAAAATCGTTTGTAAACAAAAAAAAAGAATATCCATGTTCCAGGAGTCTGGCTATTAATTTTGGGGCCTTGATCTGAAAATTAATATCATTGGAGAAATGACGGCAATTGCGTAAGTATTCGCCATATGGAATGGAATTAAGTAAAGGTTCTGGCATGTAGTGTAGTGTTACCAGATGTGGCCTTATGGTAAAGTGTGCAGTCTACCATCATGTTCCTTAATGTAGTTTACGTCCAGAAACTTGAGTGTGGTTGAGCTGTAAGACATAGTGAATCTGAGGTTGAATGCATTGTTATTCATTGCCATGATTCACTGTTTTAATGACTCAAAGGGACCGTCCCAGATGATCAGAATGTCATCTATATAGCGATACCAGGATATGATGTACTCAGTCAGTGGAATAAGTTCCTCGTCTGCTAAAAAGGAACGCTCCCACTCCCCCAGGTACAGATTGGCGGTAGAAAGGGGCACAAGTCCCCTTCGCTACACCCTGTACCTGGAGGAAATGGGAGCCGTCAAAGGAAAAAATGTTGTGTGTAAGTACGTATTCTAAAGATGAGAGTATGAATTTATTCAAGTCCCAATTTGTCCTATGCGATAGGATATTTTGAATTGCCGAGAGGTGTGGGTTGGAGCTATATAAAGCTTCCACATCTATCGCCACCAGCAGGGCCTGAGGTAGCACAAAGATGTCTTCCAGGTTTTGCAACAGGTAAATGGTGTCCTTAATATAGGATGGGAGATTCATCACATAAGGCCTCGGCTGCTAATCAATGAATTTGCTGAGGTTCTCAGTGATGCTACCCCTCCCTGAAAGGATAGGTCTCCCAGGTGGATTCTTAATATCTTTATGTACTTTGGGTAAGCTGTAGAATGTGGGTAGTTTTGGATGGGTAGTGTGCGTATGTATTCTCATGTTTGTTTATTGATAGTGTTATTGAGATATGCCTCATCAGTCAGAAGATAAAATTCTTGATTGTATTTTTGGATTACATATTTGGAAATTGGTTTGTACCATTCATTGTTTTGTAATATTTTCATACACATGGATTTATATTCAGTGCTAGTCGTAACTTCAATATTCCCCCCTCTGTCTGGGGGTTTAATTCTTAGATGATTTTGATTTGAAAGAACCTCCAAAGCTTGTTTTTCTTCAGGTGATAAGTTATTTTTTTTGGGAGAGCCCGTAATTTTAGGTTTCTGGATTTCTTGAGTGATCATGGTAAGGAAAGCTTTCAACCTAGGATTTGGTAAAGGGAAGGAAATGTATTCAATTTTTCTTCAAAGCAGTGTGTGTTGGTGGGCAGTTGGTTTTGTCTTCTAAATGTTCATTTAAAAGAGATTCTATGTCATATTGATCAATTGTGTCAGTGTTGTTTTGTTCTTCTAAAAGTGCTATCAGTGCATCCAAAGATTTATCATTAGTGGTTTTGAGGTGACCATGTGGTATGTATTTAGCATGAAAGTTTTTGAGTATCAGCTTTCTTGCAAATAATTTTATATCCCCGATGAGTTTGAATTTGTCCAGGTCCAAACCGAACAAAAATTGAGACCTTTGGACAAAAGTAAGATCTCATCCAAGGAAATGGTGTAATCCGAAAGGTTGATAATGTTTAATGGGTTGGTTGACTCCTTGGTGGTGCTCCCTTGTGGTAGTGCTTGTCCTGTCCCTAACTGTTGGTGGGTTCTAAAAAATCATCTGTGATGTTGGGGTTTGTGATGTGGCCTATAGGTTCCTCAGGGAATGTGCTGTTAGAAATAGAGATAGAGCTAGCCAAATGCCCACCGCTTGCATTACCTGTGAGTTATGGGGTAGAAGGTCCTTTCAAAGAGGGAATAGTGGATAGTGAAAGAGAACAGAAATTAATTGTACGTTTCTTTTGAGTATTGGATCCAGAGCCAGGTGAGAGACATTTGTTTTTTTGAGATTTCTTTTATTCTTGTGAAGTCTGTGAAGATGAAGAAAGTGAAGAGATAAGGGATGGATTTGAACCCCTGTCATTGTTGGCACCTTTGTTTTTGTTATCACTATATCTTGTCTGTTTTTTCCTTTGCTGCCATTTATAAGATGTGCCTTCCCAGAAGGCAGCTTTATCCCTCAAAAATGTGCTTTGGTGATGAGAATATCCTTGATTACAAGGTCTAGGTGAAGTTTGAGGTTTTCTTCCTGAACTTTATATGTGGGAGAGTCTTTGAACAGGTCTAATTTTGTATAAATGAATTCAATTTCCTTTTCTAGCGTGCAAATACATTTGCAATATTCTTCTATGAGGAGTTTCATCATTGCTTTGGTACACTGATGTAAATAGTTTTCCCATCTTTTTTGAAGATGCCATGGACACCCTCCAGTAGGGGGAAAATCTGTATCTGTAGAACAAGGGGGATTATAGCCTCTTTTATGTAATTTTCAAAGCTCTCTGTATGCCAAGAAAGGGTTACTTTCTTCTCAACCTTTTTCCTGAGTTGGAAGAACATGGAAATCATGTCTGACTCCTGTGACTCCTTTCTGTTTTGTTCTCTATACTGGGTCATTAGTGTTTCACATTCCTTTCCCCTAAACACATTGAGGCCCTTTGTAGTTGATTGCTCTGATATGACGGGTCAATTTACAATAACAAAAATGAAAACATTAGGTAATAAGCAGTGCATAGACAATAATTATTTGTTGTTTTTAGACGGTAGGATACTGGAAGAGAATGGGGTTGGGTATTTGTTACCCCGGTAGTTATAACAATTGTGTATTTACCATGTAAAAACAGGGTGTGTGTTTCCCACATCCCAAGTAAGTTCAACAAAAATAAAAAAAAAAACATTGTTGGATGGGACTTTACTGGCAATAGAACACCCAAGTTTTAGTGAAATATATACATTTATTGAAACATAATAACATTTACAACAATTTTATACATATACAAAGATAGTCAAAGCATACAACTTCAATTACATGCTAAGGTAAATAAATGCACATGTGAATCACATGTTGTCTCCACTCAACTCGACGCATTTCAGGAAAACCTTTCATCAGGGGTGCAATGGGAGAGATGCATATGTATAAGACATTCTATAAATAAAAAACATAATATCAAAATCCATTCATAAGTGCAAGTAATAAGTTGGTACGCTATGTGGTCACAATCATTAATCCTCAATATGTTAGGGACACCTACCACATATTAATTGTGATTAAATGGGTTGTATGTAACTCAGGAGAGAGGATAGAAATCTATCTGTGTCTAGCTGGGGGGAGAAAGGCAACACAACGTCCAACTAAAGAGGGGGGGGGGGTTAGAAACCTCATCGTCCCACTCCCAACGAAGGTCCACAGGCAAAGATGCCACTGTAGTCTGCAGATGGGCTGAGATTCTATAAGGGCAGAAAGATTTGGGGAAATGACTATATTTCAAAAATGTATATAAATGCAAGTGAAAACTTTGAATGTAACAATGCATAGGTATGTGAACAAGAATGCATCTGTGACATATCCAGTTGTAATTTTTTCCCACAATTCTTTGCAGGATGAAGATTTTTTTTTTAACAAAATTGTCATATTAACAGGTTATTTCTCTTATATGGCATTATGCATACTGTCAGCTACACCCCAAAACACATTCTGCTACTCCTCCTGAGTATGGGGATACAACATGTGTAAGACTTTTTCATAGCCTGGCCACATACAGAGGCCCAACATGCAGGGAGCACCATCAGGCGTTTTAGAGAGATAAATAACACAATTTTTTGACTACCTATTACACTTTCAAAGCTCTGGAGCACCAGGACAGTGGAAACACCCACAAAATTACTCCATTTTGGAAAGAAAACACCCCAACGTACATTCTATGAGCCATAATGAGTCTTTTGAACATGTAATTTTTTTCCACAAATTTTTGGAAAATGTGAAAAGAAAATGTAACCGCATTTTTTTACTAATTTTTTACACATTTTTATGGCACTGAAGAGCGCTGATGAGGATCCACTGATAGGGTGGCACTAATGTGCACTCACTGATGGGCACTAATAAGCACTCACTGATGGCACTGATGTGCACTGTAGGGTAATGATGTGCATTGATGGCACCAATAAGCACTCACTGATGATGCGCACTGCAGGACAATGATGGTACTGATAAGCACTCACTGATGGGCACTGATGGCACTGATGGCATTGATGGAACTGTAGTGGCACTGTATTGGCACTGATGGCACTGTAGGACACTAATGTGGTACTGTTGGGCACTGATATGGCACTGTGATGGCACTGATGTGGCACTGTGGGGACTGATGTGGCACTGTGATGGCACTGTGGGGACTGATGTGGCACTGTGATGGCACTGTGGGGACTGATGTGGCACTGATGAGCACTATGGGCACAATCAAGCAAGGGAAAAATCAAACAGCCCCACTCTGCTGCAGCTTTTCCCTTCTCTCCTCACACGCTGTATCAGTTTTAGGAGAAGAGCTGAACCAGATATGCCGCTGGTTTGTTGACAGTGATTGGACGTGGTAAAGGGCTTGACCCTTTACCCTGATCCGTGATGCCCTGGGTCCCAAAGACCCAGTGGTCATGGACACTTATGGGTGCGCACCCCAGGGGGCGTGCGAGAAGCGTATTCATGGGAGGACGTCTATAGACGCCCCCCAGAACTTGCCAGCCGCGTTCTAGCCATTGTTTGGCTATGGCATGGTTGGCAAGTGGTTAAAATAAGAAAAAAAAGGGCTGGAAAAATCACTGGGTATTTCACACAAAAGAAGCAATACAAAGAGAACAAGATACTTTTTTTGTATAAGTACATGGCAACACAGAGACATGCAGTATCGGGAACATAAAATGTTGGGGTAACATACACTTTAAAATACTTGGGGGCAACTTAACATTGACCATTTAACAGCTGAGACAATGAACACTTTGGTTAGAAGTATTAAATACAAGCCAGCGTGCAGGATGCAGGGGCCAGGTGTATATATATATATATATATATATATTATGTATATAGTGCAGGGGTCAAGTTTATGTAAAATGCATAGATTGGGGTCAGGAGTATATGCAGCCCAGCACACAGCACCTCCTATAATCCACCCCGCCACCACTCCTTTATTCATAGCACAGCAGTACCCCCCATGCACACACACACACACACACACACTGTATATGCATATACATACACACACTACATACACATACACATACCACATGCACACATATTTACAGTGTATCCGGAAAGTATTCACATCACTTCACTTTTTCCACATTTTGTTATGTTACAGCCTTATTCCAAAATGGATTAAAATCATTATTTTCCTCAAAATTCTATTAATAATACCCCATAATGACAATGTAAAGAAGTCCGCTTGAAATCTTTGCACATTTATGAAAAATAAAAAAACAAAAAAAATGTACATTCTTGAGATGTTTCTACAACTTGATTGGAGTCCACCTGTGGTAAAATTAGTTGATCGGACATGATTTGGAAAGGCACACACCTGTCTATATAAGGTTCCACAGTTAGCAGTGCATGTCAGAGCACAAACCAAGCCATGAAGTCCAAGGAATTGTCTGTAGACCTCCGAGACAGGATTGTATTGAGGCACAGATCTGGGAAAAGGTTAAAAAAAAATGTCTGCAGCATTGAAGGTCACAATGAGCACAGTGGCCTCTATCATCCGTAAATGGAAGAAGTTTGGAACCACCAGGACTCTTCCAAGAGTGGGCCGCCCGGCCAAACTGAGCAATTGGGGGGCCTTAGTCAGGGAGGTGACTAAGAACCGGATGGTCAATCTAACAGAGCTCCAGCGTTTCTCTGTGGAGAGAAAAGAACCTTCCAGAAGAACCATCTCTGCAGCACTCCACCAATCAGGCCTATATGGTAGAGTGGCCAGACGGAAGCCACTCCTCAGTAAGAGGCACGTGACAGCCCATCTGGAGTTTGCCAAAGGCACCTGAAGGACTCTCAGACCATGAGAAACAAAATTCTCTGTTCTAATGAAACAAAGATTGAACTCTTTGGCCTGAATGGCAAATGTTATGTCTGGAGGAAACCAGGAACCGTTCATCACCTGGCCAATACCATCCGTACAGTGAAGCATGGTGGTGGCAGCATCATGTCCTGGGGGTGTTTTACAGTGGCAAGAACTGGGAGACTAGTCAGGATTGAGGAAAAGATGAATGCACAATGTACAGCGACATCCTTGATGAAAACCTGTTCTAGAGCGCTCTGGACCTCAGACTGGCGTGAAGGTTAATCTTCCAACAGGATAACCACCCTAAGCACACAGCCAAGATAACAAAGAAGTGGCTATGGGACAACTCTGTGAATGTCCTTGAGTGGCACGGCCAGAGCCCAGACATGAACCAGATTGAACATCTCTGGAAAGATCTCAAAATGGCTGTGCACCGACACTCACCATCCAACCTGATGGGACTCGAGAGGTCCTGCAAAGAAAAATGGGAGAAACTACCCAAAAATAGGTGTGCCAAGCTTGTAGCATCATGTAATTGGTGTCAAAGGTGCTTAAACAAAGTATTGAGCAAAGTCTGTGAATATTTATGTACATGTGATTTTTTTTTTTTTTTTTTTTTTTTTTTAATAAATTTGAAAAGATTTCAAACAAACTTCTTTCCCATTGTCATTATGAGGTATTGTTTGTAGAATTTAGAGGAAAATAATGCATTTAATCCACATTGGAATAAGGCTATAACATAACAAATTGTGGAAAAAGTGAAGCGCTGTGAATACTTTCCAGATGCACTGTATACACTGTGGGTGATTAGCTCGTGGGGATCACTTTTCAGAGGAAAAGATTCAGCATGTATGTCAGTTTCTTTAAAATCTGGGGGCTTGCCAGGTTTATTATTACAGGTTTGCAAGCTCAAAACACATAAAAATAACAGAAAACAAAACCTTGCTGTCCGGTGCAAAACTAAATAATCAGGTTCCTCTTTATACAGTGTGGGGCTTTCTTTGAGTCCAATATTAGCATACAGAGCTCACCCAGCTTCTCCCTCTGAGATCCAAGATAGAGCTCTCCTCTGCTCTCTTCCTGGTCATTAAATGCAGGTAGAGAGGGGTTTGAGTGGACCAGAAATTCTGGGCTGGAACCAGCTCTGCCATGGTGGCTGGCAAAACCCGGGTCGGACTCTCGCTAGCTGCCTCAAAACGATCGCATGCAAGGTGACAAGTATCGCCGTCCATTGTGGCGCTTCGCATGATGTCACAACACACACTGGGGTGGATTTACTAAAACTGGAGAGTGCAAAATCTGGTGCAGCTGTGCATGGTAGCCAATCACCTTCTAACTTCAGCTTTTTCAATTAAGCTTTGAAAAAAAACTGGAAGCTGATTCTATTGAGAGCTGCACCAGATTTTGCACTCTCCAGTTTTAGTAAATCAACCCTACACTTACCCCTCTGGTAACATAACTGGCTGTCCTCCAGCCTCTTCAGTGGCATGACAGATTGGACCCTGTTTAAAGGAGTTGTAAAGGCATACTTTTTTTTATCTTAATGCATTCTATGCATTATGATAAAAAATCATCTGTGTGTAGCAGCCCCCCCAGCACCCCCTAATTACTTACCTGAGCCCCATCTCTCTCCAGCAATGTCCACTAGTGTCTTAGCCGTCCTGATTGTCTGAGACACAGCAGTGGTGCCATTGGCTCCTATTGCTGTCAATCAAAGTCAGTCAGCCAATCAGGGGAGAGAGTGGCGGAGCCAGAGCAGGAGAATGGATGCACAGTGCTCTGACTCGACTCAGGTGCCCCCAGTAGCAAGCTGCTGGCTGAGGGGGCACTCGATAGGAGGGAGGGGCCAGGAGCTGCAAAGAAGGACCCGAGAAGAAGAGGATCCGGAGTGCTCTGTGCAAAACCAACTGCATTGCATGGAGGAGGTAAGTATAACATGTTTGTTATGTAATAGAAAAAAAAAAAACGAGCCTTTGCAATCACTTTCAGGGCTCATGCTCCTTTGTACACAACAAATGTGGCTGCCTTATACCAACATGTTGGACAGACATCGACACTAGAGAAATGACAGGGCAGCATCAGGACCTGGCACCTCAGGCAAGACATGTGGGGGGACACTTGCCCTGTGCTAGTGACCCTAGTCTCTACTAGACAGCTTTAAAAGTGGAACACCAACCAAAGTTATTTACTTCATCTCTTTGATGTATGGGGAAATACCATCTTTTTGACAGCTGTCACTAACATGTGTTCCTGTTGGAAGAACATGTTCAATGACAACTGTAAAACCTAAATTTCCCCACATTTCCTCTCCTGGTTTTTAGAATAGTAAGAACAAATGTCCTATCCAGGGACACAAACAGGGATAGAAAGCAGAAATTCTTAACCATCTATCCAAAACAAGAAAAGCGTTTTCCCTAAAGCTATATATTTTTTACTAAGAAGCAATTTTTGTCTTAAGTGAAAACAGACGGGTTTCCCAATTATCACACAAAATGTAAGACTTTTTGCCACTAAAACTATCCTGTAAATATAAAAAAAGGTGTTTTTCATGCATGAGCTGTTTTCCAGTATTTTGCGGCTCTAGCTTCTTCTAGACATCTGTGTTTGTGGTTACAGATTAACTGAACTATTCTGTTTGAACATTTTCTTCTATGCATATGCTAACAGTTGTCATTTAGTACCATTGGCATTTTTTCTAAAATGTATTCTTTCATATATTGTGATAAGTGTGATAATAATAGAGCATCCATCATCTTCCAATATTAATGATCATTTGTCTTTCATCTTATAAATCTACTAAATTTGGAATATCCTTTTTGTCATGGACCATTATATTTTTGCATTTTGATTTATTAATTGCTTGTTTCTGGTTATTTTCTAGGGAAGGATGACAAAAGATTAACATCTATCATTGTACCTCTCATCATTTCAGCTGTAGTCATTATTGCAGCAGTTTTCCTACTTGTCCAAATGGAAACGTAAGTTTTTTTTTTTTTAAACTAACAGAGATGTTCTTATTCAAGAACAGGTTCATTTAGAATGTTTGAACGTTTATTGGCCTTTTGGATGTTCATAACACACTGTATATGCATTATTGTCCTAACAGGAATTATTTTAGCCGAACTTGTTTTGGTCAAGAATTCAATCTCATTAGAACTAAGCCAATGTAAACTGAATGTGGAGCTTGGGGTCATAGATCTGGCAGAGAACATAGAACAGATCAGAAGAGCTGCCAGGAAATGCAACATGAAAAGGAGCAGAGAAGAGCTTACAGGAAAAACCAAGTGGACAAGGGGAGAGCTGCCAAAGAACAGAGCATAGATAGGGAAAAGTAGAGCTGGTGGGAATTTAGTATGGATGGGGGTGGTGGGTAGAGCTAACAAGGTACACAAACTATATGGGAAGCGTTAGCAAGGAATGTAGCATGGATGGGTTTTGGGAGAGCTGGCAGGGAACATGACATGGACAAGGATATGTGGTATAGATAGGGAATGTAGCATAGACAGGGAGAGGGTCGAGTTTTCAGGGTACACAGAGTGGTTGGGGGATGGGGTTGCCAAGGAGCATAGCATGAATCGGGATGGGGAGGGCTAGCAGGGAATGTAACATAGAAGGGGTTGTGGGTAGAGCTGGTAGGAAACAAACAGTGTACAGAGAGAACTAGCTGGAAATGTATCATGAATTGATATGGGGGCAGCTGGCAGGTAGTATAGCATAGACTGGTAAAGGGTAACGTGGAACTGCCAATAAACACCTCAGGTAGCTTTCAGATGTGGCATGAAAAGGATGGAGTGACATGGACTGTGAAGGGAGGAAAATACAGACATGGAATAAAAGGGGTACAACATAGGAAGAAAGAAATAAGATTTGCATGTCCAATTAGCAGCTGATCACAGCTAGACCTCACATAGTTAGTGAAGGTTGATAACTCTTGATAAGATCTGGGACCCTCTGACAGAATCCCATTAAAACAACTAAGTAATAAAAATGCATAATTAAGAAGCCAAGGTTTCATATGCATGGCTAATAAAAATGAAAAATTCTCAAAGTGCAGTATGCTGCCTAAGTAAAGGATTCAGTGCTGTAGGGCCTGCCTGTGAACTAGATCAACATTTATTACAGGAACTTAAAGTGTATGTGTTAGCAAAATTAAAAAAAAAATCGGCATGCAAGCACATTTTCCCATGTTTTATCCTTTTAAAGTACAGAAAAATACCCATTGATTCTGCCTGAATTTCAATGAGTTCCTAACTTCACGCGCACTTTCTGCTGCATTGAAATCTCAAAAAGTGTTGCCATCCCTGCCTGATTCTTCCCCTGGGCTACATAATACCTCCCCAATATGATATGGCTATGAAAAGGGAAGATGTTTTGTAGTCCAGTAATACACAGACATACACTTTAAAGCAAGGGTACCAAACCAGTGGCCCGGGGGCCCGCGGAGCCCTCTGATGTGACCCGCGACCTCCTGCTTTGGGATGGCTGTTTGGCAAGCACAGATCGCGGGTTGCCAATCCCCTATCCCAGAGCATCAGTGTTGTGAATGAAGCCGGAGGTAGAAGAAGCAAGCGGCTCCGGAGCAGAGCCATATAACCCAGTGCTTTCTGTATAGTGCCAGCTCCTGTCACTGGCAGAGTGATACCAAATGCACTCTGCCTGGGACAGCAACAGCCAGCAATACCTGAGTTGAATACTGTTATTAAAGGTAAGTTTATTACTAAAATCACAGTGTATATACGGTATGGGCATATCTGTTCTGCAGTGGTTATTGGGCTGCTTCCAAACTGATCTGCAAGTGCAGCACAGTGGGTTACCTGCACTGAGCCATAGACTTCTGTTATTACCTGCTGTTTTGGTATGCTTTCAGAAAGTGCACCAAACCTGCAAAATATAATAGAAGTCTATGGTAATGTGCAGCTAACCCGCTGGAAAGCCACAGGAGCAATGTGCTGGACACACAGTTTAGGTAAACCGCAGTGCGTTAGTGTTAAAACAGCCTTAGGCCCCTTTCACACAATCAGTCCGACCCAATCAGACCCTCCATTCACCTCTATGGAGCTGCAGATGTAAATGGACTTGTGCGATCTGCTAACAAAAACAGGAGGAAATTGGCCCCTTCCATCTGGGCGGATCAGTTTGGGCCCATAGAGTAGAGTGGGCTGTGTCCATGTCTGCTCTGCATATGAGTGGTCACGGACATGTCATCCGCCCGCTCCACTCATTGTGCCTGCGACCGGTTACCATGTTGCTTAATTGACCTTTGCTCTTCAAAAGGTTGGGCACCCCTGCTTTAAAGGAATGACTTGCATGGTTTTCTTTCTATAATTAAATTAAATATAAGCTCCTTGTTTTGTTTTTTTTTGTTTTTGTTGGCAATTGAGGTTACATACACAGTTTGTTTTAGGGGGGCAATACTTTCATATGCAACTCCAACAGATAAAATCTGAAAATAATGTTTATAAATTCATAGTAAGCATTTATAACGGTTCTGCAAAATTATTAAAATATATGTATCACCCAAAGTATAAATGAAATATTTTGCAGCTTACTAGTCCTTAGATGTGGATGTGACTGAGCGTCAACGTCAGTCCTCAGCAACCTTCACCAACTTGTGACAAATGGCTTGTCAAAACTCGCACCATGCTGTCACAAGATTTCCAGCTTGCGGGGCCGCAATCACATACCAACAGACTGGTGATTGCCACTTTATATGTGTACATGTCACTACTATTTTCAATATCCCTGTAAATTGCATTAGCTAACAAACACATCTATAGGTTTTTTGAATTTATCTACCACCACCAGCAGAAGAATTGGAGGAGCCTTATAGGGTGTTAAATGAAGGTAGGGGGTGCCGTCATCCACATTAGTTAGGTGATTAGAGGATGGTATGGAATGTCCCAGTAACAGACTATTACTTAATTAGGATGCATTGGACTATTTCAACACCCAAAGATCACACAATGGTTTAAAAAATATAACAATTTATTGAAAAAATTAATATACATATAAGGACAAAGATACACTACAACACATATAATAAAATCAATAATTGCAGCCCTTACAGGTGATTAAGTTACTGCTTATGGCTTTCTCTTATATCCAGAGGCCTTGTAGATTTCAATTTGTTCTCTGTGTTCTCTACCGGTTTCGTGGTATATTCCGCTTCTTCAGGAGAATAGAATATGGGAGATCTAGAAAATTTAGATACAATGCAACATAGTAATACACAATCATAAGATAGAGAAGATACAACCAAGGAATGGAGATAACTGGGATTGGGTATGTGTTGGTAAAAAATAGTTGCTTACCTAGGTGGAAATGCCCTCAGATCCACGAGCTGCGGAGCACGCCCTAGGGCTATCCCCCCACGACAGACATGGGGGACATAAGGAGCACAGCAACTGAGTATATAAAAAGTGAACAGTATCAGAATCCATAAACGATGTTTCTGTAGTGAAGAGAAACCCACGCGAATAAAGAGAGGTGGTTAAAGAGAGGGAGGTGGGAAAGGAACAGGGGGAAAGGGGGAAGATGGTGGAAAGAATGGGAAGGGGGATGGGAACGGTGGAGGGGGAGGGGGGTGTGGAAGAAGGGGGAGTGGGGAGGGAAGGAGAAAGGGGGAGAGGAGAGAGAGGATGAAAACACAGAAGGATAAAAAAGGAAGAATGTGGAGTGACTGGAACGGAAAAGAGGAAAGGGTAGCTGGAGAGAGATGGGAGGGGAGAAAGAAGGACAGGAAGGGCAGAGGAAAAAATGGAGGAGGTAGAAGGATTGTAGAAGGATTGGAGCGAGGGATGGAAGGAGGGGGAGGATAGGAAAGAGGGGTGGGAGAAGGGGGGATTGGGATGGGGTGGTGGGGGAAGGAAGGGGGAGAGCAGGGGGGAAGGGAAAGGGATAACAGGGATGGAGAAAGGAGAAAGTGGGGAGGGAAAGGAGGCCGGGAGAGGGAGGGAGATGGGAGGGAAGGAAGGAACGGGGGGGAAGAGGGAGAATAGAGGGGAGAGAGAGGATGAAAACGGGAGGAAAAAACAGGAGGAAGGAGGATGTGTGCTCACCGCAGTGAGGTAGTAGAAGCAAGGGTTACAATAGTAGCAGATACCAACACCTGGAATAATCAGAAAAGGATAGAAGACATTTTGAACTCAAGGGCCTGAAGCCCACCTAAGATGGTGACGACGGCCGGTCTAGCCACACTGGAGATTTGTACTCTGCACAGGTGAGAACTTCAATTATAGGAGACAGTAACCCGGGAACATGGATTCCAAAATGTTAAATATGATGAGGTACTCTCAGGGCAGTCAGGGCCCTGTAAGTATTGATGCACCTATGGGAAGTAGTTAAAAGGCTATGGACGGATAGACAGGGCAAGGAAGAGGAGTAAACTTCCAGTACCCAATGGGGGGAAGGAGATAGGAAGGGTAAAGGGACGAATGTGTATGGGGAGCATTCCATACCTCCCACATGGCGCCAGGGAGGGTCTCTGGGGTAACAAATATATACTGCTCACCTTGTTGCAGCATATCTACGCACAGTCTCCAGTGAAGCGGCCGTGTCCTGTCCGTCATCACTGGCTCCTTTTATCCCCAGCACGGCCGACGCCAGGACCAGCTGCAGCTGGGTCAGACGTGGTCGTGCCTGGCTCCTCCCACGACGCACGCACAAAATTGGTCCCGGGACAGAGCCCTAAGTTCGCCACTCATAACTACAGAAGATTCAGGAAATATACTATTATTCACCATCATCTAGACACGCTCCTGCAACCTGTCTTCTATACAGGTACATACAATCTCATCAATGCCAAAAGACCTTAATCTGCAAATTAACCATTTCTGGGGTACTGTATCAAATGCCTTAGTGAAATCTAAGTATACCACATCCAAAGCCCTTCCGCTATCCAAATTACAACTGACCTCTGTATAGAATGTTAAAAGGTTGGTCTAGCAAGAACGGTCTTACATAAACCCATATTGGTTACTACTAATTATACTATTTTCATCAGCAGATTCTTGGATATGACCCACTATCATTCCTTCCAATCGTTTTCACCTAGTAATTCTGAAAATAATATACTTCCTGTCCTAGAGTAGCTACGCTTACTCCTCCACTCCATCTATGGGGGAGCCATGATTGCCACCCAGGCTGGATTTTAAACATGTCTCCTTTTCTTCATCTCCATTACTTGGGGAAGTGGGAGGGAATTAGAAGTAACAAGGACTCCTCATTTCTGGCAAGATCAACAGGTATTTTCTGTAATGCTGTAAATGTTGCTTAATGGAAATATAATAAATAATGCAGTCACCTAATCTAAGGACTGATAAGCTCCAATATATAACATTTTTGTTCCTGGCTTTAGATAACTGATAAGTATTTTAATTTGCAGTTATTTTTGATTTTCAAAGCACCACTGCAGATAGTCTGAAAATATACACAACGTGATTTACTTTTGGCAGTTTTATGTGAACACAATCCTTTTTTTCTTTATGCAGACTGAAGGCCTTTATCTGCCCTCAAATCCCAGATCCTGCAAGAATTTTTCCAAAAGATTTACAGGTAAACATTTACTATGTTTATTTTTAGAAAGCTAAATCTGTAATTTTGATGGCATGTCCCAATAAAACACCTAACCTTGCATACTTGAGAAATGTGTAAATCAATTTTTTGCATTGCTCCATGATCACGTACTAGATCCAGCATGCCTTGTTTATAAAAAAAAAAATAGTTCCATTAAGAAGTGAACCTAGCAATAAAAAGAACTTCACCACATGTTCTTAAAGTGGTTCTAAACTCAGAAGTTGTTTTACCTTAATGCATTCTATTCATATTGGGGTTGATTAGGGGGGTACAAAATCTGGTGCAGTTCTGCATAGAAACCAGCTTCCGCCTAGATTCACACTGACAGCAGGATTGAAATCGTGCAAGTTCAGCTGAACTCGCACAATTTCATACCCGCATGTCAGTCCAACTTCAGGGGCGATTTCAGAGACATCTGTGTGGGCTGCTGCACAGATGTCTATACAAATCGCACCCAAAGCCACCAAAAGTAGTACAGAAACTACTTTTGTGAATCGGTGTGGCACTGCAATGTCGGCGTTGCACCGATTCGGGCTGGTGCCATTGTCGGGATTTGCTGCCGATTTGGCATGCGATTTGATATGTCAAATCGCATGCCAAATTATACCAATGTGAACCTAGGCTCCAGGTTTTTTTTTTTTTTGTCAAAGCTTAATTGAACAAGCTAAAGTAGTTAGAAGTTGACTAGCTACATGCACAGGTGCAACAGATTTTACACTCTGCAGCAATTAGTATATCAACCCCATTGTATCCTCAGAATGTGATGTCCCAAATGAAGACTGAAAGCTTTAGAAATAACTGTTTATTCATGAGCCCCCCTCCCCTTTCACAAAAAAACCCCCAAAAAAACAAAAGGGAAGTGCAGTTTCAATTCTTTAGGAAAATCCATTAATGTGAAACTGTATTTATTGTTGCTTTAACTTCCTTTACAAATGATGCAGTTATTGTCAGAATGCTTGACTGTGTCTTTTTCTTTCTTTCTAGCAATGGTTAAAGAGCGATGTATATAATGTCTACAGTAAGCCAGAGAAAGAGGAAATCTGCCCGGTATTTCTGATAGAAAGCCATCCAACCACAAAATGTGTGTAGGACTTTGGTTCACTGACTTGAGCAACATGGACTTATGTTTTCCTCTGCACGTCAGTTCATTATTATGAAATCTGTATCAGATGTAAGGATATGTTACTCTACACTATCTCCAAAAGGAGAGGAAACCGATCATAAATCCTTTTTGTATTGGTGCTTGTCTTTGCACCAAGTATTGTGATCATGCATTAAGCACTGGTAACCAAGACCAAACATTACTTCTGTCATCCAAAACAAACCAGATCACATTGGAGTCATGTTTTGTGTTATTATCATTGGGTAAGTCACTAGGTACCTCCTATGCAGGGCTGACAACCTGATATTCTCGCATTTAGCTAGAAAAACTGGTGTCTCTGGCAGTGTCCATAGACTGGTTTGAGCGCCTTTAGGCAACTAAAGCACAAAATACTTTCTTAGATGGACTGTGATCTTGAATGTCATACAGGTTTGCCCAAGCAAGTGGCAGATCCAACCCTCGCTGTATATTCAAGACCTGCCTTAAGGTCATCTTCTAGCTGGGCAACATTGGAGCTTTTATAAAGGGATCCTTAGATAAGTCTCTATTGTACCACTTTTTATTCAGCACTGTCAGGAGACATATGTTTGTTTATTATTGGGTGCTCAGTTACCTTTCTGGCAATTTCATCATTAACACTGTATTAAGATTACATGGAATGGACATGTAAACTTTGCTATTTAATTTTGCTTGTTTGAATATCAAACTTTTGAAGTGATGTGTCTACTACATTCCATAGTTTTGTAAATGTTACACATTATACATTATCATTGGGGATTAACCTGTTTTATGTTTAATACAACTGGAGGATTTTTTTTAGCGCAACCAATTTTTAAATCAAATACACTTTAAATACAAAGTAATATTGCAGAAATATCGCCGAAACCTTGTTGTGTGTGTTTGTTACTTAAAGCGTATCTATGGTAAAATTTAAAATCATTATATTTGGTTTGCACATTGAATTTAAATTATTTCTAACCTACACCTATTAATCTGAACAATCTTGATGTTTGTAAACTTACTTTGGAAGATCCCCACACATTTACTTCTGTGATATGTATTCACTATGCCCTGTGAGTAGGCACAGAATTCACAGAGCCTGTCTTCTACACTACAGTGGTGCTGAGAGGAGGAGTTTCAGGAGGCGGAGTCAGTACAGGAATAAGAGTACAGTCACGAAGACCAAAGGAGTATTTTGAGGATGAGGGGGTGGTCCACCATGTCAAAGGCAGCAGAGAGGCCCGGGAGTAGGAGTACAAAATAGTGTCCATTGGTTTTAGCCATTAGCAGATCATTTGTGAGTTTAAGGAGTTTCCGTGGAGTGTTGACGGCAAAATCCGTATTGAAGGGAATCAGATAGTTGCACAGTAGGTTGTAGACCAGACATTCAAGGAGTTGAGGAAAAAGGGAGTAAGGAGACGGGGCGTACGCTATTAAGATTGGTGTTTTTTAAGTATGGGGGGGGGGCTAGTGGATGTTTTAGAGAGTTGAAGAAGATGCCAGAAGAGAGGGAGAGATGGAAGATGTGAGTTAGAGATTGTAGGATAGAGACAGAGGATGACCATAGCATTTGCGAGGGAACAGGGTCCAGGGTCCAGGAGGAAGGTAGTTAGGTGGACGTTAGAAAAAAAGTTTAGCAACCTCGTCTGTAGTAGCGGATTGAAGGTAATCATTGTACTTGTGGACTTGGGGTGTTAAGTGGGGGAGGTATCTGCGCATCGGAGATCTCCTCGTGAATTGTATCAAGCTTATTTTTGTGAGTACCTTTCTTTTTAGAAATAAATGGTGTTACTGTATACTATGAGATCTTTTCTGTTTTCTCCTGTATAATTCATATTATTTGGTGTGACTATGGTCTTGAGGGGCAGAGGTTGTTCTAACCAGGCTACAGTTGGGAATACCATGATATAGTGCAAGCAGTGTTAGACCTGCCAACTTCTGAGGTCTTTATTTCTGGTAAGCAGGGTATTTACATGGTGGTGGCTTAGCACTGATGCACTCGCACCGAAGAGGAACACTCCATCTGTCATTACATAAGTTATCTACAAATTTGTTTTAGACTCTATGCTGCTTACTATTATTATTATTATTCACTGGAATCTTTTTTCACAAAACTTTGTTTTCAGCTTGATAATGATGTTGTTTATTCAATGTTCGTGCTTTCACATAGATTTGTTGGACTATTAATTTATTTAGAATGTATTAATATAAAATACTGTATCTATTTAAAAGGGACAGTGCAACACCTTGCATTTCTGAGCTTGTTGCTATTCTTGTATTAAAATATTAGTGTGTGTGACTGCCCTAATACATTACTATCACTAATCACATTTGATTCTCTATGGTTTAATTGGTTGCCCTAAGCATAGTTTTTCATATTCAGTATATAATACATATTATATATTGCTACACAAGCCAGAGTAAGAGAAATAATTCTAAGCCCCGTATTTACAGTTAACGCTAACCTAATGACCTGAGGAGGCAAGTGATGCCTATGAAAAATATACAGGTATACGCAATTTTAAGGTTTGACATGTTGGGTATCTATTTACTTGGTGCAACCTCATCTTTTACAGTTTATCATAATATTGGATTTTATGCCCTTGTATGCATTTCTTAAAATGTTGCGCTATGGAACTACCACTATTTTATTCACTAGGATGTCTGCTTTCAGAAAATAGATCATATTTGGGGGTTTTATGTAATATTTCAGACCTAAGATTATTTTTTTAAACATGTATACAAAAACGGCTCTGGCAGTGAAAGGGTTTCTTAAAGCAACTGCAAAGTGCATGGTGTCCATCATTCTACACATCCAGTGACAGGAGCATAACCTCAGATGAATGTGCCTGGGACAACTATTGCTGAGTAAGTGGGTCTGGGACATTTGTAATGTAGCTGAAGAAACATATCACTTCAAATTATGCTAAACTTGTAACAAACCGTGCAACAAATAAGTAAGGCTCAGTTCACATTAGCCCGGATCCAAAGTTGCGCGACTTTCATTGCAACTTTGGAGTCTGACTTTGATACAACTTTGATGTGACTTTTTACACTCCATGGAATTGGAGTTGTATCAAAGTCAGGAAAAAGTAGTGCAGGAACTTTTTCTACGAGCAGATTTGTGTAGTAGTATTTAAGACAGCTCTCATAGGGAAACATTGAATTTCACATGTTATCCGACTTGGGATCTCACAAGTCGTATCCTATGTTGCAACAGTGTGAACCGAGCCAAGTGTATGTTAGGTATTTAAATTGATTGCAGCGTTTGTAGCCTGCCTCCTACTGTATCATTTTATACAGCTGACTTTTTTTGAGAAACATGTTCCTCTAGATATGCTGAGTAGATAATGGGCACCATGGGGACACACAGATATAACTATATAGCTTAGGGATGTGTGTGCTCTAAAATGTATCTGGCTTTTATTAAAAATCTGCTCACTTTAAGTTAAGGTTTTAAAATAAAGCAGGTTTCACAATTCACTGTACGATTTTGTAGTCTATTAATGCTCTTTTTTATTGCTTTTTAAAATGGACCCAACATTAACTCTTACTTTGCATGCAACAGTAGGTTGCATGTCTGCTTTAAGAAATGACACAACTACCTGTTGCTTGATTTGAAAAATAGAAAACAAATGCTCCCATGCTCTCACTTATGCATTAATGTATTCTTAACCCCTTCAGATCCGCGTTATAGCCAAAAGACGGCTAGGGCGCGGATCTCAATTTCAGGGTGAACGTCCATGGACGTCCCGCCCTTGTGCACGCTGCCGGCGCGCACTCACAGGCGGCGGTGCACGGCCACCGCACGCTGCGTAGCCGTGCCCGCGGGCCGGGCGGACTCGATGTCTGCTCATGACCCGCGATCGCCTGTCAGAGCTGCAGAATGGGGAACCGCCGATGTAAACACAGTTGTTCTCCATTCTGTGAATGGGGACATAACAGATATACATGTCACTGGAATCAGTTAGATCTGTTATGTCCCGGCCAGCCCCGCCCCCTCACAGTTAAAACACGCCTAGGGAACACAGTTAACCCCTTCACTGCCCCCTGCAGGTTAACTCCTTCACTGCCAATGACATTTATACAGTAATCAGTGGACATTTACATTTCTGATCGCTGCATAAATGTCATCTTTGATCTCTCTCATATTATTCAGGTAGGTCTCCACTCCTCAGAGTTTGTCTGCTCCGTATTACACGGTGTCCCTGGGTAAAAGTGTTCGCTGTTGTCACCTTGTGTAGGTAATTCAGTAAACTCCGGGGCCCACTAAGGCCCATCCTCTGTGTTTCAAGTTTCACCTACACAGAGTGATTGGGCAAGCATGCTGTAAAAGCAGCAAATGGTAATGGGGGGGCCTAGGTCAGTTTTTGCATTGGAGCCCACAAGCTTCAAGCTACGCCTCTGCTGTGGACCATGAAGTAGCTTTAGCACAGATGTTCACTACTAGGGACCATGAAGTATTTTTAAGTTGCAGCACAGACAGGAGGCTCTACTCACAGAATCTTGGGAAATCCTGGGAAAAGATCAGTCCATAGTCCAGTCGCCGCCATCTTGTTACACCTCTCACTCGACCACAGTACAGATACAGTGAGAAGTGGACATTTTATTACACCCACCAGAGTTTTGCATCTCCCACTTATTTGTAACAATAAACTTAGCTTTTATAATAAAATACAGTATTTAGAAATACGTGAAACTCTTTTGATGTTGAATTGTAAAAGCAGTGACAAGCCTGCTGATCTCACAGGTTTGTTGATCTGACAGAACCACCACTGCTTTTACAATTCAACATCAAAACTGTCTGATGGATTTGAAAATACTGTATGTCACTATATAAGCTCCGTTTACTGTTACAAATAAGTGTGAAATGCAAAACTCCGGTGGGTGTAAAAAGATGTCCACTTGCCGCCTTCTCACTGTATCCTTACTGCAGACAAGTGAGGGGTGTAGCAAGATGACGGCAATGGAACGTCACTTCCGTTACAAGATATGACAGTCACCTAATCTGACGGAACACCAGCATTAGAATTGATTGATAGTGATTTTTTTATACAAATTTCAGTGTTTTTGGTTTTATTACATTATTGAATTAAATGTATTATCATTATATTATTATTTTTTTAGAAATATTTATAATTTATTATATTATAATTTATCATTTTGTGTTTCAGATGTTATCATGCCCGGGATGTCTACTAGACTCTTGTTTGGACAGATTTAATTGAGTTTTCTCCTACGTTCACTGACAGACGCAGCTCTTCATGACTTTGTGGGTTTTATGTTTGTCCTACTAGGAGTTAACTAGGCAGGGAAAAGAATCAGCTGGCCCCTCCCTTGGTTTTACTATTTAATATTATATTATTTAATATTTATAAAGATTTTTTTATTATTATATTACTATTATGTAAATTAAGTTATTACATTATTTTGGTTTTTGTGACTTTAAACATATTTTTTTAGTGATAGTTAGTTAAGATTACGACCACAAGGCAGTCTAATCCACTGACAGTATAGAACATTGCCTTCACTGCAAGGTAACGGCAGTAGAACGATGTGGGGAGTGAACAGACGTCATTCCTATGTCACTCTTCCGCCGTTCACCTGTAGAAAAATGTGGGTGGCCTCAAAACGTAAAGTGTGAATAAACATTGTCATTTG